>VXAA01004397.1:361598-380462 GCA_013399115.1 Anseranas semipalmata | reverse complement strand
AAAAAAAAAAAAGGCAGAGAAGAGATTTTGAAAATTAAGCCTGTAAATAGAAAAAAAGAAGAGAAAAGTAATTTTAGAGCACAAGGGTCAGGTGATTAGCTATTTCAATTATGCAGGTTTAGTGTGAAAACCCAGAGATTCTTCCCTATATAACTGTACGTAGTGGTGCTAATGCTACAGAATGAGACTGAGCTATATGAGAACAGACAGAGCAGTAGCTCATTTGGTAAGCTTTTTGTGACATTCCCCTTAAGTTTGAAACAGTATCCTCAAGATCTAGGCTGCAGTCTACCCTCATTAGGCAAAGTGGCAGAGCAGTGTGTTTACCTAGAACGGTACACCATTTTTCAAAATTAAACCCAGTAAAACCAGGTTTACACAACAGATTTCATAGTATAATAAGAGAACACTGCTTATTAAAAAAGGGAAGGCAAATAAAATCTGCAATGATTTTCCACCTGCTCACGGCTTAGCACTGAAATCTGAATGGTGTTCCTTTAATGCAGTATCGGTACTGAATTAGTATATTTGTGCAAGAGGCAAATAGCAAGTAAATACCACAGATACTTATCTCTTTGGGGAAGGAAAAAAATTAAATGGAGATTTTCTAAACATAACTTCCTAGCATGTGAAATCTGATGCTTTCTAGAGCATGCCTTACTTGAGCAAACGGCATCTCCCTTTTACTTGTGAACACACCATAAGCCCATCCATCATATTTCAAAGACCACAGTGAAGGCACACTATGAACAGCCACAGCTGTAATATCTCAACAGAGATGCCAGTGATTTTTAATTATATCTCAAGGTAAAATAAATAAATACATGGAATAAAATAATCATTAGTGCATAACATTTCTGACAATACAAAAGAATGAAGGTAAATAATACATCCACCATCCCAGAAGCAAAATCTAATGAAGACTGGGAGTAGGAAGATTGAGATTACTACAAACAGTAATGTCCTATGCTTTATAAAGTTACCCAGTTCAATTATTCTCTGGACAAATTAATTGCTTGCCTCAGAAATTATCGAAAAATATTGCACTCACTTTAGTCTTTTCTCCTAGTATTGTGACACAATAATCACAAAACTATGAAACAAGAAGGGTAATTATCTTGCCAGTGCCCAACAAATTACTTCTCGAAGACCTAAAACCAGTCTCTAATGTGTTGCATAGCTTAGAAAACTAGGAAGATATTGTAGCTCTATAAATTTTCTGTTCAGATTTTTTTATTTTTTTAGACTCTGAAGTCTGATGCATCTAAGCTGTTGTGAAGAGCCAAAAATCATTCTACCAGTGCATTTGCATTTGTTTATTGCAATGCGTAACAGCAAACTATTTACTTTAAAAAGCTGATTGAAGTGTTTCATAAATTGTAAATCCTCAACTCTTCTGGTATTGGAAAGGGGTTGCGGTTGTATTTTATTGAAATCCTTTTGCTGTTCTGACTGACAATGCACTGGTCAAAAGTGATTCACCCAGAAATGCTAAGATGAAACTGGAAAGGATGAAACATAATTATTATTTGAAGTTGTCCAGCCGCTTATAGAAGTACCACAAGATATTACAAACTGTGAAGTCGCACTTAACTTTCTTTCCCATTTGGGAAGATGACTGCAACAGAGTCTGGGAATTTTAGGACAGGAAATCAGGAAATTCAGTATATTATTCACAATCAAAAAAATGAAACAGAAGGGTTATTCTACCCTTTAATTGCTTTTATTGCTACCTCCATTCCCCCTCTGAAAACCTCAAGATTGGAAACGCCTGATGTCAGTAGCACAGCATCTACCAGTATGGATGTATGCAGTACATTTTGAACATTTAAATTCTGAGCATCCCAAAACTGAACTAATCATAAACTGTGAAATCAGCAATAACACTCTTTTAGTAAACATAAGGGAGAAATAAGTCTTAATGTATGCTTCTCTACTAGTATGTATACAAGTAGAATTCTCTTACCTTTTGTTGGAATCTGGTTCTGATCTATAAATCCTTTCAAGTCTCCATTTGTGGAAGTCACACCAACCTGAACAAAACATTTTTGAAGTCTTAAAATATGACAGACCTTTCTATGTTTTCCAGTATGCAACTGACAGTAGTATGAAAGTAATCTGTTCTGCATTTCTGAAACATCATAATCCTATGGCTGGTACAGCCTAACAGGAGCATGAGATTTCAAGGAAGGTTCCAAGACATTTACTGTGTGTATATGAAGACAAACTTTAACTAAGCTCTTAACTAAAAAAAAAACTCATTATTCTGATACTGTACTATACATGACTCAAGAAGCACATTTTGACTATTATGGTCCAAGTCACTGTCCCCTCCAAGTCTTATGGAGCAGCTGCCAACAACACAACAGGAATATGCGCGATGTCCAGTATTCTCAGTACTAAGCAGCGTGGCCCACAGGTCTGAGAAACCACAACTATTGATGTATTTCAAATACATCCTCAGGCCTTCAGAGATAACCTGATTTACACTGAGGGTAAATTACTGGAGACGTAAAAAACTTAAATCATATACAGAATGGTGCATCTCAGATTTTGGCATGTACACAAAGCATAGAAAGGTGGAGTTTGCATAGAAAAACACAAGATCACCAATCCTAGATAGAGAAGAAATGGGAAGTCCCTCAGATTCCAGTTAACTGGGGATGGGCCCAGCAACAGCAAGTAACGATACAGCATTCTGCAGTTTTGGAGCATTACGTTTGTGGCACCTTAGTAAACTGTTCAACAAAGCATTTTGCTTTGCTTCCAAGACTGAAGCTGTGGTAAGCACCGAGTGACTGAGCTCCTTTGGAATCTGCTCCGAATCTGAGCACAATTTCTCCAGCATTAAGTTAAACTGAATAGTACAAAATCTTTTAAAAAATATTACAAAATTTGAGTGCTTCTGTAAGTAACTGGGACAAAGTATTCAGTTATCCAAGTTAAGAAAAAACAATTATGCAATCAAGGATCAAATATTTGCTTTATTTTACAGATGTATGTAGTAAAAATAGAACATATGCTAGGGTTGCTAGCAGAATTTTAATCATATCAAATTAGAAAATCATTTGATTGCAGACAAATTAAGCAGCAATAACTTAACACTAAATTAAACCACACAAGAACAAAAAATACCTCCTAGAAGCGTTCAGTCACTCCGTTCAGCCAGAGAGCTTCCATTTGGCAAGTAAGTTTTGAAGGGCAAAATCTGCATCCAACATCGTGCCAGACTTTTGGCAGCATTATTAAGCTTTTTCCACTGTCAGGAGCAACATAAGAACCTTAACTGTTGCTGCACTATCCTGACCATAAAATACTGCCTAAATTAGCTAAGTTACATACCTCTGCAAACAAAAACCCTTAGAGATGCTCAGTATAGTTCATCAATTTATACCAAAAGCTATTTGTATCAGACCTGCTCTTTCCTGTCATCCCCAGCTACCCGCTCATACACGGGCAACCAAGTGCTTTGGTTGTTGCAGGCTATGCTATCCCCAGAAGTTGCTCTTAGCGCAGAGAGCAAGCCTTTCCGATTTTCCCCAGTTTTCCCCCACTAGGCGGCAGCGGCACCCAGGCAGCGCAGCAGGGCTGGGGAGGAAGGAGCAGGGCACAGGCGGACGGGAAACCAGCGCAGCCTCGGGCGGCTCGGGCACGGGTCGGCCCTGGGGTGAGTGGGGGGTCCCGAAGGAAGGTCTGGAGATGGCTGAAACAGGGCTGGGAGGCCCGGTAACTGCACAGCGTACAGCACCGAACAATGGCAACTGTACAATGGCAAAGTCCCGATGAAAAGCCAGCGCCCTCAGGTCACGCTGCTTCTGCCTACGCACAATAAACAACGGTATCAGCTTCTGCTCAGGACCCCTGCCTCTGCGAGAAACAGGACACAAACAGGAGAGGACTTCAAATCTGAGCTTCACAGAAGGAACAGGGGAATCACAGAGAAAGATATCAAGTGTTAGGGCCACAGCTCATTCCAAAAGAAGGGCTAAGAATTACGATTCTCATGAACGTCTTCAGAGACAGAACTGCAATTTGTTCACAGCTGGATCGTCAGCTCCGGGTTTACACTGCACGGTTCCCTACCGATTCATCTCGGTGCTTCAATGGAGCGCTGAAGACGACAGACCTACGCGCTGCCAGCCCAAGAAGACTCTCCAGCACAGCTATTAGAATTCAAACACTTACATTGCATTCTCTGAAAGATTTAGATGATTTAACTGAGTGAGTATTTCAGGAAATGTAACAAAGTTCTTGAGCTTTTTTTTTCCTGTCCTGTGCTTCTGTGATCCAAAGGGTACAAAATCTTAGTTTGCACAGAAAATATGGACTGTCAGGATGATGGTCCTAGCAACACCCAATGAACAGGAGTGCTTTATCAATTTTATAATCTCTGTATCTAAGTTTAGAAAAGCTTGAAAACAAACGAATTTCATGAGAGCTTAAATGAGAAGTGACAGATAAAAAGGAGCGTTTCTCTTACAGAAGAATTACCATAACTAAACCCTCCAGAAAGCAAAGTTTGATGCAGTATTACAATGCTGCAACAGAATGAGAACTTTATAGTATTTCATTTTGATGTCAGAGAGGTCCCAGGTCATGTTGTTATCTGCATTTCTGTAACGCCCACTGATTTGGGGAATCTTTTAGTTTAACCAGGGAAGTATTAGCAATCTATGTCCTGGCAAAAGGAAGAGACGTAATCTCTATTTCAGACAAGTTGCTTGAAGATTTTAGATGGAATCCAAAATGGATTTTAAGAAACAGAAAAGCAAAAAAAAAAAAGTAACCCATTCTTACTCAGACCACATTTAAAGACTTAAGGCTACAGACTTAGCTTACATAGGCACCATTTATTACTTTTTGTATGGTTCCCGTGATATTTCTGCTTTGTAACACCACCCCACAGTGTCTGAACTCCTGGGTATGGCAGGGGCTGCATTCCTGTTGCTGTTCATCTGCAGTGAGATGAACCCAACCATGAAGTAAGACCAAACAAACATGTGGCAGGCCTCTGCATCCTATCAAATATTTTCAGCACGATTTTCTCCCCTTTCCTAGCAGGTAACTGAGAAGTTTCCAAACAGAGCAGGGGGACAGAAATAAATAAATAAATAACACAGGATGGGGCAAAATCTTGGATGGGGCAAACTTTCCCTAGTTGCCCTTGTAACTTATCAGCCAGCTTGACATACTGTTCAGTTACCAAGTCTCCCCCTCCAACCCTTCCCTTTCTATACAAGAAATTCATTCTCCCATCAACCTGAAAAGTTTTTGTTCTCTCTGCCCTAGAATTATTCTAGATTATAGCACGCAGAGGTTGTTCATAGGTAGGGGATAATAAACTGGTTGCTTTCTTATACCTGTAAGCCCTGACAGACTGATTTGTAGCCATACGGTTGCAGTAGCACGTACTGGAACAACTCAGGAAGGGCTCTCCCATCATAAACTAAAAGAATACTTACATGGAATGTCAGTGCAGAAGAGCTACTGTTCTTTACTTTGTTTTTAAGGAGCTCCCTTTGTAAAACGAGTGTTAAGGCTTGTTTAAGGCCCTCTTAACCAACTTCAGCAGCTAAACAATTCTCATTTTCTTCCATATTGACATGTGAAAGGAGAACTCTTGCGGCCATTTTAACTGACCTCATCTATGACAGGACAACCACCCTCTGAGAAGCAGTGACAAATAAGTTTGCAAGCAAATTTATATAAATACAGATTAGACAATCAAAACTAACAGTTCTTATTCAAATAATCTATACGAGGCATATTATTTATTTTGTCCTAAAAATAAGTTTAAGCATGAGTATTTGCTGATTTTTTCCCCATTTCTCAATACTGTTTTGGTATCTTCTTACCCAAAGGACAGATGGGAATGGAAGTATAAAATAGGTAAGAAAAAAGCACATTATGACTTAAGAAAAGAATAAAATAACCCATTACAACAAGGCAACATAAATTACATCTGGGTACAATGCATACTGTAAGCACATAAACGTATAATCTCCAAGAATCCCTAACTTTTATTCAACATTTTGTTATTCATAGGTGTTTTGGTTAGAATTCTTTTCCAAGAAAGGTCAAATTATCCATAAGCAATGTTCCACAAACAGATACTAGGAAGTGTTCTGCATTTCACTGAAGGGAGCAGTGAGCCCACTGCTCAGTGGTAATTCTCCCATCACACAATCAAAAATTTAGCAAGGAAAAACAGTAATGAGGAACGCTATCAATGAATGTCCAAATTCTAGTACTTTAGAGTTCTCTTTCCTTGATGCTTCAACAGAAAGAAAAAAGGATGGAGATACCTCTGCAGAGAAGCTCTGTCCGAAAATTACGTTCCACCTCAACCTCTGCAGGTCAGTAAAACATTTCACACAGCATAACATAGAAATACCAACCTTACATTCAAAATGGGTTTCAGGCTGCAGAAACCCAAAGATATCTGCTAAAGCCTGCAGCTCTACAAATTCAGAAACATTCTTGGGCCTTCTAGCAGCAATAGAAAACTCTTGGGCTAACACTGTTGGCCTAAGCGTGTAGTTCTGAGTAAGTCAGGTTACAAAATCCTGAAAAAGTGCTACAGATTAGGACAGGAAGTATATAATCACCCGTTTTCACACTGCTTTTTTGTTTTTTTGTTGTTCTGCAAATCCTTTGAACAGGTATACTTAACAAATATGAAAACTGAGTCCTAATTCCGTCTGTACCACAGTAACTGATTTATTTTAATTAAATAAACCCATAAACAGTAGCTAAATAACTAGATTTGCATAGTTTAATGTGAAAAATTTCATAGCATGTGTGCCAATAAAATATTTATTCTATAAAGTAACTATAGTCTTGAGTTAAAGTAACTAACAACAAAAACATATATCCATATTCAGCATAAGAGTATGTTGCCCAAACTGGATGTCAAATGTCTGTCCTTGGAGGTTTTTAAACGTGAAGCCCTGAGCAGCCCTGGACAAAGCCCCAAGCAACTGGGCTCTGAATGCAAGCATCAAAGAGCGTTAAGCAGGGCACTGGAGTAGACAGGCTCCTGAGACCCCTTCCAATGTATATGACTCTAGTGCAGAACACTCCGTGGATTTTATGAGCATCAGTATTTATCCTTTGACTGCATTGAAGAAAAGGTCAAAACCACAAGTGATTTAGATTTGTGCAGCTAATCCACATACATCAGTAGAATTATCTATTTATACTACAGTTGAATATGGCCTATGAAATAAGTAAGTCAAACGGGTTTGCATATATACATCAATTTATTTTCTGACTTGGTCAGCTTGAATCAAACAGTTCACCATAAGATATCTGAAAGCTTTCCCTGGAACTACACACCAAAGAAAATTATTAATAAAACCAACAGAAAATAAACTTCCCAAGACTTGAGAATTAATTTAACCAAGCTACACCCATGACATCAATCTAACAAAATATGCACAAAAACTTGTGCAGTTTCTGAATGACTGAACAGAGAGCCATCCTAAGGTTATCTGCACTTTTATTCTGAGGTACCTACTTCTTTAGTCATGTTGCTTCCCAAACCTGTTCAGATTTAATTAAACCACAGACAGGATGCTTTATCAAAGGCAACCAACGGGTAAATTGCTGAGGACTCAAAGCAATATCCACTCATTGACCACCAAGCTTAATCAAAACTGTTCTGTATCCAAATTGTGTAGCTCAAGAAGCGCGGCTAATCAGGCAGAAAATTAAGGTCAGGATGCTATCCATTTTATAAGCTTCCTCAGAACTGAGGGTAGAAGACAGAGCCTCTGGACACTACTCTGCGGTCTAGTTAATGTGGCAGATGAACACTCAGGAAGGCCCCGAGTCTTCTAGAAACCACGAGTGTACAGAAATATGCTGTATTTCTGCTCTTTCTACAGTTTTGAGACTCAGATTCAGTAGAAGGATTTTACTCTGGTGCTTCAACAAAATGAGAAGCTCTCTGATAAGTTTGGAGCAATGTTAGTGGAAACAACAGCATAAAGCATTGCCTTGACTACTAACCTGACCTATAGCTGATTAAACTCTGTATCCTTAAAGAGCCTCCAGCTAGTTTAGTTGACACTGTAGAAGATGCTGGGGTATGTGTTTGTAGTATACAAAAAGTCTTGTCCATTCAAGAAATCAAACACAAAGACCCTCAAATTCTGAAAGCCAGAAGTGACTGGTAGCATATCAATACAAAAAATAGAATGTTATAGAATTATAAACTTACATTTTTTGCCGTCATGTCAGAGAGTATTGCCTTATATTCTGTAAAACCATAAGATGTCCCTTTTCATCTTCACAGACTCTTTAAAATGAACATCCTGTAAGAAAGTAAATTAAAATATCTGAGTTAAAATACATTTTCCGTTAGCTCTCTGTCTAAAACCCTGCATCTCCTGAAGACAGTACATTTACATGTATGTTTTTTTTTTTAATAAAGTCAGTTACCACAATAGTAAGGTTCTGCACAGATACTAGAAATTTACATTGCTTGAAATAGTCAGAGATGTAATCTTATATAGAGAGCCCCAAATATATTAATGTGCTAGCAGAGCTTATACCGTTACTAAAGTCTCATAATTAAAGCCATGCAATCATTTACATCTAATGCAGATTGACCCTAAAAACTGAAAGTGAATTAATTCTCTCCATTGCATCTTTAACCTCCAACAACAGAGAACGCTTCTAATTCCATCACTGTAGATATTCAAAGATCCTGATAAGAAGTAGGAAATACTAGAAAATGTACCTACATAGCAAACATTTAGTATTTTTAGGAAACATCCCCAGAAAACATTCCAGTTTGAACTCACTTTTTTTTTTTTTAATATATATTTTCAGGCTTCTACATAATAGGGTTAATATTGTAATTACAATTACAATATTGGAATTCTAGTAAAAGATAAATGTTCTGCTAAAGTGAAGAATACTTAAAGTGACTTCTTTCTAAATCAAAGCTTCCAAATGTCTTACAGAAAACAGATGAAAAGTTACAAATCAATGCTGGCAGCACAAACTATTTTAAAGATAGAATTAACTTGACAAAATACTTAAGTACTTTGAAAGTACTTTACAAGTACTACTTGCTGTTAATAAATGGACTACAAAAGTCATCTGAATTGCACTTAGATGCATGAGGGAGAAATGTTCGCACTTTGAAGAGTGGAATCAATTCAGAAGAATCTTTTAGAAGATGCCTAAACTAGTTACTAACTATGAGTCACAACCATTTACAGCAGAAATCACCAACTGCAGAAGCAGGTACCATTTATGCTGTTTCCTCTGAAATGTAACCTATGCAAGCTCTGAGAATGGCCAGCGTCCTCACCTCCCTTCTAAGAAAGTGCCCAAAACAGTTTCAGCAGCGTACATTGCTCACGAGGGACTCTACCATCACCGCATTCACGATTTTGGATAATCCAGAAGAATATTAAATTCTATGACTTTTCCATAGATTTCTTGGTTTATTCAGACATCATATCACTTCAACTGTTATTAGAGGCAGTGGAAAACATGTTACTCAACTTAGAGGTGTTCTCCGTTTCCTGTTGGATGAGTTGCATCTATCTTCCCTAGTGTCCTGGCTTTACTGCAGCTGCGACCAAGCAGCTATTCCAGCATGTGAACACCACACTACTTTGTCTACTAAGACATACTGCAGTGAAAACTTCTAAGTCTTAATTTCACAACAAAACACCCAAGAAAATAAGAAGCATTTTTCTCTGGCTTTGGAGAGGAGAATATAGAGAGATGTCTATTCATACCCCTGCGGAAAGGGACTACTAGAGCTATCTACTACTGTGCAGCTATCCTGAAACCTGAAAAGTTGCCACAGAAAAGCCATAAAGCAACAGTGGTCATGGCAAAGAGCAAATACCGAAATCCTATACCACACCTGAAAATTAGGATCTGTGTGCCATTTCTTTCTCTACCTCCCTCCTCCTTCCACACACCCTTTCCAAATACATCGTCTGGAGCTCTGGACAAAATTTATGATGTTTTACCCTCCCTGTCTTGCTTTAACAGGCTTTACAAGTAATTTACTCGAATAAAACATAGTTAAGAACACATCTGCTAAGCAGTTTTAACCCGCAGACAGACAAGCAAAGTAGTTTCATCTCTGACAGGTTATTTGCCACCAGGCTTAGCGATCCAAAAGGCATTGTCCATAAACTATTACAGTGTTTGCCACAATGCTCTTCAGCCAGGACGAACAGTTGGTATTCTTCCAGCCTTATGAACACATTTTGTCAAGCTCGAGAAGCCAGACTTTGCGACCCCACCATCTGCCATGACCTCTTGTCAGGTTCAGACAAAAGAACCTACACAGATGGCCCCAAAATGGAGATTCTCTTCATTCCCAATTGCTGTTTGACAGCTTGCACCACACAGATACAGAAACATAAAACTACCTTTTTGTTCTTTAACTGGTTTCTGCTGAAATGAGGCTGCATAAAGGCAGGTTTAGAGCCCAAAGCACACGACACACAAAGACTGCTTTATTTGAACTAAGGTTCTCCCTTCATGATCTAAGCCTTGGTTTATAATCCACTCCCATAATTTTGCCTTTTGGTCAAATATCATACAGTACAGTGAGTGAACAGAACTGTTTAACTTTGTAAACTTTGAGCTGTGGTTTCTTCCAGAACTTATGTTGCCCAATCACTTACGCTGATGCCATTAAAAAGCCAGTTTGGGCAGCAGGTTTACAAAAACCTAGATAACCAAGCTCTAGTTACAACAAAACAGTGCAAGAGTAGTCACCTATACATATTCCTCATTACAAGTTAAAAGACAGATCTACTCTGAAGCTGCAGTCATACTGAAGCAGAATCCTGGTACAAGAAACAACGCAAAATGGAAAACAGTTATCTGCAGAAAAACACTACATTTCTTCATAGGTTTACTTTCTATGGTACAAAGCCTTAAATTACCCCTTTAAGATATACATGTTGGCTAAAACCTACTAGTAGAAAAGAATAAAGCCCCATACCAGAACAGTCTATTTTCTGCCCTTGACAATAACACTTTAGCGAACATCTTAGTTTTCTTTAACTTTCCCAAATTCTTACCAGTACTTCACACATCACACCTTCACTACCTTGACCGGCAGCACACAAATATTCTCCCCAGTCCCATAGGCCACCTCCACATCACAACAGAAACTGTAATTTATGTCAGTGTTAAACACCTACAAATTAAGACAACTATTGGACAGTTACCTAAAATGCTAAGGTCATGAAACACAGAAAAAGTTGTAGAGATATTTTAGTGATTTTCTACACTGATTTTCCTCATAATCAAGGAGTATTTTTTCTATTTACTTGATCAAGAGTATAGCAAAGTGAAAATTATCCCAAGTAACTGGGTCAGCTAAAAGGAAAGAAAGTGTCACCAGTTTCAAAGCACACACCCAACCCCGTGTAACGCCAGCCGTCTCTGCTAGGAAATAGTTTGTATTGTTCACATGCCTCTCCATAACACCAGCTTTCAAGCTACAGTACTACAAAATTGATTTCAGAAAACAGCAGTGACAGAAAGATTCCTTATTAATCAGTACAAGATCTGCTTTAAACCACTAATTTATGCACAGCATCTACATGGATTAGACCACCTGTTACACATATGTTGCCTCATTGTATCTCTGTTTTCAGACCAGTAAAATTTCAGAATTACAAAGTACAGAACAGAAATCCACCTGATCCCCAGAAGCGTGTCACCATCTTGTTCCTGAAAAACATTTCAGTATCCAATTCCTTTTTGAGGCAACTGAGGTAAAAAAGAACAAACTTTAGTGAAAAATCTGTATGTACTAATCAGATTAATTTCTTGGTACTCCAAGAAACAGAAAAACAACTCTGTTACCAAGTTTCTGAACTTCAAATTTAAGGATTTTGCACGTCTTTAAAAAGATTCCATCGATTTGTTTGTCAGCTTTTTTTCCTGAGTCCTCTTCAGATGACTTAGTCTCAGTTGTATCCTTTACGTATGTGTACAAGGAATAAACTTGGCCCACAAACTGGAAAAAACAGGAATAGCCATGTCCGTGCAACATCCAGTTTGTCACTTAATGAAGACCTTCAAAAACCCAACTAGGGGGTGTATTCAACACATCACATACATGGAGTAGGACATAAGTCACTGTCTTCAGCTATCACATAATAACTTTTATTTTGGAAATAATATTAAAAAAAAAAAAGCAGCAGCTCTTAGGAAACATCTGAAAGGAACTCCCACAACGATGTACGTCATGAAGATCTTACAAGAACTACAACTTTTTTTCTCCAGCATTTGCTGTGAGCAAAGTGAAAGTATGCCTTCAAGAAAGCCCTAGTAGATAACAGACAAGGTGATTAGAGAGACTGAACAAACCAAATCTAAGAGACTTGCCTGTTAAATGGTATTAGTTTTTAACAAAATAAAATACCTTGAGAAGCGTAGTGAGTTTAAAAGCATCAATCCCATCTAGAGCTCTGAAGATTGAAAGGCACATGAAGTAGAAATACTGCTTTGTCTTCTTTCTACAAACTATAGCTGTTAGTGAAACCAAACATGGTTTCATTATTGCATGCAGTATTGAAAAAGAAACTATTTAGGACCAGCTGATTCTGAAGCACTTAAGGTTTAATCATTTTTATATGACTTAAAAGACTGCAATCTATGAAGCCAAAGTACAAAAGTTTTCACTACTACATTCCACGAAAATGAAATGAGCATGACTGCTTTAAACCAAGATACAAAAGGAAGATATAACTACGAACCTAATTTGAAAGTGAACATCTCATCTTGTGGTTCGGGGGAACCAGGTGACATACGAGAAATCAGAAGGAACGAAACCAAGTAAACACCCATAACCGACCAGTTTCTCCTAAGGAGCTGGGACGGAGCAGGATGCCACTGTATTGTCAGAACAAACAAACTGGCACCTCCTGACAACAGCGGCAATGCTAACTGTAGCACTTAAGTTATAAAACGAACAGCCAACATTTAGCGTGGTTTGCTAAGGGATGTCAAGGGAAATGTACCTTGAGACCTCATGCAGCATATACAGAGGCATCAAGTGAATCAGATCCCTCTCAATACTGACTTGATCCCAAACACTACATCCCCGTTACTCCTGCTGCTCGCCATGTTTACTGTCACTGTTGTGCACATTATAACATGGCTAGCAAAAGCTGTGACGATGGAGGCTACGGAATGTCTGGAACAGCAGGGTGACCTGGGATGAAAATAGGTCCGAGTGGATGCACAAGGGACAGCGCCACACGATACAGGAGTAAAGGCCCCAGCTGTAATAAACCCTCCCAGCTGACGGTGCCCAATGTCTACACGCACTTAGCTGCCACACAGCGCAGGCTGCGCCTGAAGTGCTGCTGCTTGCCCAGTCCTGGCAGCGCCGAGCAGCTTGATGCCATGCCTGTCTCAGACCCCAGTCCCGTCGGCCTGTAACGGGATATACCTCCCCTCAAGGGACCGAGTTTCTTAGGCAAGCTTTTAGACATGCCCAATATCACGCAAGTAGGAATGCTAAACTACACACTGCAGTGCTCACGGCTTGTTTCAAAACTGATGAGGTGAAGCATGTCCCTTATTGCTCGATAAGGAGGAAGTTACATTAAACGTGGAATGATTTCCATGTACTTGAACCCAGTTTGGAGGCTGTTTTAATTCCCCAAACCAGCTTACTGTCACTCAAGATAAAGTACGTAGGGCCTGACATCAGAACAGCGGATAACATTCATGCAACACTTAAAAAAGATGATTTAACATTTTTTCTTTTGAGTTTTATAGATAACTTACTTCTGCCAGCACTGACACGTGCTGATACATTCTGAATTAACAGAAATTTAACAGCAGTTCCTTTAAGTAGGCAATCTATTCTATAGGCTCATCTCTTGTTCTCTAACTAGATTTCTAGCCCAGGTATTTTTCCATAGCCAACTGCTACACGGGGCACAACATCTGGACACCTACTGGTTCAGTACAAAGAGGCAGGTAAAACTCTGTCAGCTAAGAGCATACTATATTTTTCTCTTAAGATGTTCATTTTAGCAATGGGTTGACATTTGGAAAAAAAAACTGATCTATGTGAATGACTGTAAAATATCTTGGTAAGACAGTCTTTGTGCATTGCCAACAATACATTAGGTCCTCTTTCAATTAAGCTCAGCTGAAAAGAGCATCTTTTGGACTACTGAGGTTTCAAACAAGCTTCTTGCTACTACCACTTTATATGCTCTATGATACATCAGAGAATGCTCTAGCTATCGTCTTGTAATAAGCTTTAATGTTGAGGTTTGAGAATTTCCAGTTATCAGTACATTGACATTGACAAATACACAGAACAGTTTAACTATCCTGTTGAGATCCGCTTCTTTCTATACCCTGCAGCTGGAAGGATCTTAGCATCCAATGAACTGAAGAGAATTTTGCATTTACAGTTAATTAAAGATCACCACGTTATATAGGAGTAAGGAACTTGATGATGGGGAGAGACTTAATGGCTATTTCCCACATTTTGCTTATAATTTGCTAGAAACTTTGTTCTAGTGTAAAGCTATTATTAACGCTGTTCTTGCATGGATTGAAGATTATGACAGTATTCACTGAAGGGGAAAAGTTAAAAAAGAAATAAAACATAGTTCTTTAGTTATAATCTAGTAGAACGGCAAAACAGGAAAAAGGAGATTTTCCTAGTGATGCACAAACTCAAATCTTGATTACAGCACACAAACACTCGACAACTCCCATTTTCACCTGACCCCTCGGTGAGGCAGTGTAGCTCCTAATACTGCCAGAATGGCAACCAGGGGGCAGAAAGGAGGAAGACAGCGTTCTGTACGCTGTGACTCGCTGACACATCAGATGACCATCCAGGCCTGCGCACAAGACAGGACCAAACCTTCAGTGAGCAAGCCGTTCGATCAGTCCAGCCTGGCTTGTGGAGCCACACCATCATTCAGTTTCTGAAAAGAGCATTTATGGCATAGTTCAAATTTACTTCTGGGTTGAAATGTGACAGAATGTCGGACATGTTTTGTTTGTACGAAGACTAATCCATGCTTTTGGAGAGTTCACTGGAATGTGTGCTTGCATTGAAAATTTATTAGGAAGTAGCGGGATGTTTTGTCTTCAGATCTTAGCTTTCCCAATTTCTTACACAGCAAGAAGGAGAAAGAATATTTGCTCCTGAGAGACAGCAGAAGCCTGCTCTATTATACAGAATCAATACACAGCCTGAAATTTTACCAGTTTTACATATGGTTACTGATTTTAAAAAAATGTTTAAATGTATTCACGGTTGTAAGCTGGATTCTAAATAAACTGAAGCTTGTGATAAATGGATTGCACGTTTCAGAGAACAGAAATATATTTCTCAAGTTTCTTAAGCTCAAGTTTATAATTAAGGGAAAAGTTACGTTTCCTTATAACGTATGGAGAACCCCGCACACCAAAGGTTTTTGATTTCACTCTGGGGACATAAGCTCACTTTCAATTGTAGTTCCTAATCTCACTCATAACTATTGGTCATGTTACCACCGTAATTTCTATTACCAGTTATTCTGGTAATTACAACTACCGCTCACATGGGAAAGGTATAATACTTGGATGACCGTTACAGTTCACAAGTGACTTTTCATACATTAGAGCACTGGCACTCACAAGCATTAGTGAGCAAATACTGACACATTTGTTTACTTTTAAGGCTTTAATCTCCACACAAATCGTTATAATAGCTGCTACCAAGTTGAAGAATTCCCAAAAACAGAACAGTGAATGAAAGTGGTCAATGACACAGAACACACGTGCTAACCCCTACTGCTGGGAAATGGATTATGAGTTCCTAGCAAAGCAACCTTCTCATGCACCCTGCCAACGAGGTAGCCACCTGACAGAGGTTAGGGCTCTGTTGAATGAGAGGCTGTAGGACAGAACTGAATCATTTCCTCATCCTGCCCAAACAGAGACAATCCTGCCAGCAGCAGGAACGTGATGAAACAGGAGAAACCTGACTTTCCAAATAGATAAGCATGCCCTAACTTCCAAGGGAAAAAAATTAAGTTGCAAGACCAGAATTACATTCACAAATGGACTTCAGACTATAGAAGGTAACAAAAACTTCATATCATGGACACAGGCACTCCATTCTCTTTTGGGAAAGAATCAGTTATCTAGGAACACGAGAAACACAATCTCAACTGCCATCCTGCCTTCTCTTTATTGGAAACTATCATTCCATGCAGCAAATGAGACAAAGAAGGAAAAAGTTCCTTTAATGAAACCATAAGTGTAAGATAACATTACTGCTTCACCTTCTTGCAAAAGAGCTACAGTTTATAAACCAAGTAACAGGGTGTGTGTGTGAATTTCATTCTCAAAAATGGTACAAAAAACACATGAAGAATCAAATCAGGAAGTCATTACAAAACTGTCACCCCCTACTACACCTGCACCTTTTTACAGTATTTCCTAGCAGAAATAGCACAAAAAATGGTACTCAGATCCCACAACAGACAGTTTTATCAGCTCCCATGTAATATGTGTACTATTAGCACACCAACACATTTAGGTTGTTTTCCGGCAAATACCTAAAATTTTATGATAAACCTGTCTTATTGATTCCAGTGGCTTCTTGGTTTTGCACACAAGAACTCCACACGTGTAATTCCTTGCACCACACTAGGCAAAGGACAGTTTATTTCCCTATTTTAAGATTCGCTGTTGATTCGTTACTAGTTGTGTCCTATGATTGCAACTGGAAAGGCAAATGAAAAATTCTTAATCATTACACCAAGAAGTATGCAGAAAAAGCAAACAATGTAAGAAATTGCAGCTTATTAAAGACAATTTTAAGAATACTTTTTTAAGGTAGCACCTCAGAAGAAATGCAATTCTAAGAACAGAATTAGAACAGCTATAACTAAAGAACCCATTCTCCATTCTGATCCACGTTAGGATGCAGAAGTATTAATATCTATATGGTATGGGCTGCGGCTTCCCTCCCCTAACCCTATCAAGTTGTTACTCTTCTATTGCTTTTAGTGACTCGCACTAGACTCTCCTCTAGGCACAGCGAAGAGATCTGCTCACTTAAACCAAATAACATTACATGTTCCTGAAAGGAATGGAAGACTAGAATTTCGGTTCCTATTTTTTGCTAAACCTCTAACAGCACTTGTAGCCAAAACCACTGAAAGATGCTAAAACATAAGGCTTTATCTTTACTTTGAGGTTGCTCACAGCTGTCCATCAAGTACGTCCAGATGCACAAGAGGCTCCTACAATAGTGTCCAACACATACAAGAGCAGGAAACAATAAAGACTTCTCCTGTAGTAGTAACATCCTTTGCAAAACAGCGCTATTTTGCTCAGCTGAATTGTATGGCCTATCCCTTTTATACTGGATAGCTGGACTCTAGATGCTGTATTGAAATCTGCACTTTATCACTTTGTAAAGCAAGCTTGCCCATCAGAACCCTCTAGAGCAATAAAGAACATTCCTATCAGTGGTGTATGCTTTGTATAGAGTTAATTGTATCAACACAGTACGAGTCAAATGGCTTCTTTCTGTTGTTTGTGTTAAAACGGTGACTTCTGTGCAAGCAGCAACTGGTTAGAAGAAAGCCCAACAATTTGATAGTGAAATACAAGCAGTCTTAAATTCACCCATGAAGTAAAGTTGCTAATATTTAATCATTTTCCATCTTTTCCCTAGTATAGGACTAAATCCTTTTTAGACTTATCACTCTTACCTCTTTGAGAGGCACCAGACTCACAACAGAGAAGTTTTCCAAGAAGAATTTGTCTTTTTTTTCCACTTATGACCACCTTTCCTGCCACGTCTATTCTTTTCTGTGACATTAACTTCTTACTCTTTCATGTGTCTTTAAAGTGCTGTAGTTAGCACCCTATATGCTATTTTGAACAGAAGTTCCTGAAATTCAGTACACTGGCCATCCAGCATGAGTCGTTGTCCCATGTGCCCAAATCACATGGTTTCTGTACAAAATGAGATGTATTACAATCGAAGGAACTAGACTTAACGTAGGAAGGGTGAAGAAATGGAGAAGAATTTATTAATTCCCCTTTTAGTAGCATCAATTTATACTAGCACAAAATTATTTAATCGGAGGTTATGTCAAGCTGAGGTTAGTTACAATACCACAAAACATCCACTTTTCTGACGTTTTCTGTCAGCACAATTAAGCTACATCAGTGCAGTTGAAAAAAAAATCTATCCGCTGTTAAAAATATTGATGAAAATGCATGAAAATAATTGAACTGGTTTCCAAATCATAAAAACTGACCAAGCGATCACCTTTTTTATTTAATTTTTTACACAGTATGTCTGCTAAACTATATAAACACAAACAAATCACTTTCTGTGTCACTTCACAAACTGACAGAGAAAATGAAAAGTGAAGTCCTTTCTACAGAAGGAAAAGCCATATGGAGAAACAGCACAAGCTCCTTCTATAGTTCAGCATCCACCTTGTGCTCAGCAAAGGAGCAAGCTCTCAGATGCAGTTTTCTTCCACATTTCAAGCAAGTTTGCTTATTATGTGTTTTCCTCGTATTGTTTGTACTCTCAGTTCTGAGCGACGGCATTTACGTTTGGGCTCACCTCTGCCGTTAAGCCCCTCGCAGCTGGAAGCCGGGAAGGCCTGCAGCGCACGGGGCACAGGCAGAGCCACTCAGTTCCTCCAACTTTTGCTGCTGGGGCCGCGCTACCCCCCCCGCGGCGCGGCCCGGCGGTCGGAACAGCCCCGTTCCCCGGTCGCAGCCGGGCTTTCGGCGGCGGCAGCCTCGCCGGCCGCTTGGCGAACCGCCCCCAGCCTTGGGCCGCCCGCGTCCCGGGCCCCCTTC
>VXAA01004397.1:332910-360522 GCA_013399115.1 Anseranas semipalmata | reverse complement strand
CCTGCCGCGAGACAAAGGAGCGGCAGACAAAGGAGCGCCCCGCGGGCGGCAGCGGCCGGACCCCGCTCGCCAGCTGGAGGTGCGCGGCCCGCGGTGACAGGGCGCAGCCGTGCTCGCTGCCAGCCGCTCCTCGGGGTTTCAGCAGAACGGATCCCGGCGTTCCTAGAGACTAGGGGCAGGAAACACGCCTGGAGCAAACACAAATAAATACATCATCTCTGCGCTGCTTGCAGCGAAAGCAACGACGCGACGTTTTACAGACACGCGCCGAACGGTACAGCCAGGCATCGCTCCAAGGCACGCAGTAACCCACCTTCCACATTTCTGAAAGGCAAAGTCACGTAATGCCACCACGGCTGGGGGGAGAATGGAGCACAAGCGAAGCAAGAGAAGGGTTACGTGCATGCAGGAACACTCCAGTTTATGCCGTTTAGAAACCTCTAGACCCTTCCCAGACTAAAAATATTAAACATTTTCTTGCCTTACAAACAGCATTAAAGGCTCTAGTGAAGACATGTTTGAGTCTCCGCTTTACAGAAAAAGAAAAAAAATAGAAAAGGAAGAAACATCAAAAACAGGTGTTCAGCCTGTAAAACAGGGTTCCTAAACTAAGGACTAAGGAAAAAATTAGCAAGCAAGAAGCGTCTGTTTACTTCGGTGGGACAGTTCACAACTGAAACCTAAGCACGTGCCCCAGCATTTGCTGACTTTGTGGTTTTAGTTTCTTTTCATCCTCTATAAAATACTTTCGTTACATGCAACAAGACCTTTATCAATATTTGCAGTTATGCAAGAAACCTTCATGAGGGCATTAAAAAAATGCAAACTATTGTGTGTTCTCTTAAAGACCCCTTTAAGAGTTATAATCACAACAGCTAACACAAAGGCAACTGAAGCATGCCCTAACAGAGATGCAGAAGGCATGCGCTGCCTCAGAAAAGAAAGCAAGCAAAACAGAAGCAAACCAGGTTGGGTACTGCACTATTCAGTAAGTCACCTGTGCTGAACAAATACTTGAAACTCAAACCCAACCTCAATAAAAAGACATTTATGCTTCAAATACCTCTTTTTAGTTAATTTGGTTTATTACTTTTCTGCAAGAAACGCCTATGAACTGAAGCCAGATACTATAACTGATGACGAGCATGAAAAATAGGCATTTGAACCATTAAGGAAAGGAGAGAGACAGAAGAAAGGTCACTGCTGCAGCTTGCCTTGGCTTTTAACAACCACCTGCAGAATGCTATGTCTCTATATATACACACATTATTGAGTTTGAAGCTGTTGAAACAATGATCAGTTTGAAAGAGTGCAAGCATACTACTTCTGTAAGATTCTAAACCAATACATATTCTTTCATAACATACACAAATCCCAAACTTGATCCCAGAACAAGGTCTACATTGAAAACCACCTTGGAATTGGTTCCTTAGACAATCAAAGGCATGGGTTTGGCGATTTGTTACAGTAAAACCCACACTGCAGAATTTCTGATGTTGCTCTCCAGAAACGGGCAGTGCTCTCACAGCCTCAGAACATCTTGCTCCCTCTGGCTAGTCATATGCTTTTCAGACCTTCCCCCCTTTCCCCTTTCACAACACATTACTTTCCACTGTTTGCTAGTTTCATTGCTTTCTTGCCAGCCCATAGCCCTTGCTGTGATCACCTATACAAACACTAACCCAAAACACCCCCACACCCTCAGCTTTTCTCCTGATGAGTTGGCTGAACTCGCCCCTCTCCCTGTAAAACCTTAAACTAAAATGCTGCCCAACTTCTGGGTTGGAACACCAGAACACACACACCCTGACTCAACCTGCAGCACTGGCATATCTGTATGAAGAGGGAATGATAACTTGGTCTGAACTTTTTAGCTTGGGTTTTTAAGAGCACACACACACACACAAAAAAAAAAAAAACACAACCAAACAAAAACCCTATATTCCATGCCCCACTGATTGGCAAGAAATGGTTCTTACCTTTTTCCACAAGGCTGCTGTTCAAATGGCGAGTCTCTGAGCTGTTTCTTGATCCTGAATATAGCTGGAGTAGTTGAAGGATCTTGCTACAGAGACCATAATAAAAAGAAGCTAGCAGATTGAAAGGGCAACTCTGTATTTTCCTTTTTTACTTTCTTCTGACAGGAAAGCAAATATAAATGCTCTTGTCAAAAACAGGTGAGAGTGACTGAGTTAATATTTCATAAAATTAGCTGTTACAGGAGAGAAGAAAACAATGCTTATACAAAAGTACTCAAAAATTTTGGCAAAGTTTATTACATTGAGATTTTAAACATAGCTGACTTGATTCTTTCCTAGTTTTGGAAGAAAACTCATACTATGTCTGCTCAAAATAGTATTTTCAACTATTTGAAGATTGTTTTCTCTTCCTTTTCTACTTACAGAATTCAATAGCTCTGAGATCCTTCCAACCTTAGAGGGATATTTCATGCCATGTAGTCCCACATATCAGGAGTTGGACTTGATGATCCTTGTGGGTCCATTCCAAGTTGGGATATTCTATGACTCTAATAAATAATGGGATTATATATCATCACGAATGATAATTTCATCCCAATTTGGCCATCCCGCCTACCATCAGCACCATGCGCATCAGTGAAGGCAGGATGCAGAGAGATCATTAACATCTCTCAACTGAATTGCTGATCTCACATGACTGGTGAGGCGCATTACTATCCAGTCTTAAGTAAAACATTTGCAGCCTCAACGTGGTGCATCTCTTAAAACGATAAAACAAAAAATTAGCAATATTTACATTTTCTTGTATTATTACATTTACTATCAAACTCAGCTGGTAGCAAGTATAAAATTGCATGTACTTTTCAAACTGATGAAAACCACCCCCAAGGCAAAATCTAAATTTAAGGGCAGAAGTAAAAGCTGTCCTATTTTAAATAAAAGTTGGTATGAATGAGGTTACACAGCGGTCTCAATGCCCTCCTGTGTAGTAATACTAACAAAATCTGAGACAGCAAAGCACCGAGAGAAGTATACCTAACCGCTTAAAGCTCATTTCAAATTCACTGTTGATCACCTGGTACCACTTTAAAGCATCAGTACATTAAAAATTTCCTGAGAAGATAAAATAAATTTTTCTTGTAACAGAAAAGCTTAGTGATCAGTAACCAAAGTTCTTCAAGATGTGTTGTCTGTTAGCCTGTTCAGTCTTTGGGCAACTACACATCACACGCTGTAGCAGATGCTACAATCTCCAAAGGCAGCTCCATCTTGGTTGATTTAAAAACACCCCCTATTTGTTTCAGAAATGTACTTTGAACCTCTCCGCAGTGGAATAAATAACTTTTTAAATTTTTTAATTAAACAGTCACAGTGGTAAATAGTTATCCAGAACAGGTCCTCTTAGACACTATCCAGAGCAAGAGGACTATATAATGCCTTGGGTTGTCTTCTATCTTTCTAGCTGCACCATGGCCAGGATGAAAACCACCACCATGAAAATGTGCAGTATAAGGCACATGGCTAACTATTTTCAGGGGAATGGTTTCAACAGAACCAGATTCAGTTCCATTAGACCTCTGTTTGGGAACAGAGTGTGGGAACCCCAATCAAGCCCAGCAAAACCACAGAATTGAACAGAAGTCAAGGAGATTTCATCAAGAGGGTGTATCTTTAGGCATACTTTGATGAAACTAAACTCCTGTGAGAACAAAGTGTAGAATAACTGTGACTAAGGCCACAATCTTCTGCTGAAAATGCTAGACTGCAATCCTTGTTTATTTGGCCTAGTAGAACCTTCTTGCCAGTAAGAAGCATTTTCTTTAGCAGTGAAGTTGAGATGACACGGCAATTCACAAGCTGAACGTGGGTGCTGAAGCAAAGCAAGTGTTCCACATATTCTGTAACTACAGATTCTTACCTTACAGCAGAAAGAGGAGTGAGTGGAGGGAACCTCATCATTGGACTTTTATATTTGAGCCTTGGCACCTGTATATCTATGTTTTATTGTCCAAAAAGAAAAACTCAAAGTATCTACAGACGTAGCAACCATATAGACTGTATAGGTCTGCCATATTACTAGGAACCAGCAAACAGACCTCTTTATGGTCTTCTGGTCAGGACTCCCATTAAAGTAGGTTCAGGAAAGAAAGGTGGTCTCAAGGAAGATGAGCTTTAGCCAGAACTTGATCTAGATCTGCTCTACGTAAGTAGGAAATTATGAGCCGAGTCATCCAGAAGAGCTATAGTAACTACAGGAACAGTTAGCTCAACTCACTGAGGAGCTGGTTAGTGGGAAGGACACTCTGGACAGCCTTTTGAGAATTGTAAAGTGGATACAGGCTGGGCCAACAACATGGCGCTCACAGTAAAGCTCAGTTTAATAATGCCTTAGCTTGAGGAAAGGAGTGCTTGTAAGCAGAATTATCTTTCCTTCAATAACCAAAACCTGTATACCCTCAGACCCCATAATTAGAAGAAATGCAAGTCTCTTTAAGGAGATAAAGACAGCTTGTGTATGTGCTCCAAAGACTACAGACTGCATTATGGGTTGTCATGTTGATCCATGGCCTCTACAACTTAAAGGATACCCAGATTAACAAACAAAAATGTGCAAAGATGTAGCACAGGTTGGGGGACAGAAAGTAACAGAAAAATAAGGAAGAAAACAAAAGGTAAGTAAGCTAATAGTGACAGGTGAGGTCTAGTTTGAAGAAGAATGCAGCTAGAGTAGATACACCAACTGTAGATGACTGTGAAAACCTGAGGGAATGGGGTATGATTTGACCATCTATGCTTCGGCACAAGAAAGAGTGAGTGACAGTTCTTCATCCTCTCTTCAGTAATGTTAAATCCATAAGCGTGTTTTTGTGTCCAGTGCCTGTGGACCACAATCACCCACAGCTTGAACTGGCTATTATTCTGAAATGCAAATGGTTAATAATTTTACATTTTTGAAACTGACTTACACATACTCCTGAGAAACATAATAATTTAAGATTAGTGATAAACAAATGCATAATTACACGTTTCTTTAATTATAATTTATTTAAAAAATATAAAAGTAATAACTTCAAAAATAGACTTTTGACCCTGTTTTATCTAAAAACAATAGGATGTAGTGATGGGCTTGAAAATGCTAATGTTACAGATTTTTTTTTTTTTACAAGTTAGACAGCATACCTGTAACTACATTTAACATATTCATATTAATCATGCCAGATAATGCAGCTTTTTATCGTTATAAATTTTTTAAAAATTTAGCTACAAACTAGATAGGAAACATCAGTTACAAAAATCCTGGAAGGAAGCATCTTTTTATGGAGTCCTGAAAGCATATTTACTTTTGTATTTCATCTTAATTTAGTGCTTATCCCTAGGTACCACAAAAATGTCATCACACAGCTAGGTCAAATGCTTCCTTACAAAGTCCTTAATCCTTCCTTTCTCCTTAATCACCAGTGATAGAACCCGCGGCAACGGTGTCAAGCTGAGGCAGGGGAGGTTTAGGTTGGACATTAGGAAGAGGTTCTTCACTGAGAGGGTGGTTGCACACTGGAACAGGCTCCCCAGTGAAGTAGTCACTGCACCAAGCCTGTCTGAATTTAAGAGGCGTTTGGACTGTGCACTTAGTCACATGGTCTAAAATTTTGGGTAGCCCTGTGCAGTGCCAGGAGTTGGACTCGATGATCCTTATGGGTCCCTTCCAACTCGGGATATTCTGTGATTCTGAAAGTCAACCAAAATGTGGTAACAGGCTACTATCAAGAAAATATCTTTGTACACAATCAATTCCACACCTTCCCTCCAAATAATCATTTTATCTTTCTTAAAAATACCTAGGGAAGTATATGGCCCTTTTTCCCCTCCTCGATGGGTAACATATCGAAGATTTTAAAGATCAGAAGGGAGGTGAGTTCCTCAGAAGAAAACACATCATAGGAAAAAACTCCCCATCTCTAATGCACGGTTATAGGATTCAAGCAGCTGGGCCACCCAAAGGAGGTCACTGAAGGGACACAAATGCTGCAGCTGGACTACAGCTGTCGTAAGGATGAGATGAAGGTTCGTTACGGAGTGATAAGTCATCTAGCAGCAGGAAGATTGCTGAAGTGCCATATAACTTTTTATATATACACCATCACAAATTTCAGTTACAGTTTTTACTGTCCTGTTAATTACTAAGTTAACAAAACATTTGAATCCTTCTACCATTAAAATGTCAGTTTCTACCAGTGCAGGGAGTGCTTTGCTGCTTGCATCCAGGTATCCATAGCAGGTTTGTACTCCTTCAAGTCTTTCTGGGGCTCAAAAACTGCTTCTATTCGCCTCAGCTTCTTTAGTTGTTCTTTGTCAGTCCAAAGTCCTATAAACAGAAAGTTCATTCTCAAACTCAACTGCAAATATGTTATTTTTGAGTTGTTTTAATTTATTTCCAAGAGATCCAAACCAGAAACCCAGTAAGAAATCATGACAGCTTTTCTTTACTCAACCAACAACTTTCTCAGAGGGAAGCATATTTTTTACATTGTGAAACTCCTTTCCAATAGCATCCACTTGTTTGGAATGCTGACAACAGCACATCTGCTTAACTGGGACGGTTTCCAAGGAACAGCTCTGGTACACTGAAGTTCACTTAAATTTCATCAACACTATGCCTTCGGCTGCAGGTCCCTCTAAATGAAGAAGGGCCACAGAAACCAAGACTTCGCACTAGCTGCTTTCCCACTGCCTTAAAAATTGCATAGATGCAGAAAACAGCTGGTGTTGACCATTCAGATTAATTTATGGCATTGAATCATTCTTGTCTATCAAGGGCCTTCTTAGAGTTTTAATTGCTGAATAAATCTTACCTGAGCGTATAATTTTTATCTTACAGTTATGTTATTTACATATCAAAGCAATTTACCGAAAGTATATATCCACCTACAAAATGTATTTCCGTTAAGTAGAACCACTGACAGTTTGTAGTTTGAAGTCAGGTTAATTATATAAGTCAGTTCTTTGTGAGTGAAGCTGGATTTTCCACCATCCACCCGTTAATTTATTTTGTAATTCCATTGTGCTTATTTCTGTGAAAACCTTAAAGAATAAAGGCCTGGTTCACAGATGACAGGACACGGCTTCACTATGAATGACACTGCTAAACATAAGCAAGGCAGCTTCCTTGTCACATGATCCATCCACACCAAGCACGGCTTCACGCAGTATGAAAATGGAAAGGGACGCATAGTGCCCGGGTCAAGAAGGGGAGGGAGCAAAGGCAGGATTCACCTCTCTTCTCCAGCAGTATATCCTCCTAAATGTAAACGAACCTTACAAACCTTCATGCAGATACTTTTCACATTAAACTCACTGTTGCTATTCATTTATGTAAAACTAAACAAGCATAAAAGTGCTCAGCAAATCAGGACACTGTGATAAAAATACAAATATGGTCCTTATTTGGTTTATGCATGACCTGTTTGTTTGGTCCATGAAATACAAGCACACGGATAAAAAGGACTACACAGAGAAAGGCAAACACTTCTTACCTTGGCTTCCCACAAAAATGGGTGAAGTAATCCTTCAGAGGACATTTTACAATTATTTGAACTTATGCACTGTTTTTTTTTTCCCCTGGTATTTTTTTTTGTTATCTACAAACATATACATTATGAGGGGAAAACAAAAACTTTCAAAACGTATACATACCTGAAGCAAGACCTGCTAGAAAAGCTGCACCAAGACTAGACATATCTGTATTTGCAGGCTTCTCTATCTTCTTATTAATCAAATCTGAAGTCATCTGCATGACAAAACTATTATTACTGACACCTCCATCAGCTCTACAGGAAAGGGGAAAAAAAGGTAAAAAAAAACAAACAACAAAAAAAAAACATTTAGTTCAAATGCTTATTGCCAACATCTCAGAAACAATTTCTGGGGTTTCACACCTATGCATAAATTTTCCTATCACTTATGCACAAACATATTTCCATCATCTTGGCAAATTTAGAGGCTGGCACAGGGTGCCAAGAAAAAAAAAGACACCTTTAAATTGGGGGTCAAAGGGAGGAAAGGTGGGGACATACAACAGACACATTGTTGAAAGTTTTAAGAGGTCTGTCCTCTAAAACTACACATCATCCTGGTTGAAATGTTAGGGTTTACAATCGAACCTTTACATAATTATCATCATAACATGATGATAGTCAAAACCATTACATTAAACAAACCCTTTCAAGGGTTCTCACATCTGGAAAAGTACTTTTTTCACTACTAGTGAATCTTTGTACTAGTAAACTAAAATGCCTTCACAGTTGCTTGTTTTTATCAGGAAGATGAGCATGAGGCTTCCATCTATTTTGTTTACTTCCTTCCTAATTGCATCATGTCTGAGACCTTCTTAACGGAGAAAACTGGAACTTATCAACGCTGATCTTTAATCGGCTGAGAATGATTGCTAGTACTGCGAAGTAATCCCTCTTGCAAATGAAAAATAACTAACAAAAAGCAATCTTTGAATTGTCATAGATTGGTTTGCTGTACTATTGGACTCCAATACCAGCCAGGTATGTAGCTGTTACTCTATCAAATGTCAACTGTGGTGCAGTAAAGCCATCTACTGTGTATTTCTATAGTAAGTGTTGGGTAATAAAACTTTTCAGTTGCTTAGAAAACTTCACTAATTCAAATACAGCAGCTGAAATGTTCCATAGTACATATATGCCTCAGAAAACTTTCATGTGTTTTGGCTGGTTCTGAAAGTAAAACCATGAGACACTGCCTGATTAGCGATGTTAACAGCGCTTTGCTTATTTGTACATACAATTAAGCTGTGTTTCCACCTCTATAGTACGGAATAAAAACCTTTAACTGGCAAAGTCACTTATTTAATGTCAAGTGACATGCATAAACCTTGTTCTGTAAAAAAAAAATACAACATCCATTTGATTCAAGTTACGAGAGGAAAAAAAATTGCAAATACTCAGTTTTACATAGCTTTGCTGCTAGATACATTGACTACTCAATCTGTTCAGTACATATTCTAGCTCAAAGTTCTTACATGCCATTACACTGGGGATGTGCTATTATTTCACAGAACAACTAAATAGGTAACACGCCAGGACCCCAGGGACCACTGGGATCATCCTTGTAAAGGCTGCTGCAGACTGCTACGACACAGTACCCGACAGCCTTCTCTATGCTTTGCTTGATGGTGTTGAGACAAGCAAAGAGAAGGAATAGGAATGTAGAGGACTAATGAAAACAACGACTCTGTAGGAGCTTGTAGGTGGCAGAGGCTAGGGAGAAACAAAAGATACAGGGCACTAGCTAAAGCAGGAATTATATTCAACAGAGGGTAAGTATCCTGAAGACGGGACAAAAACAAACGAACAAAAAGTCAAAAGGTAATGGAGAGACAGTAAAGTTGTAAGGACAAAAGAATGGGAGAGAAATTTACAACCCTACTGAAAAAGCCGTTAAGTGTCATTATCTTCTAATGCTTAATCCACAAGCTAACTTGCTACTCATTTTAGCTAACTCTATTATAGTCACTATATGAACCAGCAATCTTATATTAATGAATAAAACAGAACACGATCGCACAATTTAAAGTTTACATTACAACGTAAATGGGATTGAAATTCCAAGGTTCCCTAGGCAGTACTTTCACACTTGGCATTTTTCAATTTGTAATCTCAATATGACTTCTCAACTTCTGGGTGCAATTTTCTATGGAAAAAAAAGCTTCCTAAGGAATCAGAAATTCCAATACTTTTGATCTCTTCCTCTTCAGTACTACCCCAAGCCTGGCTGCTTCTTTATATTGGTCTACTCTGCCCTGGTATGCAATGGAACACACAAACTTTTCCCTTCCCCTACCTTTGTACTTTCACCTTTCTTCCACCACTCAAAATTCTGATTTCTCAATTGTCTACGTGCCTGCCAGTCTACTTCTTCCCTTGCATTGGTAGTGGGGGTGGGAACATGGGACAACAGAAACAATCTCCTCACTGTTCTTGATTGTGATATTACAATGACCCCTGGCTGTCAGAAGGAGAACTTTTGGAAAGCTTTTCTCAGCATGAGAGGCTTGAGGCTCTAAAACAACTGGTTTGTACAAACTAAGTACCTACTAAAATGCGCAGTGTAGTTTTCCAGCAACACATAATTCAGCTAAATCTTTCCAAGAGGTTGTGAAGAGCATATTCTAGGGATCACCATTACCTCACTAAATTTGATTTGTTTCTTAAAAGACTGAAGCAAAGCCAATGTCTTGACAGTTGAATTGTAAAAATATTCTTCCTCTTACACCTCACAAATAGATCCAGTTTTAACTGAGTTTTGAAAAACTAATCAGTCTGTGGCAGACCCCCCACAAAAAAATTCCAGGAAAAAAGGATTTTGTAATAAAGGGTAGAATGACCTTTTTAACAGGCATTCCTATATGCACTCTAATGCTACATGAAAACACTAACTTGGTTGCTTTTTTTTTTTTTTTAAATTAAAGCAAGTCATTACTCACCTATTGATAACCACCAATGCCAATGGTTTAATTAATAAACAACCCTTCAGTGCCACTTTTAAAGCTACATTAACATTTTACTTAGTAATAATCTATTTCTCAGCAACAGAATTTTTACAGTAAGATAAAATGCATGATAAAGAAAGTTCACACCCGTTTAAATCAAACTCCCGTATATCAAACTTAAGTTACATAGAACTTACCGAACAGTTTGAAGAGGAACGTGTACTTTCTTCACAATGATATCATAAAGCTGCTTGTTTCTTTAAAAAAAATATTTAGTTTAAGCATTATGTATTCCATATAGTGTCTCCAGTATCTACATAGTCAGAAAATAAAATACAAGGCAACAAATGCCTCAGTTGTGTCAAAACTGCTGCATAGATAACAAGTTTCCAGAATGAATAAATTAAAAAAAAAAAGACTGAAACTCGTCTCTGTTATACAACACTGTGAAGACCCAAGTACAGCTAAGTCACGGCCCATTCTATAGCATGGCACTGTAGAAGGTCCATTTATTCCCACCTGAAAATGATTATAGGTTTTCACAGACAAGGTGCAATTATTGATGTAAGAAGTGGTTTAGAGTGAGAAAAGCATGCTGACAGAAGTGCTAATTGGAGTTTATCCAGCTGTTCTTTAAAGGGAACATCTGAAAGCTCTAAGTTTGACCTGTTCTGAAACCATTTCAATTAACGGGAGAAAACCAAAACACAAAGGGTCTCTACCCTGTTTTTTAAGAGATGCAGGCTTCAGTTCAGGAATTACTGCATCTCAGGTTTCTCTTACAGTGAAGAAGAAACTGCATTAGAGACAATTGCAGCAATTCAGAATGTTGCCTTCCTCCAGACACCCTTTTTTGCTGCTTTGCAGGAGGTTTTTATGCCCAAAGCAGAGCTGGTGGCTAGATGGAAGGAATAATGAGTGTTCCGTAATTGGCCACAGTGCAGTACAAGCCAGGCTTAAACAATATTCACCTTCAGTTCGAGGCATGTTGGCTGGGATGGCAAGGCAGAACAATTTGTTTCACAGTGAGCTACTGATGTGATAATACCAGTGACTATCAGCAGTATTTTCAACCTTGACAGATCTGGAAGTTATTGTCCATTCACATATTTAAAGATATCTAAGGTGCCTATTACCACATTTTATAAAACACCAAAGATTCAAACTTTAGCCAAAGAGCTAATATAAACCTCCAGCCCACGTTGCTGGAGCAGGCAACAGCTTCCGCCAAAACATTGTCAGGAAGGTAAAGACAAACTTTCAACAGAAAATATTTTTAGAACATGCAGAAAACAATATAATTTAAGAATCCCTATATGGTCACTTAATAACAAAAATTCCACACCAATAAACATACATGGGCTTATTGATAATGTGCCCAAGAAAAGAGAAGCATCAGCAGATAAAATTCCTTTTTAATGTTAGTATAATGAATTACTACAATTTATATTTCACAAACTGCAGAAGTCAATGCATCCACTTAACACTGCTGCTTAAAACAAAAGCAAATGTGAGGAAGTATAAACAATACAATTAAGCAAGCAGTTACCTGAAAGCTACAGATTCCAATATAGCTCGTATGAGATGGTTTCTGGTAGTAGTAGGTTTCAGCCCCGTGAAAGAGGCACATAAATACAGGTCATTTGCAGAAACCTGCAGAAAAGATTTCACAATGAATTCAGCAAGTTGTGCTTGTAGGCAATTGAGAAAGAAGTCAAATAGTAAGAAAAAAAAATAACTTACGACAATTACAGGCAGCATAGTGAAAGAAGAAAATTGAAAACAATATGTAAGCAGTATACAGTGTTATTAGCTAACTCAGTGAACAGTTTAGTTTCTTTCAACAGCAAAAGCTTTAAATAACTTCTTCCAAATCTGGCATATTAAATAACACTAACTTGTATGACTTCTTTTTAAAATTCATACAGTGTACACACCAAGTGTCTAGGACAGGGTACATTGATATTGCTGTTCTCTAGCAAAATTTCAGTTGTTTTTTTTTTTGTTGTTTTTTTAAACTCTCCTGAACTTCTGAAGTAGAACTGAAACACTGAAAAGGATGGTAATCATTTTTATTAGTTTGTACTACAGTCTGTTTTCAGTGACACTGATAAACAGTTTCCAACTAAAATTCTAATGATCACTAAGTTGTCTTTTTTTGCAGGAGAACTGGAGGACAGATTTATGAATCTCCTCTCCACCCCTCCACTCCTTTGATGAACTTTATCACAAAATATTAGCTTGCAGGTCCATAACTGGTTTGTGACAATATTAAGTCTTATTTTCACTGTAGACAGTATTTTTCAATTTGAAACAATCTTTTCCAGTTGTATTGTTACATATCAATTATGACAACATTTAAAAGAAGTTTGAATTTTGTGCTTATAAAATGCATAGACATACATTTATCAAGTAAATGAAGAAAATGCTAGCATATGAAAAGAATTATGTATGGATCAGTACATATGTGGCAGCCCAAGAACAGAAAATGCTGAGCTAAGTACGACTTAAACAGTAGATCATGATCAGCAACTCCCCCCCCCCAAAAAAGGGTTCCTAAATAGAAAAAACTTTTGCTTTTAAAGTCAAAGAAAATATTCTCTTCTCTTTTCCCACATACACAAGTACCCTTTCCATTCTAAGAATGGAACCACCTGTCCAGCCCAGAAGCATAATAAAGATTCTTGCTTCCAAGTTCACAGATTTTCATATACAAGAGAACAAACCAAAAAGCACGGATTCATGTTCTACGTAAGGGTGAGGATTTGAAAAAAAACAGTCATTTAAAAAGACTAGCCATTTACAAAAAAAAGAGCCATACATATACATGCATGTATGGATATACGGCCAACAAAGAGCTCTCCGTTTTTGCTGTTACTACCAACCACAGCAAATTAAGTCTGGAAACCCGTTTCTTGAAGAACGAATAAGAGGAAGAGTGATTAATGCACATATTCACTCAGTGTCATATCTACTTTCACAATGATGCTCCTTTCAGTGTGCTGCATCACAGCAGTAGAATCCGGTAAGAAAGAAACCCATTCGTATTGCCTTAATATGGATAAGTTGAAAAACATTTTACTCTGTGTAGGAAATGAACATATGGGCTTCATACCCTCCTCCCCCCACCCCGTCCCAACTGCCATCATTTTGAGGTCTAAGAAACATTATCATACAACCCATTTTGGTTGTATATTTTGGTTGTAACCCAGCCAGCCAGGGAAGCTAAGCAGACATGTTACTGCTTCAGAAGCGTTCAACTCTATTCACATCCCTTTTCATACCATTTAATCCATTACGTTTCTAGACCGATACAGATTCTCTCACTGTGAGTCTACCAGCTAAGCAAGTCCAACTGGAACAAGGAAGGCTTTCAAAAGGCAAAGAAATCCACACTGGTGGATGCTATTAGTGGTTACTAGGTGTCAAAGTTAAAAAGAAATCCATTCAGTTTTCTTAAGTACAGTTCCTAAATTTGGACAGGAATTAGGAAAAATTAGGAAAAAAAAAAAAAGACTGAACCAATGTTTACCAAGAAGCTAGCTGGGGTTCCTTCTGGAGACAGTGTCAAGAAAGCAAGGGGAAAACAAAAAAAACCACCATACAACAAACCCAAACACACACCAAGGGAGGTTTTAGCAACATCTCTAGAACTAGAATATCAATAGAATTAAAGGTCCAAAAAAAGATTCAGACTAGTATTTGTCTACATTGGGACTCCTGTCTGCAAATACTGGAATTTGTCACAGTCAACACTTGCTTATTCAGAGCACAATTACTCACAGTAAATGCTACATGGAAGCATCTTAGCATAACCAAGCTTTATAGCCCTAAAAATAAACCTAATGATTAGGGCAGCTGTCTGAGAGAAGGTAGCTGGCCTATCTGTAGGAGAAAATTTTTTCTAAGACACTAACCCTGAGAATGATCAAACTGAGTATGGTAGACCAATGAAAACCAAAAGACGACAAACTTTTGGACTCACACAGAAAGACAAGCTCTCAAAAGTATTCCACTTAATTCCAAAATGTACATATTCAAACCAATGAATTATGAAGACTTGTAAGGAAAAAAAAAAAAGGTGGTGGTGGTTTTTGAGAAAAAGATAACACTGTTTTCACCTTGACGGCATTTCTTTATTTGGGTAAGACAGTAACTTTTGAACACCCAAGAGGTTCAAATATCAGTTGTCTATAAATCAAAGAACCAGCTGACAACAGGCATTCCCCAATGCCCACAGCACATAAACAGCTTTCCTTTCAACACGCCTGGTCCCTCTGTCCAATAAGGGTTATAATGCTAATATTCCAAAAGACAACTTAGAGACCAGATCTACACCATGGAATTTCTCCTGAACAGCCACACTGATTATAAAACAAATGTTTTGTGGAGAAAAACTGCTCTTTTCATGCTGACAAACCCACAATGTAGAAACAGTTATGCTGCTGACAGCATGCTTTTAGTCAGAATATCTCCTGTTGCTTAGGAAAGCAGCATAATTGGATAAAAAACTTTGGGGGCTCTGTAGTCCCTAAGCCAACAATGGCTACATTAGCAAAACCTGTTTTTTCTCATTCTGTACGAAGGTTTGTCTAGGAGCTTCGACTTGCAGCTCTGTCATATTTTCTGGTGACAAATTACAAATTATTATTACCAACTGCCAAGCCCATAGTGGAAACAACTGCTCTGCAGCTGAACAGGCAGTACGTCAGCTCCCCAGCTCCACCCTTTGTCACTTAATGTAATGTATTAACTAGAACTCCCATCAATTCCAAACTAGACTAACATGCCAGACTAAAGTTCATCAACACCCTCTGGCCTCTGTGCAGCAACAGTAACTCACCTCCCTAATGAAATCCAAAAGGGATCATGAATCAGAGGTGGAAAGCACAGACATAGCAGATACATAGTCTTCAGCATAAATGGAAAGCAAGCAAAAAGAACACAGAGCTTGAGACCCAGAGAGGATCAAGTAATTGCTGGAAGCTCATCAAATAGAGAGGAAAATAAAAGAAAGCCACTGGAAAATGGAGGGAACGAAAATGCAGAATGAATGCCAGGAACTCCTTACTATCTGCATTGTGCTCAGTAACAATAGCAACAAAGCACAAACCCTGTTCTAGAGGGAAAAGTCTAATTTAGATTAAAACCTGCATAGCCAAGAAATGTCTAAACATTACTATCTTTGCTTTTCATAACACCAGGACCTGCAATCTTACTCATATTTAAGTACATGTTTAAGTGCAACCTACATGACTTGCAACCTACATCTTGAAAAGAGGCAGAATACAATGAATTATTTTAGCACAGTGCCTAGAAGTATTATCTCAATGTTGGCTCTGCATGAGGCAGAACAGCTACGGGTTCGGTTTCTCTGTCTGTAGACACCGTCTGTGTTACTGTGGGCAAGTCACTTAGTTTAACTGTCCCTCAGGTCATCATCTGCAAAATGGAAGTAATTTTCCTACTTTGTAGGCTTTTTCTCTTGTAAGGGGAAGGACTGTTTAAGCATTCTGGTATCACAATGATCCTCACATGTTGTGGTGAGGAACACAGAATAAGAACCTGAGTATTACAAAATAAATACGGTGATAAGATGTAAATTACTACATTGAAACAAGATAAAAGTTAAAATTTTGACTGAAATAAGAATGTATTCTTAACTATATTAAAAACTATAATTTTACCTGAAAACCTGGAACAAAACAAACTCCTTGAGAATCAGCAACGCTCTGTGCCATTTTTGCTGTTTCATCTACACTGGTGAAAAGACCTGTGAATATGCATAGGTCATACATGTTTATTATTTATTTTAACTTCTTCATGTATTATCAAGAGACAAAAAGCTAGAGTTGGGCCATCACCTTTTGTAGTATTTCTCAAACAATGTTCTACGGGAAACCAATACTTCTCCTGTATTTCATGTCCATCAGTCACATAAAAAAAAATTCTATTCAGATGAAGACTAAATTAAAAAAGATCCTCTCATATCTGTTATGCTATAGCCTTTTAATCGTCTTGTCCTGTAAAAGATCATTAGCTTTCCAGACAAAGAGACATAAATGGAAATTAAGAAGGCTAACAATAGCACCCTAAGTATGCTAAAAACCTAAATGTTGCAAAACATAAAACATTTCTTTTTGCCCAGCAAATATGCTGTTATTGTAAGCCTAAGCACAAAATGACTACAGAGAAAGTCCATAATATCCATCATATTTTATCAGCACACTTCATATTTTTACAAGTGACTGACAAATATAAATACAGTAGGTCCTAGTATCACCTCTTTCATAGACACTACTTTTGTTCTCTAACCAGATGCCTCCTTTCGAAACTCTTTACAAACATCCCATCCCCTCTTTAGTTTGTTCTTCACCCACATACATTTCTAAACCCTATAAAGCAGTAATATATTTCATCCTTCTGTAAAATTAAAGAACTACTTACTTATATCCTGAGCCCACTTTATGGCAGTGCCAATGTCTGACATAGAGCCTTCAGTCAAGTAGACAACTTCTTCCCCAATCTTCCAACCAATCAGTGGATACAGATCTTAATTATTTTTCATGAAACAAACCAAAAACACCTAATTTAATTAAATGCTTCCAGGGAAACATATACAAGCACACACACAATAAACCCAAATAAAGTTTGTTTTTTTTTTTTTTTTCCTTTACAGAATTTAAGCTAAAAATATCACTGGTATACATTAAAATTGATCATAATTTAGTGGTGGAATTACAAAAGACTTGAACAACATTTTATTAAACCAAAGTTAAACTAAAAAAAAAAAAATCACTAATTATAAAAAAAAGTCTTTAAACTGAATAGAAAAGCTATCTGCACTTTTTTTAAACAGTAAGAAATTACACATACTTATATCAATATTATACTATTTGTTTTAAATCCATCTAATTTTCCCCAATGGTTTCTAAAAAGTCAGAATTTTCTTCCCCAAAACATAAAACATGAGAGCTGGGCTTCCAAGATGGGAAGCACAGATGCTAAAACAGCAATATAAACAAAGAAAAAGCAACACAAACTTAGAACACAGTTCCTATCCTATCCATAGGAGAGAAAACTTTTTTTATTCCTTTTTCAACATGCAATGCTTCCTCAAGTAGAAAGCAAAAAAACAAAACAGCAAAATTTCAAAATTTGCCCATCCTTGTCCCCATGATGGGTACTATAGACATTATAGTATAAGTTAACTACAGCATTTTACCTATGCATTTACCTAATATAAGCAACAAAACAAATACCAAAACTCTTTAAAAATATTTGGTGATATACTTTGTCTACAACTACAAAAGGTTAGCATTTCCACGGTTTACCTAATGGGATTTGCAGGAACTCATGATTTCCACCAAATAATTTTGGCTTTGCAGTGACTCAGAAAAAAATGTCTTTGGATTTTTTTCCCCTCTTCTCTCAGAAGAAAGTCAGACAAACTAACTCTGATGGTTTATTTGAAAATACAGAACAGCATCTTTTGAATAGCTGTCTTTTTGAAGGTACTATTGTATTAGAAATAAACAACCAATAATGAGAATAAACCCGACAATTTGTTCTCCCCAAAACTATGTTGAAACCTTAACAACTAAAACAGAGAGATACTACTTAAATGGTCAGTGTGAACAAAACCACTTTCTTGTGTGATAAGTGTTAGTAAGAAGACAAACTCAAGTCTTCCAGCACCTGCCAGACTGAAAAGGGTACACCTGCCACATAACCCTTTTGCAGTGTGTTACTACATGGCTAGGTATGATAGCGAACAACTGCTTTCAGTGCAGTCTGTCTGTCTGCAGACAGAGTTGGTATCCAGATGACCCACAGACATTTTCCAGGACTGCACCTGGACAAACAGTTTCCTCAGGTCACTTAACCTAAGCATTCAGCGGCCTCTGCAGTAAAAACTGCACACAAGCCAAGTACCATAAGTGTCCTCGCAGCCCAGCTCGGAGTGAAAGAGCACCCAGCCCTTCTGTAACCCCGCTCAGGGCTGAGCGATCACTGGTAATGCAACGAGGATAGATGAGTCCCAGCAACTACGTGACCAGAAAAGCATCACAAGGATCTTGGGATTCTCTCTGCTCCTTGGTTAGTACTCAAGGTGTTGTTATGGCAGCACCGGTATGTCACCAGGCAATTTTCTTTTTGCCAAAGCTGTAGAAGCACAGTAAGAGCATCCAAATTCTGGAAGTACAAGTGTGCCCTTCTCACTAAATCTTGGAAGTTCTTGGCTTATTGAACATGGCTTGACTGTTTCATTTTAAAAATGAGAGGAATAGGGACAGAATCTGAGTGAAATCATCCACATCCATTCCTTGCTTATTTCTTCCTGGTCAGAAGCAATAGAGAAGAAAATAATTTCAAGTTGGGGAATGACAAATTTGGGACTTGACAGTTTATCTCTCTCCAAAGGAGTTATTAGGGCCAACAATGGTAACCCTATGCTGGCAAAGCAGGAAAGGCATGTGTGAGTGCATTCTAGGAACTTTCTCAAGGAGACTTTGCTGATATACAAGTGCCTTTCACAGAAACATCTCCAGTTTGCTTGCCTGTGTCCAAAAGAATGGCATGTCAGTACTAGTGCAATTTCAGAAACTTGATTAGTGCTGGAGGCACTCTAGTGCTTACAAGGAAAAATAATCACCAGCACCTATTTATATTGAAGTTTAAATTTGTCTCTTGGTAGGAAAGAGTGATACACATATCTGCAGATCACTGGTGCAGGTCTCCCTTATAATCTTTATTTTCTACCAAAGCCAAAGGTGCAAGAAAGCAGGACCAAACAAATTAAGCCAAGAGAGCTGGAGAGGGACAGCTAACTGGGGACAGATGAGTCTATCAGCTGGCCTTCCTGAAGATGCTCACACTAAAGTCTCTAACACTGTAATATAATCTGCCTCTAGGGAACAGATCAACAAGCTGACAGTCTTTATACCAGCAGAGAAAGCACTTGGCATGACCACAGTTAATGAACCATCAGACCACTGGAAAAGTATATTTTAAATCTATACACCAATATTTCTTGCTGCCATCATTGAATTGTGAGAAGAATTTTTCTCGAAGGAGGGTTTGTTTGGTGGCTTTTTTTTTTTTTAAGCTGTCATATATACCAACTAAATGTAGATCAGAAACTAGAACAGCATCTAATGAATAGCTTGCACAGGGATTCATCTTGCAGTCTTAAATACATGTCAGCTTCAGAGATTGAACACATTACATTTCATTCCCAAAGTGCTGAGAAAGCTAGGTGCCTACCTTGTCCTACTAACCATATCACACGTCAGCCAAAGAACACTGGAAAAATAATTTTAGCATAAATAACATAGCCTAAAGCACCAGAAGTTTCATAGCACTGTCTTAAAGATTTCACTCCTATCAAATCACAATAGCCAAAGGTTTTCTTAAGAGAAAAGAAAATGAAAAAACCTTAGAGCATGTTTTTGCTATTGCATTTCTACAGACTACATAAAGTTGAGTTCATAAGTAGAAGTATCATCAGGCTATCATTAATTGGCCTATAAAGCACTCAGATTCATAGCGAATTCAATGTCTGCACTACTCAGTTCTGACATCTCATGTATCTGCCAGGAACCTTCCTGACTTCAGCTGGTGAAGTCTCAGCACTGCTGTACTTCTCCCCACCCCAACCCCTTGGTCTGAAATTGTATGCTTCCAGAAATTAACAACTGCTTAAAAATATGGCAGAGAGAGAGAGAGACTGTGCATGCAGATTTACTTCAGTAAATTTGTTCTTCTTGTTCTTTTGACAAATAGCTACCTATGACAAATTAACAAGCTTGACAGACAACAAATGTTTACAACTACAAAACTTTCAACACACCAGAAACACATAGGGGAGCCCATTTGTAGTATTTTAAAAGAAAAATAACACAGGACTAGCGATTATTATCTCACCACACATACTCCAAAGCATAAGGGCTCAAGAGGTGGAACTTACAGCAATCCACCGGAAAAGTCTGATGTGAGAAGACAGAGGACCAATCCCCTTTTTCTCCATTCCTGTACTGTATAATACTGCTACCAAGAAGCATCACTAATAATTACATCTGCTGTCTGCATCCTTTTTTTTTTTTTTTTTCCTTCCCCTCCTCTTCTCTTCTTGAGAAGTGTATTTCAGGATAACCACGATTGACATTTCTAATTAAAGATTTCCATAGTCCTCTGTTCCAAAACCATTTTGAAGCTGTCTTTCTACAGCTGAAGACAGAAGGCAAAGCACAACCATATTTTATCCCTTTTTGTATCCTCATCATTAATAGCTGTCAAGTAACATGAAATATTCTAAAACCAAAATTTCACTAGCATACCTCTCTGTGATGCAAAGAGATTCCCTCCAGTATTAACATTCCAGAAACCACCTGTTCCCATCGTCAGTTTAACATCTCCTGGGTGAAAGCAGCATTCTCCAAACATGGCTGACTGCTGGTCAGCTACCTGCCATACCAACCAAAACACAAGTTAGCTACAAACTACCAACCTACAGTGCTGCTGGATTTTAAGATATCAATGCAAACATTTCAGAGTTCTGAATACAGAACTATTCAGAAAGGAATTAAACACCGAGAGCATTTCTATACAATTTCTCAAGTATTTGCAGGCCGTTCAGATTTATCAGTCAGATTTACCACTAGAATCAAATCATACCAGGTTTTGGACTCAACATGATTTTTCAAGATATTACTTGGAACATTAAAAAATACGTTGAGGAAACAAAAGAACTATTTCATGTTTTAGTATCTCACATAAATAAATGGGGCTTTTGCAACACCAGGGAGAAGAGAGTAGCCTGCCTTGAATTTCTCTTCCTCCAAATACAAAGTTGAAGTTCTGAGGTCTCAACTTCCTTTTTCCCTGCTACCCGTCCTCTACCAAATCATTCCATGCTCACTTCTTCCAACAATGACAATTTGTTAAATGTATTTACTTATGTTTGTGCCTTGGTGAAACAGTAAATTTACAGGTAAATTGAGACTACGATTCTTTAAAAACAGCAAGAGGAATTTGTATTAGGCAGATGACATTTTTTCCATGTAGCTCAGTTCAAGCTCTTTTTTTCTACAAGTCATCACATTACTAAAATAACATGTTTTCCTTATCCAAACCCTAACTACTAAGACAAGAAAACGTTATTCTCCATTTGTTTTTAGGGTAAAATAAGCAAATAAATAAAAAGTACCACAAGTGGATCTATTAACAAACACTCCTATGTTTGCGTAGAATCTTAGTGAAGTCACACCAGGGTGTGTCCCACTGCAAAACTCTTATCTAGAACAATTCATTTTAAGCCAAAGAGAGAGACATTACCACAGCTTTGAATAGAACCCAGGCCTGTTAAGTCCTACATTCAGTATTTAATCATTTGGTAATCTAACCTTAATGACCGTAACCTCTAGAAATCCTTTCCCATTCCTTTCCTCCAAGTTGAAAACTGAGTTTTCAGAGCAATATTCAATAACCAATTCCACTGTAGTTAAGTCACAGAGAAAGAATGAAGAATACTTACTAAACAAGCATGTATTAAATCAGAACTAGATACAAAGAATGGAGGTACAGAAATACAAATTTAAGTAAAAAAAAAAATCTTCACTCACCAATGCCATTATTGGAATAGGTACCCCAAATATTTCAGAGTCAGCTGATCCAAAATTGAAGCTTGAAATAAATATTATAGAGAAACATCACAACCATAAATTGACCCTTTTGTTAAAATAAAACCTAGATATATAAGGCCTGGGTCTCTATCATGAATTAAAAGCAATGCTACCACTTTATTTTAAAGAAAGCATTAAAACTATCACTTTAAGAAATACTGATAGTAAAAATAAAGCTTTGGATGTAGTATTAAAATGCAGTTGTGCACATAAGCATAGTTTAAACTATTTTAGTGTATCTATATATTACTTTGCTTATGCAGGTTATATAATGTTTTTCTAAAGGAAGTTAATATTCTTTTGAATATGCCTTTATAGTTACCTCGTGTCCTTCACTGGAGGATAAATAGACATTGGAATGGAAAGTAAATTACACAAAGTAGGGTTCCAACATTTCTGAAATAATATGAAAAAAGCAAAAACATCAGCAACAGTCTCAGAAGTATAGTAAATAGCAACAAAGATTTTTCCTAATAGCACATACCGTAAAGGGTTCAAAAATGCCTGTAGAACTGGCATTTGAGTAGTCTGTAGCATATACAGAACCTATCATAAAAAAAGAACAAAGATTTTAGATGTCCAAATATTTAAGTCACTAGAAACATTTTTTCTTTAAACATGTCCATGGCTCCCATGAAATATAAACTGAGTGTCTATAGGCAAAGTCATAATGGATACCAGAAGTACAGAAACTTTACCTGCTGCTCCCCACAACGTGTATATACTAATTACTTTATTTTAGTCTCGTGAAGCTGGCCAGAAAAGAGCTTATACTCTTTACAATATTTAGAGCACTGACTGCATTGCAATCTATCAAAGTCCATACAATTGCTTAGGCGTTAGCCCTCACACAACTACCTATTCTGGAACAGCAACTTGTAATTCCTCCACATTTGTAACAGTTCTTTGTACTTTTGCTTTCACAGGTACATTTCTTCAAACAAGACTAATTAGTTCTGGTCATTTTCTTTAAATCTTAAAGATTTAAGAGGTTGATTAGACTGACCAATTATTTCCCTTTCCAATTACCCTTCCATGCAGGCCCAAAAATAATTAATTCAGAAGTTTTTTTTAAACAGTAAATATCTTACAATATTGATCATTTATAAAAAAGCATAAATCATCAAAACATATTTAAATTCTAAGAAATATCATTGATAGTCATGAATGTCATTGCTTAGATTCCAGTATATTTTATTAGTATTTAAGAGCAACTGTAACATTCACCTTTAGTCAATCTATACAGTAACCACGTGTCGACTGTTCCAAAGCAGCAGTTATTTTTTTTGGCAGCTTCATCAGCCTGGGAACAAATATACATACAAAAAAAGTATTTACAACTGGATATGATAAAGAGGAACATATTTCCTGTCTCCTTTTTTTATTCTTTTCATGGCTAATGATAATAACGTCCTTAGAAAATAAGTCTCCGATTGCCAATACTTCTTCTGAAAAGGCTGAGTCACATATATAAGTAATATTATCTCGCAGAAAAACCGTTCACGGTCTTAAAAGAGAATAAGGACAGTTTCCAATAGCTGCTGCAAAGAAAAGCAAAGCAATTACCCAATCTTCTACTGCAGTAGCATCAAAGATCTACAAAGGGAAACTTTCTAGTCACGATTCTAACAGTGGTGAAGGAGCAGTGAGTAAAGAAAACAAGGTCCAAAGCATACTGTACTTAAAAAAAAAAAATTAACAGGAATAGAAGGAATAAGTATATTTTAAAATATGTGCTTGAGAACAGTAAAAACAGAGCAATCATTTTCTGGTTTATGGTGTCTGTAAAGAGTCCAGAATGTTATTTATGTTATTTTCCTTGGGATTTTTTCCTCCTTTAAAATGGAAAACTCACACATTTCATCTAAATTCTACTAACTGATACTGTGTACAACTACAGAACTCTGGAAAAGAACATACAAACTAATTCACACAAAAGATGACTGAATACTTTACTCTCTGTAATCAAGAGACAAATTTTTGAGCTTCTTGGTTTGATATTCACATATTTTAAATATCAGTGCCTGACAAACTTATGGGAGAACATTCATCTCACATCAAAAAAAAAAAAGAACATCAATCTCACATCTTTTAATTCTGTAATATTCCAAATTCACACCCCATATTTTCAACAATATTTTCAAAATATGCAGATAAAAACTATCACTGACCTTCTCAATAATTACGTTTATGATAGGAAAAACTCAGAAACCATTTTGGGCTTTCTTTACACAGGAAAGACAAAAATAGGTGATAGTAATTTTGAAAAATAACTTTAAAATTAACATAGAAAGTAAAAAGAAGCTCAAGATATAAGTACAATAGGAAGAAACAATGAAAAGGGTAAGGATTAGGGCACAGAATCAAGTAACAAACAGCTCTGTGCTCATTATTCCATTAGATTATTTTATACATGTTTTCCAATTTACACTACCACAAAATACAAAATAAATTGCAATGTTTAAGTATGATATTGTTTAGGAAACTATAAAAACTGGAAAAGTCCAGACTGGAAAAGTAATAGTTCCAGCTGAAAACAAATATAATTATCATACAAAACTAAAGTGCAAACAACTTTAAAACAAACTTTAAATAAAGTGATTTGACTATGCTTCTTATGCACAAAGAAAATTTCTTACTACGTTTTCCAGACTCAGAGGCAAAAGTTGTATAAATGTGAGCAGATCTTATTTAGGTAGATAGGCTTTGAATGTTAATACAGACTTTCATTCCTTTTTTTTTTTTTTTTGAGGAAAAGAAAACCAAGACAAAACTGAAGAAGTTACAACCAACCTAAGTCACTAGCCATTATTATGACTTAAGAAAGCTGTTATTACTCCCTTTCCAGCTTACCTCAGGTATATTTTTAAAAACCCATGACAACTTCATAGAAGTCTGTTGCGTTGAGAAAGTAAGAAAACTTGGAGCCAAATATCGATCATTCCCAGTCAAGAAATGAAGCACTGTAAAAATAACATGGATTACCTGTTTCAAAAGAAAACGGTTACTTAATTTTCAATCTCTCCCTTTAAAGGTTTCCGATAAATTAGTGTTAAAGAATGACAACATAGATGAAAGCAGCTGTCATGAGACTGGATTCAAAATGCTCAGAATCTATTAGAGAATCCTTTCATATGATGGCAGTAGCTAGCCTTCCCACAACAAATATCAAAGAAAAGAGCAGCTGCACTAATCAAGTTTGTTCTACTGACTTCTGCTGGCACACTGGTAGAAACTGCATTACAAAGACAGGTCACCTATATGAACACAATGAACAATGGGGTTGACAGTGTTACATACTGTTATTCCATTGAACGTTCTCCTACAGTAGACAGGCTCTATACTGCTTTAACAGATTAACCAAAATTTAATAATTAATCAAAGTTCCATTCACAAAAGAAATCAGTGGCAAAACGAAGTATTTAAATAATTGTTGTTGATGTGCTAGGAGTACACTTACAAAAAAGTAACTTCAGTCTTTCCACTTAGAGCAAATGTTTCTCTTTTAAAGAAAGCACAAGCCATGAGCAGCATAGAATGTACCTTCTCTAGACAACCTTTGCAAAGAGTATATTAAAAAACAAACAAACAAACAAACAAACAACTAAAACCAAAACAAACAAAGAAACAAAAAAATACTCAAAGCATTGCCAGCCAAGAACTACCTACATCCAAAAATTATGCTGCAGCAGTGCTAGCATGCAACATTTTAATACAGGCAAGAGACTAAGAAGTAACAAAATGCATGCTAGACCTACAGATATCTTTTCCCATAATTAGTTATCTTCAGGCATTTCATTTTTTTCTTGGTACCATTTTCCAAGCAAATCGTGCTTACTCTCTTTTTAAACGTTTAGGCCATAGCATATTATAGGAATGTGAACAATATATTTGCAGTATTTCGTATATTGCCCCTACTCTTCATTAAAAATGAAGCAGTTGTAACATGTTCAAGCAATACCCAGCTTAGCAAAGTTTTACCTTCAGCAGAAGAGACCTATTCCAGGAATTCACAAGTTCAGCACTTCTCAAGTCTTGCCAGCTTATGAAATTATGAAAAGGTTTCCCTGTCCTCCTGAAAAACAGTATTTGAACATTCCCACTTGAAATTACAGAACATACACAGCCCCCCCACCCCCACCCCCAAAATCAACAACATACACCATTTCCAATCACAACATTTAACATTAGGTCAATTCCTAAAATAAGTGCATGTCTTCCCTGTTGGATTTGAGGAATTGGTAACACGCACCCAGACATTTTGGGTAAAAAGGCTTCTCACCAGAATAAAAAAAAAAAAAAAAAAATCACTGAATCATAAAATCATAGAATCATTTAGGTTGGAAAAGACCTTCAAGATCATTGAGACCAAACAATGTATGTATTAATTTCTTCCAAAGTATCAAAACAAAAATTCTGAACTGCTATAAACTGTGGCTATACAAACACAAGAGAACATGACTGACTGACATTTGCTGCTTTCAGATTGTGACTTGACTGAGTTCACGATTTCGACGAGCTACTTCTTTCCAGTCTATGGCAGTGAATATAAATTCATTTTAACTATCACAGTTTACATACTTGTGCCATGTAATGAAAGTTGCTCTCTGTGTTGAGATGCCAAGACCAGCAACTTGCCTCATGTGAAGTCCTGCAGCTAAAAAGCAAAAAGGAAAAAAAAATGCAATAAATTGAAGAAACAAACAAAAATACCACTTTTCTAATATAACCATAAAATCTATGGAATCCTTAGGAAATAAATATTTTAATAGAATATAAGTCTCTATAGACCAGCCAACTGAGTTAATTGCTAGAGCAGTGAAGTAACAGAGAACTCTGAACCAGACCAACCGATTCCAAAGCAGGTAAAAAAAAAAAACAAAAAAACACATATTTCACAAAAGCAGTTGTGGCACACTGACCCTTTGCACCTTCTGAAAGGCCTGTTGATAGTTTACCTCAACAAACCCAGAGACAGGAAAACAGGAAGGAACTAAAACTATTATGCCTACTACATATGTAAGAAACCAATTAAAATGTGAATTTCACACATGGATGAATGTGAACAAAAGCACAAAGAGATGGGATAAAAATCGTTACAAAATTAAAAACAAACAAAAAAACAACCGAAAGGAAAGACATTCCATAAAGAAACAAAACAAGATTCTGTAGGCAGGTAAGAGATTAAGCCCAATATACCACAATTTTTGACATCAGTCTGCAATAATGACATATCTTATCTAAAATATTATATTCCTTCAGCAAGCTTTTAAAATATGAACAAATTTGTTTAAAATACTTATCACTGAATGCAGCAAAGTATACTTCAAATTCAGAAGTAGAAAAATGTACATTTGGGTACAAACTCATTTTGCTGTTACAGCTTACCTTCAAATAACTGTAGCAAAACATTGTTTCTAACATATATATATAT
>VXAA01004397.1:293584-329123 GCA_013399115.1 Anseranas semipalmata | reverse complement strand
GGCGGGGGCCGCTGGAGGCTCGGCCGGGTCTGCAGCTGCGCGCCTGCTCCCCGCCACCATAACCGTATTAAGCTGTACAGTTTCTAAATAGGTTTACCAAGTGCTTGTCAAAGGTAAGGCCTTTAATTAAAGGCCAAATGTTAAAGGGTTTCTAAAAGACAATTTGCTGAGTGCCACTGAAAAACTGCTTCGGGGGTTACCGACGCTCATGTACGCAAGCACAATGTTTAAAACCACTTCCTCCTTACAGCAGTACCAAATGGAAAAAAAAAGCCAGCTAAGAGCAGGTATTTGGTAAGCAACCTGGTACGGTTGTTCCTTGGATTTGTCACTGAAGATAGTGAATGACCACGACCAAATTATATGTAATTATATGAAATCCTCATTTGTGGCAATTCTCCTGTGCCATCACCTTCCTTCATACAGGGAACCACGTTTAAAAAATTAGTTTTGGAATAGAGTTAATGACAGAAACATTCCCTCTTCACCCTTAGAGGGGGTGGTTGTTTTTAAACAGGAGCAATCAGAAATATTCTCAGTTGAGCAATAAAATTCAGGATGCTGAACCCCAAACCAGCATCAGGAGAATCTGGTCTTAAGACCAACTTAATTAGAAGAATTAGTCAGTTTTAACTCATCATTTAATTAGAATAGGAAAAACAAAAGCAAAAAAAAGTACATTTTTGCCCTTGCAACTTTTGTTTGTCCCCTTTACAAAAAGTTGCATTATGAAAAACCAAAGGATATATGGGATAACATTCTCATGTTATTATATCTTTAAGCCAGGAATATGACTAGCAGCGAGAGCCACATAAGGGTAGGCTCTCCACCTCACTCAGGCAGTCGCAGAGGTCAGTGGGACAAAGGTACAGACCACAGGGAGCTGAAGGTATGTAAAATAGAAACCTACTTTCTGCTTTTGCTCTCCTCCCTAAGGAACGACTCATTAGAAAGTTATAATCTCTTTGACTTGTCTTTCATATTGAAAATTCAGCCTTTTGGATCGTAAGTATCTAAGATAAATAGAAAGCTAATAGATACATGTCAGAGAAAGGTATCAGATGCATTGAGACTAATTTTCTTTCCAACTATTTCAAGTTTTCATTTAGTTTGGCAGTAATAATTATTTAGAACTTCGAAATAAAACTCCCTAAATAAAATTCAGCATACGCAACTGGCATAAAAGGCTAAAAATTCTTTCCAAACATTCAAAAACTAAGCAGCCTTAAACAAAACAGGAAAAATGCATCTAGATATCCTTGATGTTTTAGAATATAAAAGTAAGTGGGGCCCATCTCACTGCAAGATGAAGCAAAACTTCAAAAAGGAAATGCCAAGTTACTTTTTTTCTTTTACAAGCTCTGCGTTTGTTACAGGTAACAAAGAAATACCCCTCTGATTCACTGTATTGCATGGAAATGACCATAAACTGATTTCTTTGTGCAAATCTTAATCTCTGTTTAGCATATTAATAATAACTTAGATGCATCTTGAAAAGAACCACTATTTATATTTTGGAAAGAAGATAACATGAACCAAGTTGCATAGTTGCACTCCATACATAACCTCAGTTTTATAGCATTTATAAGAGAATTGCTCAAATTATAAAAGATGCTTATGAAATACTAATTTTATATTATCGTTCCAGTTGCAATGCAATAAAAGAAATGCAACTAAGGAGGCAACAGATTTTTTTTCAGGCATACATAGGTTGTCCATACATAACTTATCTGGCACCAGCTCATGTTATTTTGTCATAAATAATATTATTTCCACCCAGGTACTATTTGGTTACCCCAAACCTGTCACCTTCAGAGAAAAATCTGATTGCCTACATGGGTAAAAGCCCCGAGTTCATCTTAGCACAGACTGGAAACATTCATTTGAAGCAAGGATGTACTGACACCCTCAAAAGCTCTTCTATGTTGCATTGCAACACGGATAATACCTGCTACCATCCTAGTCTTCCTACTTAAATGAGAGCATGCATGTGCCATCTTTACTGTTCCAAAAGGCAGAGAATTCACACACCTGGAATCACATACCAATTACTGCAGCAGCAATTTCCTATACTTCTGCATCTTCTGTGCTGAAACCTTCCGTTTCTTCGGTCTCTGGAAAGCGTGATTGGTCTTATCTTTTACTGGGATATCAAATCAAATGAAGGAGTGGAGGCACTCCAGGGACCCATCCAATGCTGTAGCAAAGGAAACGAGTTATTATTCCAAACAGCAGAACATCAGGGACAACAAAATCATCTCTGGCAGCAACGACAAAACCCACACCGTGAGGAATTAATACTGAGTATTTGTAAGAAATGTCATCATGCTCAGCATGTTTCTGTCAGCAACAAGTACACTTTAGAGGAAAGCAAGCAAGAGGGTTTTTCCCCAGTTATGCAAGTTAAAATAGGCCTTAAGAGCTGGGAGCGCTACAGATCCAGTAGACCTAATTACTAGAAAAAGAACATTATCTTCACATTTCCTAGCACCAGATCACTAATTACAATTTGCAAATCATTAATTGTAATTTATTTGGAATAGTATTTTTTTAAAGGTATTCTCAGGTGCATTTTTGTTGCAACCGTTACATAGGAGCCTCCTCCCTCACCCCTAGCCTTCCAGTATGAATCAAACTTTGCCACTGGCAATGCTAACAGGATTTCAGCTACTGGAATCTAGGAGAGCAGGATGCAAAGCTTGTAACTGAACCTTTTTTTTTTTCCCTTTAAATTCCCTTCCTTAGCTGCATTTTGTCAAGATGCATCTATCCTTCCTAGTGTCTCATCAAACTATTTTGCATTTTACCCATTTCTTTAGCTCTAGCAGTTTAAGAAGATTTAACATTATGTAAATATTTACCTCAGTGTCTTTAGTCAGTTTGCTTTTAAGAAACAAACAGCCCACAGCCACTAATTTCTATTTGTCCACTGGTTATACAGCCCACATAGCTGATTCTTTAAGCCTTGCCTGGAAAATTAACAGATGATCCAAAATGAAAGACAACAAACTTTTGGCAAATTTTGCTGCAATAGTTTACCATATGATAGTTCTCAGCAGTTCCTCCTGTCCTTCTGACAGAATTTACCACTCTCCTTGAAGTCAACAGACAATCACAATACATCAGTTAATCTAGCATTTTAGCTTCATGAGCGATTTGAGTTTTAGGCAGTGACGGGATATTTCTTTAGCAGTTCCACTCTTGCTAAATAATCCTGCCCTCCCACTGCAAACTGTTGTACCAATACAGCTGTTCTTGTGGCTCCATGGTGAACTGATCAGGCTGAAAAATAATGGGGAAAGTTTCAATCAGATGAACTTGATACATTTCATAATGTGGTGATACAAACAGTTTGGCACAATCAAGTGGGAACAAGTAACAAGAGACTGGTTAAGCCAGCACTTTCCAATAGAGAATTGCTCATCAAAACTGTCCACATACGTTAGGTTTTGCATTCAAGTGCCTGAGACACAAGCAGTCCTTCTGTTCCACTGACTCTGTGACAGAAGTAACCTTTGGCAGAGAATGAGGTGGACCCTAGGACAAAATTTTAAACCACCCATCTCTTAAAAAAATTATTTACCAAAGCAAGTGAAGTGAGAAGTAGAAGAACACGAGAATGGGTATGCTGGAGGCTAGAGGGATGAAAAAGTACTCAAGAACTGTTGCTTCAGTAAGACCTAGCAACTACAAAAATAAAAATAAAAAAGAAAGCAAGCGGAAGCAAAAGGAAAAAAAAAAAAACAACAGAAAAATCTAGAACCATGTCAGTATGGGCTCAGTAAACTCAGAGGTTCCACAGTCTTCCATTTACCCTGAGTTACGTTTTAATGACTGTCAGTGTCCCAGCACTTTCAAAGAAGTATGTACTGGAAGAAACATCAGGAGCTAGCATTAAGTATCACAGTTCTATCCCAAATTAGTGCTAAATCTAAAGCATGCATAGGTTACTTTGGAATAGATCACTCACTTGCACTGGAATCGCAGTTATTCTTGCTTCACCCTTTACCCCCAACATGCTAAAAGTTTCTGACTTGGAATTTTATTGCTATTGTTACTGACACAGAAATTACATGTTAGTTTTTGATTGCCAGCCTTTGTCTTTCTTTCTGTTATACAAAATAGAGGACTAAGGGTGATTACCAACTTCAGTTTTAATGAAAAATGCTTTCTCCGTTCTTTAAAAGAACAGGTTTATTGTTTGCACTTGACTTGTGGACTACATCTGTTATCTGAGATTTGTATTATTTTCAAAGCAGAAATGAAACAGGAATTTCTGTTTACAGACGTGTGCAAGTAAATACCCATTCACAAAAAGTGGCAGCAATAAGGAACTGTTGTTGGAACTATGGATTCTTTTGTTAATAAACAACAGCTACTTACCTCATGATATCCGATTCCTCCAAATACGTGTCAGTTAGAGTCTCAATATTCATGGGTCCTCATGCACCTGAATTTGGATTCTTTTGGCCAAGAATTTGTATTCAGACTGCCCTTATGCCCTTGATGTCAGTGTCCCTTTTCCAGAGACAGAAAGAGAAGAACATAACTGTCTCTCAGTAGTAAGGAAGGCTGATTATGGAATACATATGGAGATCACATCTCAAAAGGGAGAGGGGAAAAAAAAAAAGATCCCTTACTGTACATAACCATTCCTACATTGAGTTTCCTCACTCTTAGGGATCATCTATATAGTAGTTCAGATGAACTGAACTAAGCTGAACAAGAGTCACTTAATTTTTGAATGGGAGTGTCTATGCAAGATTTATTATGCACAAACTGATCTATTTTAAAGTTATCCCTTCACTTAAGTTCTTTTCATCTTCTTTAGTGCTATATATTGAGATAGGACAAGTAACAAGGCAGAACTTGCCATACAGGATAACTGAAGTACCTAAAGTCCTAATTTGAGGACAGCTCAAGAAATGCAAGATCGTATCTTGGTATCTTCATGTTGAGTAACATGACTTGAATGTATATATACCAAGCCCTGACTGCTCTATACAGAACATAGTTACACAAAGTTACACAGTTGGTCACATTAAGAGTATACTCCAATCTTTATACTAGTCATTTTAATCATGCTAATTCACATAATAATCTGTAAGAAGGAAAATAACAGCTCTCTACATGAAAATATGGTACTGTAGTAGGCAAAAGACAGAACCTAACAAAATTTGTAAGTCACAACCAAAGGTATTAAAAATTAACTGCCATGACTACAGTGTTCATTATGCTTTAAAAGGGAACAAGAAGAGTTTGAACATACCCTTAGAGACACAGAGAGAAATTCAGCACATTATATATATACACACATATACACAGTACAAAGGTGAAGGAATTTATTTTATTTACCCTCTCTAAAATAAGATTAAAATCTAATAACATTAATTTGGCAGTTGCGAGTTTTAAAAACCTGCTATTATTATGGATGAAGAAATCTAATTACGAAATATAATTTGCCATTTCTCTCTTGAAATTTAAACACATTACACTGTTTTAGTGCAGTTTGCCATTATGCTTCATTCAGAAGCCTTATTACAAATGAAGTACCCTATTCTCACTGTACTTCAACAGAGATACCACCATAATATTTTGCTCTAGGTACAGAAAAAGGCTTCACATCAGGTTATCAAATATTTCCAGGTACCAGTGACTCCTCCTGTTTTTCAGCTGTCTTTGCACTTTGATGAGAACCACTAGGACTGAACTTGCTGGAAAGTAATCTTACTGCCTTTATTTAGCTTTTTTTTTTTTTTTTTTTTTTTTTTTTAAATCTAACAGGTGACTGATGCCAAAGAAATTTCAGAAGATCACCATCTAGTTAAATCCTTTTGATTGCAAACTGACCAACAGCCTTTTTAACAAAGTACGTATCTTTAACTGAATAGTAGTTGAAAACCATCAAGAAATAGCTCAGAGGAGGTGGGCAGTTGCTGCTTCTGAGAATCACAGAACTTGGGCTTCATGAGATTGAATTTATATCTTAAAATTTTGGTTTGGAGCATATAGAAGTTCCCATATAGTATTTGAAAATAAAACAGTAAAAATAAGTAATGTTTTTTTTGTTTCAATATTTAATCCAAGCAGACACAGACACAATTTATAAAATTATTCTATTGCATTAAAGTTTTATATAGCATTTAACTCTTCTGAATGTTTTTCCTTCAGTGTATCATATATTCATATTTTAAAATATCTTTGCACAGTCCTTTGTGCAACTACATGCTAAAAATCTGCAAATGCACACTAACACTAAACAGCACAAAAAAATACATTCTGTATCCATTCATATGCAAATTTAAAACATTTCACTTGGCAGATAAACAATGAAAAGTTATTTTAAAAAAATCAGAAACTACAAAAATGTGCACATAAAAGTCTTCCCTTTTGGATTTTTAGTAAAATACTGCTCTGTATAAGATCTAATGAAAAATTCCAGTGCTTACAAAATACTTTACATCTATGAGAAAAACAAATGCTTAAATTTATACCTGTATGAATTAAACATAATCACCTCGTTAAAATATAAAACTGAAATCATAGGGGACATGACATAGGTCAATGCAGATGTCGCATGTACCAGGACATGTAAAACTGTAATTAACTGGGCACCAGGCAGTCAGTATCACAGAATATAAATACTAAAAACCAGGGACTAATACAATATGCAGCAGCTACAGAATTAAGTGTTTAACCAGCTACATATATTAAATATAGCAATTCTACCAGAAGAGAGGGAGAAAGCATTAGTCTGAAAACAGGAAGTGATTAATAATAAAAATTGCTGTGTTTACTGGTATTAGTGGTATAGTGTCCTTCATAACTATTTTTTTTTCCTAAATCTGCATAAATTGGCTATCCAGATATACCAAAATTCTGTAATTTTATGGAAATTCAGAATTCCAACAGAAATGACAGTATCTTTACCAATCATAACTATTTAGTCTTTTATGATGACACCTGTGGTAAAGTTCAAAGGAGACTACAATCTGGGAGATTAGGTGATGCATTAGAATCTAATGCAGTCTCATCTCCATCACAGGAATTTCTCAACAGATCTTGTCTCTGATGATCAGGTAATTCATATAGGATATGGGGGACTAACATCTGTATCTCATAACAAAATTTCATATAAACACTTCTAAAATATTGGCATGTCAACATCCTGTCAGTATCACACTGCTAATGACAATAAATTACCAAAATGTACAACTTTTCCTTCATGGAATATGGCTTTAACACTTCTTGAAACTAGGTGGATATAAAGAAAACAACAAAATCAATGTGTATTTAAGACTGTATATAGACTATTCTACAAGGTTTGCGATACTAAGTAAAATCAAGTAAAATTTCTTGGCTGTTTTTACGTCTATGATCCTTTTTATAGGATTTAATGCTCTTGTTTTGAAGAAATTAATATTAAAAAAATCCCATAAAAATTATAGTAACGTGAAACTTGATACTAAACCAAGTAATGGAGGCAAAAAGCAAGGCAAGGGAACTGAAAAAGTCTACAGACTTGCATATCCAACATGAAACCTGTTCGGAAGCAATAAAAATGAATCACCAAAGTTTAAAGTGTAATTTATTTCTAAGCTTTCTGGTTTTAAAGGAAAAATATTTTTCCTGGAATAGATTAGAACAAAGAAGAAAAATGAAATCTAATCAATGTCAGAAAGCAGCACCAATCGAGGCTTCAAATTCTTAAATTGAAGAATTCTCGTTAATGTAAGAACAGTACATGTGGGTTAAAAATACTACAGGTACCTCTGAGCCTTCTCTTTTTCTACATGAACTAAGCATGATGTAATTACTTCTTATGACATAGCTCCCTCCAAGAATACGAGTCAGCTTTTTGTCTGAATATTCTTAATGGAACTAACCGTAATAGTTTATAATAATGTAATGACAATTTTGCTACACAGAACTTCTATCACAAAACTGAAAATAAATACTAAAAGTCACCTAGCCACAAAAAATAACATATCATACAGAAGGTTTCAGGGCACACACTATCAGAGGGAAGAATGGACTATGAGTAAGCATAATTTTGACAGCCATATTACACAAACGGACATCTTTAAACTCCACTCATTTTATAAAATTTCAGGATATCACTAGCATTTTACGGGGCTATGCAGATCTGTAGTAGATATCCATGTTACTTTATCACCAGAAAACAAAGAAATTGACAGTGCTGTTAGCTTTAAAAAAAAATTTAAAAATTAAAAAAAAAGTACTTTACCAGTGAGGTCTCTACTTGGTGAATATGTTTTTTTATTCAATACATCCTATAAATAAATCTCCTGGAACAGATTCTGCATCAGCAACCACATCTTGACACTGTGTAGTATCTCTACACTGTGTGTAGAGATACAATAATACCTAAATTTTGGAAGTTGTAAAGTTCTTGCCTTCTGGCATAAAGCCTAGCAGTTCATAATTACAGCAAATTTGGCAGTCCTGCTGTAGCTAAGTTTTAATCACACTGATTCAGCTCAAAAGGACCTGGAGAGCCAATATGAAAACCACATTTAAATCATTTTTTCCTTTCTATCTTATTACGCTATTTAAAAATAAGCTAGAATACAAAATGTCATGCTAAGCAATGTTTGATGCCCAACTTATTACTGCTCCATATCCCACTCAAAAAGCACAGTGATTCTGAATTAAGGTTGCCACTGTTATTGCTGCTTACCCAGTATAGTCTGTAAGCCACTGTTCAGAAACCTAGGCACAATGGATGGCATGGTAACCTTAACTCAGCATTTCCTGTCTTTTGCTGATTTAAGTCGAAATAATTAAGTTTTAACATCATTTTCAGTTTTCATAACAACCTGAAATTCATCGCAAATAAAATGTATTTTATATTAAACTTAAAGTGGCTGGTCTTTTTAATAGAGCTTTTTGATTTTTTTAAATGATATAACAAAACAGTAGGGGAAGAGTTAAAAATAAAATACACCTAGCTACCATATTTATTCTGAAGATTTTGGTGCGCCAAAATTGACAGCCAGTTTTCTTGGCTTTCGCTTGCTGGAAGTGTTTGGTGTTGATTTGTTATGAGGAACACTTGGAGTAGCCACATTGTCTTGAAATGAAACAGTGGATTGAGCAGCTTGAGGAGATTTTAAAGGAGCTGAAGAACTATCTTGTTGAATGTGGTCAGAAGACACTGGCTGTTCATTCTTTAGTGGTGCAGCTTGAGGGGAACTCTGAAACTCCTTGAGCTCAAAGTTTTTCTTGCTAGCAGCCCTTTTTTTAGTTACCTTTAAATTAAATAAATATTATTTAACAGAATGCATTCTTGAAAAAAATTGCAAATATTCCACTACTAGAAAACATGCACACAAATTTTAAAAATAATTTTCTAACACTAAACAGTGCTTCACAGTGAAAGTGTCATTGTATTCATCATGTAGGTACATTTTTACAGAAGTAGAATATTAAGACAAACCTGCCAAACTTACCTGCAGAGGTATAAACTGGTTATGAGAACCAATTGGTATAGTTCCTGCAAGAGACATATTTCCTGGATAGGAACCAGCATAATAATGTTTGCCATGAATAGGCACTGGAGTTCCCCAAGACACTGGACCAAACATGTGAGATGATGGAGGCATTATATTAGCTGTGAAAATAAATAACTTTTAGCTCTCTTTTCTCATAAAGAGCATACCAACTCACCAAAACCCAAAGTCCCCTGATGACATTTGTCTACACATTCTCTTTACAGTAAGGCCTTATTTTCTTCATACTTGTTTGAAAACAGGTATTTAGTTATTATTAAAAAACAACAACAACAAGACAACAAGACAACAAGACAACAAGACAACAAGACAACAAGACAACAAGACAACAAGACAACAAGACAACAAGACAACCACCAAACAGTTCTGCTTTTGCAGAACTACACCTAGATGACAGCACTCTTAAGAGCACTTAGTCAGTGTATCTGCATTTCAGAGTGCACTTAAGGCAGTCTGGATCTTCACATCCTTAGCCAAGTGAACTGTACTAGTCAGGGGAAGTTCAGATTGGTTATTAGGAAAAGGTTCTTCACTGAGAGGGTTGCTGGGCACTGGCACAGGCTCCTGAGGGAAGTGATCATGGCACCAAGCCTGCCAGAGTTCAAGAAGCATTTGGACAATGCTGTTAGACATATGGTTTGATTTTCAGGTAGTCCTGTGTAGAGCCAGGAGTTGGACTTGATGAACCTTGTGAGTCCCTTTCAGCTTGGGATATTCTATGATTCTATCCTTTTGGAACAAGTCAACAATAGAGAAACTCCAGGGTGGAAAGATGCAGCAGCTGCTGTGTGGGTTACTAGGACACTACATTGTGCTGACTCATTAATTACTAGCAGTGAACATGAGCTTCACTAGAATACAAAATAGATGAGAACCAAAAATGCCACCAAGATTTTTAACAATTTTTTTTGTTATTTATCAGGATAACATTTTGCAGTGTACAACAGGATTATGATGCATCACTTCAGTGACACTTGGTTCTGAACAAATAAAATCACTCATGCCTGGATAACCATTAACTGTACTTGGAAACCAATAAATCCATGTAAAATTAAAAAAAAAAAAATCAAGGAAGAGATTTCTTCTGAATCCTGGACTGGGACTATCAGCATTGAACTGATTACTATTGTTTTGAAGGAACAAATAACACTCAATGGACAAATACATTATTGAGGAAAAGAAAGAAGAAAATAATTTGGAGATCTGTGATTCTCTGTATTACATTAATTTGCATATTGACGAGAAGGGGTTCATGTGCTGTTTTCAAAGCAGTTCAGATGTACAACTACATATAGGAAGACCAAAAATAGGGCTTTCTGGAAGGCACCCATTTCCATATAAAGAACTATTACAACCTACAAGCAATCATGACAGCATTTGAAATGTGTACTAGTCAAATGCTTACCAGGAGGTTGCGTAAAGACTGGAGGAATAGATCCAGGTGGTACAGGAACTCCCAGTGGCTGATAATTTGGAAACACAGGTGGAGGTGGAGGCGGAGGCAAAGGGAAGTTCACTCCTATAGAGCTCTTTAAAGAAGCAAATGATGGATTACAAACAGACCCAATGCAACAGAGACAAACGTTTTAGAAAATTCTTTGCTGTCCTCACCAAACGTTGTAAAGCAAAAAGCGCAGCTTTCTCCTTTGCTTCAGCTTCAGCATGACACTGCGGTCCGTGAACCAACAATCCATTGGATAATTTTATGTGACAAACCGTCATAGTCTAGAAAAATGAGATAAGATTTTTGGGGGAATTTGTACCGCAAACAAAACTGCAAGATGGAAACAGGGATTTTATTGTTTGTTTTGGGAAAAAAAAGGGAACTAAAGGAGCGAAGGATTATTTTGAGATGGATTTCAGTGCTCAGTCCAGACGTTTAATAAAGGACAATGGAAAGAAAGTTGAGAACCTTAACTTTTGCAGAAAACAAGCCTTACCTGTGGTGTTTTTACAAAAGAGAAATCTGGTTGCGACATTCCAACAAGAGAACAAATACGAGAAAGTTCAGAAACAGGAGTAGACAGTGTAGACTGTGGACCAACAAAAGGGTGACCTCCAGTTTCCAGTGCTGGTGTATTCTGAGGGCCTCCAGTGCTATGAGGCTTGTTCATATAAGCAGCTGACCAGAGAGGGGGGGAAGAAAAAAAAGCTGTATCACAAATATTTCCTGCAGTGAAAGGATAACAACTTTGTTACTAGCAGAAGATAAAGCATATTTGATTTCTTTCTGGTATTTTCATATCTGATGAACAAAACACAGAAGACTATGTATAAAGAGATTCTTAGTTCTGAATAAAGAAGTAGAACTGAAAAATATGGACACTATTATTTTATTCTGAAAATATGTACTGACTCATTAGCTAAACGATTCTAAACGATCACAACAAGGTGAAACTCTGAGGTATGTTGGTATATAAACATACCCATTTTTTTTGTTTGTCTATATTGCAAGGCAGCTCCATGGCAATCCTGTCTACAAGGGGGAGCAGGAACATCATGAACTTGGGATTTCACTTCATTCCTCATTTCCAGGTCAGAGCCATCTATCTTCAAAATTTCTTTGAGCATCTGTGTTCCTTTCTTTAAAAAGAAAATAAACCATTCAGGGATATGATTGTATTCAGATGACACTACCTTCTTACTTAACTCTGAATATAATAATTGGTAACAAAATCTGCATTTTTGTTTTCCTATCAGTTAAGTTTTATCAAAGCACAGATAACAGCACCTTAGCATAAACAAGTGTGTTTGTTAATTTTCGTTGAGAATAGCTGATTAAAAGCTCATCAATATGCTTAAGAAGGCTGTATAAAGTTTCATGGAATTTCTTTAAATAGAAGCATTGATGCTAAGCTAGCAGATGCTAAATTGCCAAGTAAGGATTCCTGCAGTATACAGACCATAGCAAATGATTGTGGTGACAGATGTTCTTCATTTGTAGTTCTTGCTTCCTTGGAATAAGTCTGCACTTCATTTTCTTTGGAAATTTTCAAAGAAGCTAAAAGGCTTTCAAGATCATTGTCCTTCTTAAAACAAATTAAAAAAAAAAAAAAAGATACATCAACTTAGTATGTTACAAGCAGGTGCAAGAGGAAAGGTATATTAGTTTGAAATTAATTTTATGCTCATTCAGGCTTTTTTCCCCTCTGAGTTTGTGCAGATCACAGCATGTCTTGTCAGACTGCGAACAGATATCCAGAGACTGCATCAAGTTTTGCACATGAAGTACAAATAGTGACCTATGAAGAACTGATTTAAAGAATGCCCAAGGTTATTTCAGTTTGTCATGTATCTGTTATAAACATGAATTTGCATACAAGTGAACAGGAATAATGGGAATAAAATCAGTTAGAAACTGATGTTATTCAAGAAGCACGAGGTAATCAGCAACTAGATCCTACCTTTCCGCCTGTACAAGGACCATCAACTGCTGCCTTCTGAATTACAGGCACATTGGGACTTTCATTTCTCTTCAGAAGTTTGACATTATACTTATTCACACCTGCAAAATTCTGAAATAATACTGCAGAATTTATTATTGAATACTAATAACTCTATTACTCATTATGATGTAAACAAATTTGAAATGCATCTGCAAACAGCTTCCTAAGCTAATATTCTTAAAGCATTTCAGTAAAATGTGTTTTCCCATTACAATATAATTTTTAGATTCTGAGAGGAATAGGAAAATCATTTGGTATCATCATTATATTCTTATGCTCTTTTTCTCCTTTTCTGTCTGTAAAATACCTCTAGAGAAAGAAAAAATTCTCCAAAATAAAGTTTACCTATTAAAAGAATCAACTAATATGCCCATTAAAGAGAAATCTGAAATGATTAATGTGATCGAAGTAAAATGAAAAGACAAGAATACTTTTACTTAGTACAGAAGAAATCACCTGCTTGTTTGATATTTTATTATGTGGCTGATTTTCACCTCTTGTCACTTTGGAATCTTCTTTAACTACAAATAAATCAAGAATAAGAATGCTTATTCTTTTGTAATGCTCTTAAAAACTGTATTAATAAACAAGATTTAAAAAATTAATAAAAAACAAACCCAAAAAACTCCATACAAGTACAGAGAGTTGCATTAATTTGAATGGTTGCATCAAATGTCTTTAATTCATACTTTATAGATCATTTGGTGTATGCTTTTCTTGTAGGATAAAATAAATAAAAGCATATATGACAATATATCTAATTTTATATTCTACAAACATGACTGTTTGCAAGCAAACTTTCAAAGCCAAGTTTTTTATTGGTTGGTTGGGTTTTAGTTTGTTTTGTGTTTTTTAAAGTCACGTATGTGGAAAGTCAACACAGTGAAGAACAACTTGGTTAAAAAGGTTCAGGATTAAGTGTGGAATAGCTTTATATACACACTAGGGACAATAACGCGTCATGTAGTGCTTTTATAACGATAATGCACTGTTATTTTCTGTCAGTAACTACAAAGAAACTCAACAGCCATCTCAATGAAGATGAGCTAAAGCAGTAAGTTCTCCCAAACAAAGTTTTTAGTTACAGTACTTACGTTTTTTATATGGCTCCTGTTTTCTTTGCTGACCTTTAAAGCTGCCGTCACTGAAGCCTGGCTTATAGAACTGATTGCCAGTTCCCAGCTTGATTTCCTGAGGTAGAACTGCACCCTAAGATTTCAAACATCAAACCTTAACCAGGAAACTACGTATCTACCATTTACGTAACAGTCCTTTATTATTACCTCTTTCCAGAGCTATGCCTCCCCTGTGTAACAATACTTTGATCCACAAAACTTATTTGCATCATTAACTAGGAAGTTTTCTAATATAAACTGATGTATATAATTAAGAACCTTCATATTTTGAATCCTGGGATCTGTTTAAAGTTTATATACTAACCTTCTCATGCACGTTTTGCTGAATGTGGTGAGACTTCCCAGAACCCTGCAATGATTGCCATATACTGCAGAATTCATCGTCTTGCTTACTCTGTGCCTGACAAAATAAGAAACAGTAATTCCCCAACAAACTCAGCAGCTATAAACTCAACTTTTGAACAGCTAATCACATACAAAGACATTCTGAAAATGCTAAGGTCCAAGTTTAACAGTGCTCAGACAGCAGAACTTTTCATACTGACACTAGAAGAACTTGCAGGTATTTAATTTACAAAGTGGGCTACAATGTATTTATGTAACATTTTTTCCAAAGAATCACTATTCAGATGTAATGAGCTTAGTTTTTGAGACTGTTTTTGTTTGTTCACTTACAATGTTCAGAAGTTATTAACATAGAAAAGATCACTGACTATAACTGAACTCAGATGATCATTCCAAATGGTTTCAAAAGCATGCTCTCATACTGGCAGTATTCCTACATTTTGTAATTAATGACTTATTTTGTAAAGCCTTATCAGGCTCAATGGCTTCATAACATTACAGGTATCTTACCACAGAACTGATAGCTAGCTACGTAAACAATAGCTTGTTTGAAAATCTAGAATCTGAATGAGATAACACAGGATTTTTACCCTCATTCAAGAACTGGGACAAGCTCTGCCCCAGTCTGGACTAAAAGGGTATGGTTTTCTTACATCAGTTATCTGTTAACCACGAAAAAAGGACACCCACTGTAAATAGTGGGCCAAAATACTAAACAAGTCAGGACACTCACTTTATTTTTCTGATTGCCACTCGGAAATGATCCTTTGTAGGGTGAGTTGGAGGTGCTCTGATTTTCAGCCCTGAGATTGTAATGTTGTCTTCCATTCAGTTGCTAAATCAGTGAGAGAAAAAAAAAAAAGTCTGTCATCACTTTAAATTTTGTTTTGTAAAGTACTTTCTTCTATAGACCACACATCTATAGCTGATGCAATCCTTCTCCACCACATACATCAATGTGAAGTTACCCATTAAGCCCATTTTCTTTGAAGAAGTCATTTATTAAAAACTAAAGGTTAATTAAACTGAGAAGAACCCCAATTCACCTGTCATTTTTCTTGCTGTACTCTGTTTCCAAGTAAATCATAACCAAGATGCAAAACCAACAAGAAAAGCACATCTTGTCTTTCTGAGCGGGGCACAAGCATAGCCTATAGGAATTATCACTTGGAACAGAGCATTAAGGAAATAATTGCATCTCTGCCAAACCAATCTATTTGTTGACACCAACTGCAGTGTCACTGCTCCGAACTGGATATTTGCCTTTTGGAAATCCAATCAGAGCTACTCAAATAAAGCAAAACAACTGTATGTAAAGAACTTTTGCTCCCTTTCATTATTGGATGAACTAGTTTCTCCAATGTAAGAGTTATCCTACTTCTAATACACTGACATAAAACCAAAAGTTTTGTCAGTACCAATAAGGATAACCACCATGGTCATAATCCAGCTTCTACGGAAAAACATTTCTTTACAAATGAAAGTAAAGTCTTACTTGAGTAGGAACAAAAAGGGAGCGAGGAGAATGGTTGAGGCCTCCCAGATGCACTTTTTGTGAGCATGCAGATGACAGATCAGATGCATATGAATTGTAGTTATTCACAGCTGGCTGAGGTTTAACTATGGCCGTCAGTTTTTGATTTCCCATTTCTGACCGACTACCATGAGACAGGTTAATTAAGGCACTTGATGGCAGACGATAACCTCTGGCAGGTGAGCACCTTAAGAAAAGCAAATTTCACAGTTGTTTCACTTAGTTTAATTGCTGACATTTCAATACATCTGATTTAACAATACTGTTGCCTCCATGCCAAAGGATAATGATACAAGTTTGAACAGCAGAGATTGAAAACCATGTCCAATACTGAAATCTAGTACCATTACACACAACATTAATCCCATTGTGTTCCTCTTGTGGCCTCTGGCTTTCAAAATTGCAAAACAACAATAATTATTCCTGCTGTCTGAGATTATACTGCACCTTTCAGTGCTGAACTCAAAGAAATTTTAAAGATGGATAAATCGTTATAGAATAGCTCTGTAGTATTTCTGGGGAAAAAAAAAAAAAGAACCAGAATATAATATTCTTTTCTTTTCCTAAGGTGAAAACTGAAGACAGTGGCAGATTTATAAATTGAAATTAAGCACTATTTAGTCAGGTTTGTATCTTCCTTTATGATTCTAAATACCAAAGATAATCTGTGTTACAGGACATGCTCTTGAAAGGAACAGGATTGTGTTATGCTTGCTAAACACAGGGAATAAGCAAGATTCTCTTCTTATTTCTGTCTTTAAAAAAATTAATTTATCTAAAAACAACAGTAAAATAAAGCCTACTGGGTAAACTACTGCACTTAGAAGTTTACCTGGTTACTTAAATACAGAAGAGTTATCACACTAAACCAAACACATTAATCATGCCTCCACCTCCTGAAGAACAGTCGAAGTTTTTAACAGCAGTTAGAGTTTAGTACCTAAGTACCAATTATTGGTAATTCAGTCCCTCTTTCAGAGGAGCAGATGATTACCAAATCTGTTGTTTTAATCTATATGTTAAAGACATACTGATAATAACCTGTTTTATGTTTGTTTTAGGAAGACATTTCAATCTAGTGCTTTAGTCTGCTGGCTCATATTTGCCTCTAAAATGTAGTAGCTTTGAACTACGCAAAAAAGCCTAAAAAGCATTTCCAAAATATAATACATCTCATAAAAATTATCCCTACTCAAAGAGAAAAAGAAGCACAAACGAAAAAAAATCTGATGAATACCACTGAGAATCAAAGCTTTAAAAAAAGGCTTCTAAGAACACTCAACCAAACCACAGGTGAACAATTTCATGCCGTCTATACCAAAAGCATGAAATGACTATGAAAACCCCTGCACAAACCTTATAGTTAGGCCTCCAAGGAATTCTTCATCAAACAAAACTTCGAAGAGCACGTCTGTTTCTCTACTGGCTATAGAAAATGAAGTAAAATGTCATCCTATGTGTGTGACAGTAGCTGTTTTAATCTAAATTATGTAATTTATCTGTACTAGTTATGCAATAAATAATGAAAAGATTAACTTACTAGCTACAAAAAATCCTTATTCATTAATTTAGGAACTTTATTAACAGCAATTCAGAAATTCTTCCCAAAAGTCATATATAGCTGCTCTTTTAGGTATGCTTTTATCAGAAATACACCATGCATAACAACTTATCAAACTGCATTAATAGAACTGCAGTTTACAGCAGTATGGCATGGTTGTCAGAAACCGACAGAAAAAAAAGATGCAAGCCATCTTTACATTCAGGCAATCAGAAACTGACAGCTTCAGCATTATTTTCAGAGATTATTTCTTGCATAATGATAGATGAATACCATGGAAACAATTTCTATTACTAGATCTCAAACTTTTACATCTGATGTGCTTAGGTAAACCCTTTTGTTTACCTGAAATAGACTTATGGACAGTCTTCTTGTCAAAGACGACTTAAATCCATGCCATTTAACCAAATTGGAATATCATAGAATAAAATCCAAATTAAAAAAAAAATTGAGACAAATGGTATTTGATAGAATTTTATATTCAGTGTAATGTTCCTTTTGTTTTTACCCCTACTTTTCTTTACTGTATTCATATGTTCTCATAACTTCATTTAGTTCTTTTTACAGCCTGTGTTCTTTTGCATTGATCTCTCTGCCTCCTTCACATTAAGAAGGAACAAAGCATAAGTAATTTTGTATTCAAAGTACAGCTGGGTACCACATGAAATTAAAACAGAATACCTGTAGATTTATTTTACAGCAGTAAATATGTCCCTAGTGGCTTCAAGTTGCATATGCTTTATAGGTGAGAAATATTTGTGTGTTCACAACCATTATACAAAAACACTTGTTCTGAAGCCTCCTTTCACATCACTAGCCTAGCTGTTATACAGCTATAATGACACTATTAAGAAGAAAAGATTACCTCCTTTAATTCCTATAATGGTACCTCGAAGACCAACTGGAACAGAAAAGTTCTCTCTCACATTGACAACACGGTCAAACAATCGATACTCCGCGTCTCTATCTGGAACAACCCCATTCTGTTGTTCTAAAGGCTGACAAGAACCAAAAGACCACATTAATGTTTGGAAAAAAAAAAAGGATTACAATCAAAATACATTTATAATAGTATCTGAAACACACTATAAAACAAACTTTCTGGAAAAAAAAAAAAGATGTTTAAGAACATAGAATCCTTTCTCTCCAGACACAAAGCAAACATTTTTTTTTTTCTTGCAACTCTCATTCACTGCTTCTGCCTGAGAAACAGCAATGCTGTGCATGACAGATCAAGGGGATCAGTTCAGACAAACTAAAACCATCAAGTGTAACCTGCCTGTACCACTAACATGAATGGGTATCTGAGAAATACCAGGCAAGATGAGCAGCTGGTCATACATCAAGAACTGAACAAAAAGCAAAACAGGAAAGAGGAAACAAATGAAAAGTACATTTCATTTTGCCTTCATTATACAGCCAATGAGAACTGCAGAAGCACAAAAAAGTCAGAAGGTAGAGAAGAACTGAAAGTCAGTATAATACATGAATGAGTCTGTAGTTAGCAGAAATTATCTCCTTTTAGAGTGACTACAACTTTCAAATTGATTTTCTAGAAAGCATCAGAAAACTTTTTATTCTCCATTAATACTGTCTTAAAATTCTGCTTTCTCAAAGTTGAAAACCTTTGGTGAAATAAATATGATCTGGACAACAAATTTAAAAATAATAATAATAATAAAAAAAATTTTCATGTCACTTACTCTATACAGCAAATGGGGTTTCACAGTTACTCGCACCTTCTTGTTGCTCTTTCTCTGCTAAAGAAAAGAAAAAGAAAGTCATTAAAAAGTAGTGTAGGAATTACCACTAGATTTCAGGTACAACAAAACACCTGAAGATATAATATAGAATTCTTTTCTTTTACATAACAAAAAAACCTTATACTTCATCAAACCTGACTGAAGTTGACTAAATCCAGTTTTTAAAACATGACTGATTTCTTACTGAAGAGCTTGTATTGTCTGACTAATTCCAGAATTCACACCAATTTTATCATTGCATCCTTGCAAGTAATTTCAAAGAAATCACCCATTATTTCATGTGGCTTTGCCTTCAACATTGGCTTTAGTAACTCCCTTGGCCCCTCTTTTGATCTGTGGCCTTTAAGAAAACAATTTTCTAATTTTTCTCATTAAACATATTTTCACAAAAGAGAAACTGCACAGGAAGAAGAGATAGGATTGCACCTGGAAACAGTACTTCAGAAGTTCAGAACATATACTGATACCTATTCCTTTCTGAAATCACCAAAAAGCAGAGCATGGCCTAATGCTGCTGAATCACCTCAAAAAGAGGGAGTCAATTAAAAAGTTCAATAATTAGCTGAATCAATAACTGAATTCCTGTGACAATTTACATTGCAAATTCGTATCTTACATTACATTCTGTATTCTTTCTCTTAGGAATAACAAGTAATCTTTCATTGTCTTACTCTCATTCAAGAACTTGAAAAATAATGAGCAGCTGCTTTTTGGTTCACCATTGCTCACAATGATATCAAGCTGCGTACCTTGCATTTCTCTATTTCTTCTTCAATTTTCTCAACAATGGCTGCATCCAAAATTTGCAAGTCACAAGATGAGCGAGATAAAGCAGAGACAGGATGTGCCTTTAACCAGGCAACAATTTCTTGCACTTTCTCAGCTCTACATAAAAGAGGACATGAATTAAATCTTTCAACTTCATAAACTAAGCATTTTACCAGATTCCCTGATTTAATCAGTCAAGTATTATGATACAGGCACAATGCTTGTACGCATCCATAAATGAACAATCTAAGAGTGCTGTATGACCTTACAAAAGAGGTTAAAAAAAATCTAACTGAATTATGCAGTACTGTTTCAAAACTATAACCTCAAGTTCTGCCTCGGCCAAAAAAAAAAAACATCATGAAAACCAGAAATTATTTAAAAGTATTCAATATATATGCCTTCATCCAACCAACTAACCATGTCCAGCTGTGATTAAAGCTTCTGTGACCAGCTATTTCTCACTGTACAGTAAAAAGGAACTTCAGGGCATGCCTCTATGGTAAAATGGAGCACAAAACTGAGATTCTTATAATAGAAGAGTCCCATGATGACATATCCGCCTGGTACATACTTACCAACTCAGACTCATGAATAGGGCTTACTACCTAGCAATAAAAGTTTTTTTGATGTTACTATACTGTATCTGGAACCAAGGTTGCTCCCTGTCTCCCATGAAACTGACTGAATACATACTAAAATGTGAAAATTACTTTGAATTCTGTGTTATTGTTCAAATTCAAAGTGATCTTAAACACTCAGAATAATTACAACTTATTTTCCAAAAACGATCTTCTGGTAACTGCCACTATTTCATAACTATGCATACTGAATGTTACCTTAAAAGCAAGCATTATGAAGTAGGCACTGAAAATTAGATTTCTCATTTATTGGACTTGACATAGGAGTCTAACAGAGACTTGGACTCCACAACTGAAACGTACATCATTCTGATATTTTTTTCAGACTGATCACTGAACAATCATACCACTCAAGGAACAGCATGGTTTCAGTTACTCGGCTGCCGCCACAAATTTCAGTGCTGTCAGCCTTACTGCTTATTCTAGAAGAAAAAAGGAGAGATGGCTTACCCATTCTCACCCTCACCAGGCCAAATGTCATCTTCATAAAATATATCTTCCTGGCTATTCTTGGCTATATAATTAAACAGTTCAGGAACCCTAAAGAGTGAATAAAAGGAAGAGAGATTTAGTTTCATATCAGCATAGACACAAAAAAACTTTTACCAAAACAAACTTTGATGGGCATCAAAATCTCTGAAGCCCAGACAGATTTTTTTTTCCACTTTAGCTAATGTCTTAATGTTTACTTGTCAAATGTAAGCTGCTGACAAAATTACTCTATCCCAAAATATGCTTCACTTTGGATAGAGAGACTATTAGAAGGAGAATATTGGAAGAAGAAAAATTTAATCAAGCCATCTCCAAAAGCAAACTCATCTGTTCTTAGAAGACGCGTGTCCAGAGGACAAAATCATGACTGTTACGAAGTCAGATAGTTTAGATGAACTTCACATCCAATATCTACCTTTCTAAATATTCAGCAAGTAGTTGTTCCACTGCAGAAGAATACATCCATTCGTTTCCAACTTTCTTAGTATAGCCAGGAACTTCTTCGTTTTTCTTGTTGAACTTCAGGTTTAGCCCCACATTTGCTTTGTGATCTCCATGAGGACTGGAAATAAGAAAAAGTTCATTAACTTGCAATAATGTGCACGTGCACGCGCACACACACACAAACATACCACATAAACATAAATCCTCAGTCTTAAACCACAGAAAAGTTATGTTTTTTGTACCGTTTACTTGTTAGCATTGCAACAGCTGTGAATGTTACAGGACATCAGCTGTGCTATGGTAGCTGTCCACATGCATGCCCATACCTTATTGCAAAAGGAATATTTAATCCTTCAACCTTAACTGAGATCTCAATCTACCTGGCATTTACCATGATGTAGAATGATGTTCCTAAACTACCAGTGGTGAAACAAACATACATATGAAATCACAAGAAGATGCTCATATATCATGTTTAATGAGCTGTCCCAGGAAACCACAATTCAGGGAACTATAGGGTTTTCTTCCCTTACATATTTTAAGCAGTTTTAGTCTTAATTAGCGTAATTACTAAATGTAATTAAGTACAATTATTATTCCTTTATACTAGCAGTAATGATAAGCACAATGAAATTAGATCCCAAGTCCACTTCTTATTCTCAGTGTGGCAAAGGGAGCATGTGCATTTTTTTTTTAGCCTACATGGAATGATTTGTACCAAGTCACAACTCACTTTTCCAGCTGGTTGGTAATGTTTTGAATTCCATGTTTTTGGTGGCTTCTTTCACAGGATGGTTGTTAAAAAGGACTTTCTTTGAGGACACTTTTAAAGAGTTCTATCTAAATAAATGGCCAACTGGAAAAAATATTTTAGTCTAATGATCTAGTTAGAAATTATTTTATACTTATCATGAAACAAAAATAAATAAATAAATCACCATATCCTTCAGTTTTGCCTGAAGCAGAAAAGACATTATTGTGAAAATACCTGGAATCATGAACTCAGAGCAATGAGTTTTTCAGTGACAGCTATAATAGAAAGCCAGGAGACTAATTTCACATACTGAGATTATCACCTCCTCTTTTAGAGAAGATTCCTCAAAAAACACAAAGACACAGAAGCTCTACATGATTAATGCAGATTTTTGTTTGATATGGCCCAGAAGAGATCTGTTCAGAACACATTTTTCTCATGCACTAAGATGAATTCGAAACTACCTATATGGCTGGGGCTTCCCCAGATTCTGGGATTCTTGTTTTCTTGTGCAATGACCCAACAAGGGTCATGTACAAAGTTTGTAAACGAACTTACTTTTTCTTTGATCCTCTTCCAATAAAGATACTCCCTGTAAATCTGGAGACTAGATATCCACTCACGCCAAGACGGCTGGCCAAAACATATGCGGGATTGTATTTCACAGAGTATTTCTTTAAAACAAACAAACAAAAATATATTTTTTTAATTTTAAATATGAAAATTCTTATCCTTCAGGTAACTCCTGAAGGATAAGAATTTTCATACAAACGGCAAATGAATAACACAGAAGCATCCTTTAAAGACATTAACCATTGCAAAATATATTTAAGGCGGTATTTAAGCTTTTACTACAAAACCAGAAGCACTTACATGCTGATTCTGTATTAAAGGATCAAGCTGGGGTTCGCACGGAATATTGAAAACTACACGAATTCTACCTTCTGGGATCACATCACGTGAATCTTGAACCTTTGAGAGAAATGCAACACATTAAAAGTGTTATTTAAAAAACAGCAGTCTTTGGATACTAGATCCTGACGTCTACTTTATCAACAATTTTGCTGCGGTATGCACAGAGATGCTTTAGGATTCATCATCTTTCCTTGACCCACACACTGCTTTGTCACAGAGGCAAACTGCATTAAAGGAATCCATGACTCAAAATGGTCCAAAATGGGTCCTCTATATATTGAAAATTATCCCAAATAATTAATAAAAATAAAACTCCATTCAAGCTATGCTACCTTATGCCTGTTATGACAGCAACAGAGATAGGGAAAGCAGAAGAACCCCCTACTTTGACTCAACTATTGGGGAATGTTCAATTTAAAATTTCAGCTAGCAAAATGACCAGTACTGCCACACAATATCTTTGATCATTTTAGACTTGCAAGTAAAGAAATCTAGGGGGAAAAAAAATTGGAACTAACTTCTCCCATGCAGCCATAGTAAGGAGATCCCAGCATAAAGGCTGTACTCCCGGGAGGAAATAAGTCATCCAAAGTTTTGATGTTTGAAAAACGAGAGTCAAAGGCTTTGATATCCTATATGAAAAAGACAAAATTGATGATATTAAATTTGTCATTCAGTTCCAGTAGAATCATTAAAAAGTTCATATATACTGATACTTATTATCAAACATTTACAAAGTATTCTTTTCAAATCTAAAATAATTCACTGAAGGCAAAGAAGTTAGTGCTATATTACAAATGCTGGTACACAATCAACTGTGCTACCTTGTAGAGCACTACCACAGTACTTCATTCAAAACATCATCAGTTATAAGATGATAAAACCCATTTTTTTCAGACAGATCTCTATTTTGCAATATGCCCCCAAATTTTGTGACAAAATACTCGCCCAAGCACATTATATTTTTTAATATACTAAATGACTTTAAGATGCTTATTTTTGTTCATTCTTTTGTTTAAAAGGTGCATACATTCTCCCCCCCCACTCAATCGAGTAAGGAACTACATGCAAGAAGATACTGAACTTGAGTATTTACCTTGACAACAGTTTGGTAAACAAAAGGAAGAACTTGTTTTGACCACTGCTTCTCCAAATAAACTTCACCATTTTGGTTTAGTTGATATCTATGGCCAGTGAGTAACTGAGCATACACAACTATGGATGTTTCATGAATAATTATTCCTTTTCTTCTCTGGTAACTGAGCACAAAATAGAACATTTAGTTTGATTACAATAAACAGAACTTCAACAAGATAGTGGAATTAATTTCTTTAAGTAAAAAAGTTACTCTTAACATCACTACTTAACTAAGTTTGTTAAACACATTTTACCTTTACAGTGGGAAGGGCAAGGAGTAATTAAGGCAGTTAACTCAAATGAGGGACAATAAAATGGCAAGCTATTGTAACTCAGATGTGTTCTGTTGGGCATCCACATTCTAGAAATGAGCTGTATTCAGATTTAACAATGTTAAGCTATTGAAGTTGTACCTTGATATTATATGACTCCATTCTATATACTTCCTACAACTGAGACCAGAAGAGTCTGATACTCATTTATTGAAAATTTTGTAATGGCATCTAATTTTAAATACCTAATGACTAACTCCATATATTCTGAAATTCCAACATATGCTTTTTTACTTTTTTATTTTGTTTTTTATTCCAGTGAACTCATTAACCTTTATTATCATGGATGCAGCAGCTCTTCTCTGCTACTTAGGTCTATGATAAGGCAACAAAGCATAGCTAAGCTATAAAATGCAAAGTTACACTTTGATTTTCAAAGTAACTTACTGTTCTGAAACACCTTGCACTTCTTTTAACCACATGTTTTGTTCCTTATCTCCAACATACGCCACTTTTGTTGGGGGCACTGCATTTCCCATGTAGAGCCTCTGTGTTCCATGTGGTTCTTCCAAATAAAACCTTGAGAATATTACAACGGATATGAATTTAACCAAATAAGATAAATCTAGACATAACCAACCACAAGCAAAACTTAAAATATTTAGAAATTATTTTTTAAGGACATGGAAAACTTGCAGTTTTATCTACCCCTTCCACAACCAGTCACACAGCGCAGTTTTAAGAATACGAGTGCATGTACTGAAAGGAAGATTGCATAGAAACGTTCTCTTCTATGTTACTCCCTGTGGATTTCCGTATGTGCACTTTTCTCTCAAAGTTAAGAATGAGCTCTCCCCAACTTCTAAATCTAGAGTGAAATATTGAAGGGCTAGACTTCCACACTGATAACCAAAACTCAGAATGATGCTAAGCAAAGATTGTTCCACCAAGCATCCTCCGATACATTTGGACTAATTTGCTGTCAATAAGTATTACAACAAAAACTTTTTTATACAGCCTAATGAACTTTTTTAGAATGAAACAATAAAGAAGGCAATTAATTATCTATGAAGCATCTCTTACTTAGTTTCTCCATCTGACACAGCAACAACTCTGGCTTCTTCAAGGTGTGGCCAGTTAACAAAAACAAGCTTTCCAAGTACCAAACTGGCAACATTTTCCACTGTCTGAAAAAATAGAAGTTACTATTATTAATTTTTTAATGTAATCAAATTATTTTTAAAAAATATTTTCAAATTGTTTTTGCAATAAAAATGACTAGCTAAAAAACATTTTTTCTTGCAGAATAAGAGACTAATTTTAGCTTATTATATTTTGATACATATTAAAAAAAATTAGATTAGAAATGATGAAGAGAACCACATTTTATATTTCAGGAAGAGTATCATATTCCAAGTGTGTCTCCTTACATCTAATATACATTAGTCGTAAGACCAGGGTTGATTTCCATTTTTGGTATATATATATTTTTTTTGGTTTGTTTGTTTTGTTAAATCACTTAGAACTATTGTATCTCTGGGACATAATAATCAAACTGACAATTTGAGATTAGTAAAATATTTTGTACCACAGATTTTACTTCCGTATTTCACAGAAACAACTTAACAGAACTTATGTCCAGGACTTTCCTAGCATCTGTAATTTTAGTCACACATTATGTTCTCTTCATTCAATTAGTTTCAGCTATTTTTTAAGCTATTATTTTTGCTTATTTAGCTCTCTTTGCCACCTATCACTCTCCCTATCTCTCTACCATAAAAACCTACTTTGTTTTCCTTCTGCATTAACTTTTTCCTCTAATTCCTCTATCAAACAGGTTCATTTAAGTGGAAGGTGTAAGATTACTTTGTTGATGAAAAGGGACTGATAAGAAGTGCCCATATACTCCGCTACACAAGACAAGAGGCACTGATCCGAAGGCTCTGCCTCCTTACCATTATACCATTTCCAACTATTAGTTCATCGTAAGCGAATCTCACCAAGTCCCTACCTAGTAACACCTGGTAACAACGACAGGGAAATGCCAGAAACACTACTAAGACTGACATTTAAGATTCTGAAATTAGGACAAATTCAAATCTTTTAGCAGCTTCCCAAAATTCTAGGCTCTTCCCCACACAGATTTAGCATTTTAATGCTAATGACTTTTTTTTTTTTTTTTTTTTTTACTATCGATTCCAACAGTCAACAAAAGCTTTTGGCAGGAACTAATACGGATGATGTTTTCAGTAAACTGGAACAGCTGTTTTCAAAAATATACTGAGAATACTACCACCCAATGGGCTAAACTTTGGGCTGGCAGCTAGGAACTCCAGAGTTCTTACTCCAGCAATTCATTCTATGGCCTTGAGCATACAGCTGTATTTCACCTTCCCTTCTATTAACTGAGTTTTAAAAACTTATACATAAAGCTCATTTTGAGATAAAACCATTACTAGTCAAAGTTAAAAAAAAATAATAATAATAAGGAGAATCTGAAGACTTTAAATTAACTAATTCAATATATTCAACTATTCTTTAATAAATGCTTACTGGATTTTGGAAGTTTTTAAAACTTTTTTGGAATTACTCTAAATGTTTTTCTCCTTTAATACGCTATTGAGAAGACATAAATAACCAACATTTCAAATTTGACTATTTAACAAATTCAGTCTCTTCATGACGAGTTTTTTGGCTGCTTGTTGGTTACTTTATTTTTTTACTTTTTATTTTTTTGGGGGTGTGTGTGCATTTTTGTTTTGTTATTGTTGTTGGTTTTGTTTTTTTTTTTTTCCTAAAGGAGCTGAATACTTACCTGCTCTTTTGAGTTCTCATCAATTATGATTTCTAACATCATGTTTTCTCCATGGCTGCTTTGCTGAAACACCTGTACGCCACTTTTTCTAAGATAGAACTGGATAAGTACAAAACAGTACGTAAAACTTCCTTGAAATGTTATGTAGTAATTTATGAAATAGAATTGAAAATGTCAGAAGAGTGAAATCATTTACCTTATGTTTAATGTGCTTTAAAGTAGGAAATCCACAAAAATATAATGCACTCTTGTTGATTTTAGTTATTTTATTGTGGGTGATTTCTACGTGCCAAGCATCCAAAGGTATTGTTTTATACCTAAAAAAACAGGTTGCACAACATTTGCTCTTACAGACTGACCTTTGACTCTAGAACCTCTTATTACTCACTCAAACTCTCTAGGAACACTCACTCACAAAACCTTTGACTTTCCTGTAAGGTGGCAATTGATTTAAGCCATTAAAAATCTATACAAAGGACTATGAAACCCATGCTATTGCTGCAAAGAGACTACATTAAAAAAGACGAAACTTAACTTCAAGCCATAATACGTCACTATCTTGCTATTTTAATTCACTATCATTGTCAAATTCCAAACTAGCAATAGTTACATATGGTATCATTCATCTTCACAACTATTTGTTCTCCACTGAGAGTACTCCCGCAACAGGCATTCCTCCATTAATTTGTCTTAAGATTGACTACTGTAAAGGTTATATTTCCATTTAATCTTGAAATCTCAGCCTGTGTTAAATAAAGCTAGCTACTTGCAGTGAAAGGAAAATGAACAGAACACTTGTGTTCAACACTCTGCACTGGATCCAAATACTTACCATGGTTTACAAATGGTCTGCAAATAGGGGTTGATAAATCACCACTACTATCAGATATTTGTACCAGTTTTTCATCCTTTATGTCATACAAAGTTTAATAACTGTCTAGAGTGTTCTTGCTGACTTAGCATTGGTTCATCTGTTTTGTAAAGCAACACTTGAAGACACAGTACAACTACTCTTACCATGCTGTCCACAACAAGTAATACCTAATGAAACATTTTATATTGTCTAGCGTATGTATCTGCATATACAAACTTTGGCTAAAATGCAAACAGAAGTATTCTAACTACTTTTAGTCTACTCTAAAATAGTTATGCCAGCATTACCTGGTGTGACACCTTTCTATTGCAGGAAATTTCTCTGGCCATGGTGACATGTACTGGAACTCGGTATCTTTGTCATACCAGTACATTAAGCAAGCACTGTGAGTATTTCTCCGTTTCTCCTCTTCTTTTAGGCACTTATTACACGATTCCATGGCCTGCAGCAGTCGTTTCTAAATTTAAGAGAAATTAGCATATGTGAAACCGGCAACAGAAATGTGCACAGAAATGTCTACACTAGAAAGGTGTGTATCTGCACGTTTCTGGTTAATACATTCATTATCTAAGTGCAGCCTTCCCTTCCTTGTGTCCCAGGTGCGGAATAAAAATAGGACGATTACAGTAGAATAGCTTTGGAGAGTAGAGGTTACCTTTTTTGGAAACATGCTTCCAGAGCGTTAGCCACATTTTGCCTTTTGGATTTAGCACACAAGAAATACCAGAAAGATTTCCAGAGGCTATCAAAAAATTTTGCAAAATAACTATTGGAAAAGATTCAAACCCTTATGGTTTGTTCAAGAAACAACTACTGTCTTTTGTGAGAAGACTAAGTCCCGTCAACTTTTTACTGTGAACTACGAAAACAATTGAAAGACATGCACCACCACCTGAATATATATCTATTCTGCACTTTTATTTTCATCCACTCTCTTTGATGTACTTAAATTTAGTCTGCTAAGAGATATGACAACAGGACGTTATGACAACAACATAAAATGCACGATATTATTAACCTATAGGCAAAATGATAGTATTATTGTATTGCTGTCCTTTAACATTCAACTGCTCAATTTGTACTTAGTCTTCTGCCCATTACTGGTGCTCAGGTGAAGAGATTTTCTTTAATTTTTTTTTTTTGCCTTTTTTGTTTATGTTTGTTACTTTTATTTTACTTACAGACACACAGCATTTTTGTGTATATTTAGGAATAGAATTTTTTCTCAAAATATCTGAAACTAAGTATCTGAATACCTGATCAAAAAACAAGACCAAGCAACAAAAAACCCACATTCCTTGCTTAAGACATCTGCCACTTGAAGCTAACTTTGCTGGTGGTAACTTAATCTAGCCTTCATCTCCAGGCAGCAAATTATGTTTTCCCAAGGCCTTAACAGGCATTAATTTACACCACCTTCTAATTGCACTTCTCCTAAACTTCTTAATTAATCAATCAACCTATAGATAGATTTGTTATGAAGCTCTCAACAGACATTAAAAGAATTTACCTCATCAATAAAAGGGATTAATACCACAGCTTCCCATTCTTGCTGTTTTCCATTCAGGTCAGTTTTAAAGTCTGGTGGATAATATTCTATAATAGGAGAGTCTTGACTAATCATCAAATGCTAGGAAAATACAATAGAAGAATCAAGCAACAGAAGAGACAATTTAGCACTAATTCTAGGAAGAGACACAGGAAATCTGGCATTAAAACCAACTCAAGGCTGTACAGGAGTTAAACATTTATCATTTAACTGTCCTAGTCAAACTACTTAGCAAGTTCAAAATTTTGTTTTATTTCCAAACTTGAAAATGTATTATGAATAGTAAGAAGCAAGGAGTATGTAACTATATATTTAGAGGTAGAATATAACTAAGAGTTATAGAGTACATGTAAAAATATCAAGAAAAAAAAGAGTTACTGCAAAATAAAGCAGACAAAACCAGTAAACGGTAGATAAATGCAACTTAATTCTAAACCCTACCTGGTAACATCTAGGTAACAGATCTTTGCTGGCTGCTGGAAGTACAGCAAGAAGCTGTTCAAATGGCATGAAAGGTTTACCCAGTTCAAATTTGATTTTGAGTTCACTGATGTTGCGAATATCTGACAGATAAGGTGCATAATGGTAAGGATAATACCTGCAGGAAAAAAAATGTTAAATTACTTGAGTTAATCACAGTACAGCAATGTTCACAGAAGAGAAATAAACAGAACTGTATTAAATGTTTCCAGCAAATAAAGTGAAATATTGTTCCATCCTTAAACAGTTTCTCATTCGACAATTTTTCTTACCAGCTCCATGACTGAACTCCGTGGTAATAATAATGTAAAATCCATTGTATTGCCTGGACATAACATTCAGCTTGATCAGCCAAGAAGTCACTTAAAAGAAAAAAAAAAAAAAAAGGTAATTTTTCTTATCTTTACTAGCATATAAAAACTACTTGGCACCTTGTACATAGGAATGAATATAGAGCATTTGGAGAACCTAGTAAGCACATGGTCTTCCAGATTCATTTAATACTAATGGATTTTTTTTTTCTCTCCAGTCCTCAAATACTTGTTACAGAGAACTTGACTTGCAGCTCTTCTAGCATTAGCCAGAAGTATCACCACTACAGGATGATGCCATGTGTTCTCTGCTTTCAACATGGATGCACATTCTGTCTTGTATTACACATAAGCAAAGACCTGTCTTTCTTGTTGGAAAAACACACCCACACCCACCCCACACCCCCCACACACACCAGGAAAAAAAAGCATACACTCACTCGGAAACTACTTCTACACCCATTTTAGTCATGTAGTAAGTTCTCTTGTATTGCCTAAACTCTGTTTCAAACAGATCATCGTCTTCTGGTTCATCGTCCAACACAGCTGAAAGAAGCCATGAAAAAAACATGGATTAACATTCCATAACCTGTCTACCACAATATGGTTTCAAGATATTTTTGATTTGATGCTTTAACTTTATTCCTCAATTCACAGTTATAGGTGCTTGTTCCTTGCACAGAAAGCAACACAAAACAATCAAAATCTTTACTCGAAAAAAAAACAAGCACTTTTTTTTCTTTAAAAGGCATGCAAACATTTTGTAGCCCAATTAAAAGAACTGAGAAGAGAATATAAGCCATCATCATTTTTCTGAAAATAATTTCAGAAAAAAAATAAATTTTAAAATTTAATCTCTTTTTCAGCAACATCATCTTATATAATGGAGTAATATTTATCCATTTTTGACATCAAATTTCAAAACATGACCAAAATGTCTTTCTTTTGAATAAGTGGAATGAGTTTAAAAACATAATTAACAAAAAACACTAAACCAGCAAGTCTGTTTATTTTTCCTGGCCTGTATAACAAATTACCTAAGCATATACCAAAAGCATAATGTTACTGAAGACTTGCTCATTCATTCCTGTATTTCATCATGGAAATACTGGTCAGGTATGAAGCATTTCAAAAGCTTTAGCCCTACTCCCTCACCACAAGCCAGTTCACGTGCACTTCTATTTTCCAATAACTGACTATACAACTCTTTCATTTAGATTAATTTCTGACTTGAAATTCTTACAGATCTTCCAAATCTATATGCAAATTAACAAGTTTTTTTTGTTTGGTTATATGCAAATGAAAAAATAATTTGCACTTACTTCTAGAGGTCACAACTTCATTTTTTTCTAAAGCAGCCAAACATAGAGAATTTTCCTGAGCCTATTAAATTAATATTTGAGATTATGTAAAAATACAGGATAAGATGCACAAACCTTATTCTTAACCAGATAACCAAAAGGCTAAAATAAATATGAATAAATATTATTATTATTTAATATAAAAACACTACTTTTCCTTCCCTTGTAATTGCCTGGGGACAATGATTTTATCCACATGCATCAGACAGAGGAGCAGTATCAGATAATATCTCAATCACCTTTGAAAAAATATCTGAATGTTTGTGTTCCAAAATACAAGTATTTCCAAGACTCTGCCGTACAAATATTTTACCTACATACACAAATATTTTACCTACAGCACAAGTATGCAATCAAATTTTTCATCAGCAAACCTTAAAACAGTTCAAATTACTTTTGTGGGAAATAAGGACAGAAGGAATTGTGTTTTAGAGACTCAAAAAAGCCAAATATCCATTTCATTCTCATGGTGCAGACTTTTTTCCGTATACAGCACTCCGAATAGCTTTCAATCAGCAGAGTCATTAAGTTGGCCCTCTTCCCCTGTACATGAGGTATGCAAGCTCCTGACTGTCATTGCCATTCAAAGAATCAGTCAAGATGACTGACTAATACTATACAGCTACTCCAAACTTCTGTGGCAAATAAGATAACAACCACAAATAAAGCACACCTTCTTAAGGAACAACTAACATCTTGCTCTTACAAATCACAAACTGCACTAAAGAACAGGATAACAATATACGGTGACAGTCTAAACTTGAAGAAATTTCCTGCTGCTACTGCTACACTCTGCTGAAGGCATATATTGAAAGATAGCCAAAAAGCTGAAAAGTTTATGGCATTTAACATATGTAAAAGTTAAATTACTATGGCTGGCAAACTATTGATTCACAAAAAATAACATTCTTATTTCCAAAATAGTGTATGTAAAACACTAACCTTATGTTTCTTTTGTTTATTGTCTCTGGCTTCTTCTGCTGCAATACCAGCTGCCTCATTGAGGTATTTATTGCCTACTTTACTTTCAAACCATTTTAGGTCTACAAAGACTTCACTGAAGTGTTCACGATCAAACTGCACAGAAAGATTAAAGTTTAGAAATATCTAAGGGATGACAAATGTAAACTGCTAAATTAACAATGTCTTTTTAGTAGGTGCATTAGATTACATCTAGAGCCATTCATACATAAACATTTTGCCCTAGACCTACAACCAATGTAACAGATTAACATTAAAAATCTTTCTTCTTGGCAATATATAACATGTATCCAAGCCATATATTGTTTTCTTTCTGTAAGGTGGCAATGGGTTACAAAGAGTTAGATAACTTTCAAACTTCATAATCAGCTCTACAAGTAGTAGAGCCTGCACAGGGTCTGGGTAATAGTCTTGTACAACTTACCCATCACTCTTATAGTTCTACGCGAAAAACTGAAGATAGGGTTGAAGCAGTAACAGCTGATGAACTTCTCCTTCAAAGCCCTTCAAAAGGCTTTGACATTTCCATTTCTATAGGCCCTATACCTTTTTTCACCTCTAGGATGGATCACTGCAGTGGCACTTTATAGGACTGCCTCCTGAATGCCAGTTAGTTCATAAAAAATGCTGATGCCTGCCTCAGAGATACTAACACTTCACTGCTCTTTATGAGTGATACTCATTAAAAAAACTTGCAAAAAATATTATTTTCCAAGACCTTAAGACATACCTTACCACACAAAAAAAAAATAGAAAGTTAAAGTACTGACCAGCAAGGAAGTCAAGAATATTGCTGCCTGCAACACACTTTGCCCAGTATTGTCATTCATGCATCAGTAATTCAGAACCATGATTCTATTGGTGAACCCTCATTTGACCTGCAGTGCTAAAAGATGCCGGCTAAAGCATAAATCCAACTATTCAAGCTTTCTCCTTTCAAGTTATGGTAAGATCAGACAGCAACTAATCAGATCCCATGACAAAATAGCTTATGGTACCACTTGGAAAACACAGTTATTTAGCAGTTCATTAAAACTACAGCATAATGTATTTTAGGGCACTACATGGAGTTCGTATGTAACAGACTGTACCATTCCATGAAGCATTATTATGAAGGTACTTACATCTGACAATCTTGTGAGATACTTCTCAAAGCGCTTTAAATTCAGATGCCCATTTTCGTTTATGTAACCTATTGGGAAAATAAAGTACGTTTTTTAAGGTAACAATTTTAAAATTACAATTGAAATGCTGCATAGATAATAAAATGCAATCTTGCTGGCTGTCTAAAAAAGGTAATAATGCTAAACATTCTAACACAGCCGAAAAGACCAATAAATATTAATGCAGGAGTATTAATGTTTCTACTTTCCACAACAGAACTTAGTATTCCTTCCAAAATCCTTCATCATGTTTTAACAAATAAACAACACTGCCTATGCGCAGGATTCTGCACTCCTCTAAGGACACTCTTTGGATAACTCCAAGAGACTACAAACATACTTTAATTCTATACATATGTTGTTATTAATCTACAACCTACCTGGTGCCCCCCCACCAAGGCCTCAGTATATGACAGAGGCTGGACAGAGGCAGGACATTATGCCCCTATACTGATTTGAAGACATTTTACTGAACAAAATTTATTCTCGTAACAAATAGAAAATCTAATACTTCCACATACTGCAAAAAAAAATCTGCACAGTCTCCTTCATTTTCTCAACCAGCATGCTGAACAAACAGTGCTTACAAATGTACTTGCTTTGTGAGAACAAATCCAGAATAAAGCAAAAGCAGATTTTTATTAGTTTTTTTTTTGTGTGGTTTGTTGTTGTTGTTACTGTTTTTTAAAAAAACTATACTTAAGTCTAAGTACTGCTGACAGTGATTCGTTTTATGGCAAGCCTACACAGATTTATCATCTCTCAGAGGTCCCATAAAAAGTGGTATAAGATAATAGAGTTAGGCTCAGTGATATTTTTGTTCTTTCCTTTTAATCTGGTTCTGTTTCATATTATTGAAAAGCCTGCAGAGAACTGCATTTTCAAATATAAAAATACTCAAGGAGACAGCTGAAGTCTAAAAAAGAAAAATAAACTAACTAGAACTACACTTCCGTAAGGATTATCAACCATTCTGCATGAGTAGTAGGACAGCACTTCAGTTTAACCCTACCTTTTACTCTTAGCCCGCTCTATAGCTCTCCCTTTGTTCAGTCTTTAAAAATCAAACAAACAAAACCCCCAAAAGTTCAACTTCTTACCTCCCAGTTCTGGCAAGATAGCCATGTATGTTCTATAAAGTAGCGGCAGTGCATCGTGATTAATGTGTAAATGAGGTAGATGAGGGATAAAATCATTGCCTACAAGGAAACCCATTAAGATCCAATCGTCTATTATCCTTTCAATATCATATTCAAAGGAAATC
>VXAA01004397.1:269971-285524 GCA_013399115.1 Anseranas semipalmata | reverse complement strand
AAACAAGCCCGGGCCCCGCTCCGCCTTCCTTCCGGCGCGCCGTACTGACAGCCGGGCCGCCCGCGCCATAGAGCGCCGCGCAGAGCGCCCCGCGCCGACCATAGAGCGAGGCGGACAGAGCGGCCCTGCTGGCGCGGGGCGGGGCCGGGGGGAGCCACTCCCCGCAGCGCCCTCAGCAGCGGCCCCGGCCGGGGCGGGGAGGGCCCGGGCCATGCTTCGTGTGACGTCAGCGCCGAGAGCGGGAAGCGGCGCCTCGCGCTCCTGCCCCTGTCAGCCCTCGCGGGTGGCCTGCCGGGGAACAGAGCCGGTCCCCCAAATGGTGGCTCGGTGCCAAAGGCAACAATTCACTGACTGTTTTTCTTCACACCATATTACAAAGATCAAGGCTCGAGGAGTTCGAATTGTGAAAGGCAGTGCACCCCCAGCACGCACCCACACCTGAGAACATTGCAGGAGGTTCCGAAGACCTTACTCAGAAAAACCTCTGGTTTTGTGAGACAGTGGCAGAGAAACAAACACTAACCAAGCATAAAACCATTATTCAAATCTATTTTCCAAACTAGTTGGATTTCAGCTGAAATAAAAATGACCACTTGAGCCTAGCACCACAGCATTGCTGTGATCAAAAAGTAACATCTCTGGTTGTCTCAGAACAGCAACACCACAAAAAAAGCACATAAACATTCCACTGCTAAAAGAGAGCATCATTTTTCCTCTTGTTCCCCTCCATCCCTACAACGTGGATGTCTAGGGAAACGAGCACTACTGTAAAGTACTGTTTGCCTTCTGACCATATTCAGTCTGCTCTCAGCTATGTCAAAGCTTTTTCTGAAATGGAGTCTGAAAAAAATTACCCGTTATAGCTACACTTTTTCAAGGAGATGTTCAGAGTTAAGAGTTCTTGTCCAGAACTCTGATGAGCCTGAACATATGTTGCAACCACAGATACTATACCCTGCCTGCTGCACTGGTGTTACAGCCATACAACCACGGTCCTCTAACACACCTCTTGGTTCCATTTCCTTTGGAGGGTCTGTTAGCACAGCAGGCAAGGGCTAAGGAAACAATCTCAGAATATGGTAACACTTTATGAGTTTATTCATGATAGGTCTTGAGATCCCAAATACCCCCCCCCCCCCCCCCCTCCATTGGGCCTTTTTTTTTTTTTTTTTTTTTAAAAAAGACATTAGGCCACGTGCAGGAAAAGTTAAAAGGAAGAAAGTCAAAAGGAAGCCAAAATTCAAGTTCTACTACTGAAAGTAGCCTTCTGAACTGGAAGTAGAAAAAGTTGAAAGCACCCCTTTACATCACACCAGTATAAAATTTAATGTCAGCTTTTCTACAACTGAGCTGAATGAGGACATTTTTACAAAAATACACAGTATTTTAAAGTTAGCATGCATCCTTCCAACACTGAGAATATATGCTGAGTAGGTAAGTACCTAAGAAACTTGCAGACTTGTACAGTCTATTTAGCTGTTCGTGTGTACTGCATTGTATATGTATAGAAAACAAGTCATAACATCTGACACATCTGCAAGCATATTCAGAACATACTTGCAAGTGTGTTGTATATTTTACGTAGATTTCAGATTGATCATAAGACTATGCCACTGCTTACAATCAGAAAACAAAAATAACCAGTTATCTGATTAATACCTTCTGAAGAATATTATGGCTTCATCAACTGTGAATGGCATCTTTCCAAACTGAACAAATTTCACATATATGGAGCCCAGCCCATATACATTTGGCAGAGCAAATTGTCATCACTTGCTTCTTGAATAAGGTAATGAACATGCCCTTCAATAGATAAGGGTAGTCCTTTTATTCTGTTTCTAGTCTTAATAACACCTTGTAGCCGTTGTTCTATATCAAGGACATGGGTTTTGGCCTAGAAACAAAGCAAAAGGAAAAAAAACTGAATATTGTTACTGTCCACGGACTTCCACATCTTAAAATAAAAATGTCTTTATTAGGATGACTTTGTTTTCTGTATGCTAATTTAATACAAATGTCTACACCAGTTAAAGGATAATTACTTTTAAAAAATCATTGTCTAAAATGGATAGATTATTGGTCAAGTTATAGCTTTTGCCTTAACTTTTACAGATAAAAATTAGCAGGGAAAATTGAAAAAGCTATGCAAAAGTATTTGAAAGTGTTAGAATTTTTTATTTCATACAATTCCTTCCAAATAAATGCAAGTTCTCCTATTTCTATTTTCCTAGCTTTTTTTCTGGATACAATAAAAGAAGATACCTACACTGGAAAATTTAGGCCAAAATTATGAGCAACTGAAAATGAAGTCTAATAACAGGTTGTGTTTAACAACTTAAAATGAGCTGTTCTGAGGCCCACTTAGAGTAGCTAGTTCATACCAAATTTTCTTTTAAAGCTCAAGCATAATATTGGCACCAATCCAGAAAAACAGCTAACACATATAACTATGTGGGTGGTCCTGTAACTAAATGAAAGGCTATGTAGAAACAGCCCTGCTGGTAATTACTTGAAGACAGGAGATTTCCTGTGTTCAAATAACTCAGTGAAGCTCTTTGTTGGAATATAGCTTCAGTACGGTAGTTTGCTCTTATCTTAGTTGCCCTGTTTATCAGTGCTTCTTAAGTTTTATCTGCTATTACACTTTAGTTCTTTTTCACTAAATAGTCCTTTTAAAACAAAAAATCAGACAAATCAGAAATTTTACAAAAGGGGAAGAGAATAAATACTACAGCTTGTGCAAGCTATATTTTAGATAAATAATACAGTATTTAGCAGCAGCTACAAAAGAAAATGTAAATATTAAATCCTATTTTTTTCCCACACATTTATTCAATAATAAATGTCCACTCATGTAAAGCACAAAGTACGCATGGAAAAGACATCTGGAGACCTTTCCAGATGTTACCATCACTATAACTCTGGACAACTGTGCAACAGTCTCAGAGTAAGGAAAAGCAGGGGCCTTGCCTCTTCTGTTGTTTCTATTGATGTCATCCATGATGATGACATCGCGTGACAAAATTATGGATTCTATTTTGCTTGGTTCTTTAGTAGATAAATTATATTCTCTATCAATAAAAATAATATGTATTCTTAAAAAGGATATAGAGACTAACACTGAGATAATCCAGAGGAAACAACCAGAGTAATTTTAAAATCAAGGAAAAATAAAAACAAGAACATTAAGCTTTCAATTGGAAAATATGCAACTTGCAACCATAATGGACATGTGATATTTGAATACCTTAAGCTATGCTTGTTTTCAACTGACCTTTTCATTGACAACTTCTCCAGTTTCATTCACCTGGGCTTTTGTATTCCCTTTAACAGGCTTACTCCACTCCACAAGAGGATCATGGAGAAAAGTCTTTAAGACACTAAATAAATACATAAAAAATATAAAAAGATAAGATACACACTTCCTCAAACTGATTTTGACCAACACATGTAATTTTCAAAACAAGAATTTTTACACCTGCAAAACCAAAATATTGCTCTTTGCCTTTGAAGGTGACATGCACTTCTGTATCTGAAGAGGAGGGAAAAAAAGCTTTAACATGAAAAGCAGGCATCTCTTTCCTTTTCAGCTCTTTCCATGTCACTGCTATGAGTAATTTCATAAAGACTAATGTTGTCCATGACTTCCAAACAAAATAGTTTGTTATCATGTATTTTATCAAATAATCTGTATGATTCCACACCAAGTTCTGCAACTAAAGTACCAGATAGGCAAGCTATTCCTAAGACAGTAAAATAATGCTTTCATTATCTAGTCTTTGTAAATTTTAACTACTCTTCCAATTGAACTTTTTATGTAAAGACGTGTATCTTTATATCTTTTCTCCCTCCTTAAGACATAAAATAAATAATATCTCTGAGGGTGAGCAATTTGTTCATTGTTTTTTGACTTAAGAGAAAGCTATCAGGTATACAGTAACACATAAAGACCTATGTCAAAAACCTTTAACTTGTCATTTTATGTAATTATTTGAATCATTCAAGCTCTCCTGTGCAGTTTTGCTTTCTGGTGAAATTCATCAGACCAAAGCAACTCTGCTGTGAACATTAAGTTCTTTCTGGACTTCAAAGCACCAGCTGAAGTTACTATGGTTCCCACCATTCATTAGTTGCAAATTAACTTCCTTTCCCAACATTCCTATGAACACAACTGCCAATTTACTTTTGATGAAATCTCTTGTTAGCTACTATCATTTCCATCTGCTACTTATGCTATCCTAAGTGACTGTGCCTGAAGTGGAAAGGACTGACCCAATCACTCTGTCAGCTGAATGGTGGAAACAGTAGACCTGGTCAAAGAGATAATATGATCTTTACAGCTGATCAAAGCGGTTGGGACAATTTACTCAGACTCACAGACTCTGGTTTTGCTATTCCATCAGGTATCAGTAAGACACATGTGACCATATTCTAACATTTATTCACACTGTACACTTGAAAAACATTGCATGATCTCTAAATAGTGAACACAGAAAAGTGGTTTGAAATCATTAGACAAGATTGGTACCTATGCTAAATATTAGATCATTCATCACTTTGAGTATCTCCTGGGAACTGAAAAATCTGGGATACATATGCATTTAAGAATCAAGAAAGCTACATGATAAATGAAAAAAGCCTACTTTAGGAATGTGTACAAATTTTTAATATATAAGCACTATCTAGTTGTTGTAGTAACAAAGCACTGAGTCGGAAATTAGCACAGAATATTTCTATTAGTTTATATTGAGCTGCACGTCATAGTAAAACTGAACTGCATGATAGGCATATGCTGGAATTGGCATATTACTGTTTCAGATGTTTAGACTACAGACAGCTTTTTCAGAGTCTATGGCAAAAACAGTTGCCGTACCTCATTAGAGGCTCCCTTTGATCGCGCATAAGCCTCATTGTGACTTCACAAGCTCTTCGGAAGAGACCTTCTGTTCCCATTGGACCCATTCCATTAACCATGTTATGAGTGAGACGAAAAGGAACAATCTCTGGAACTTCAAAAGTTTCTCCCTTTACATTGATAAAAAAAGGTTATGCCATATGCATTTTAACCATTAGTAAGATAAAGGTAACATTTGTGGTTTTTTGAGGTTCTTTTCCCTATGGCTGCCGGTGGCAGATTCCTAGGTGACAAGACATGTTTGGTCAGATCACAGCCCTTCCTAACTGTTAAAAGCAAATTACCACGAATAAACGATAACCATGTCCAAATAATCTTTCTTCTGCTTTAATACACTAATACAGGATATAAAATTTAGTTCTAAATATATAATACCAATGTGTAGTCTGATGCAAAATGCTAACTTTTATAATTTACATGTTTGCTTACAAACACTTCCTTTTTTTTTTTTTTTCTTTTCCTTTTAATTAAGGGCTATGTAGGACAATTTAGGCTTACTAAGAAGGAAGCAGGAAAAATTAACAATATCTCTACCTCACTTATCTGGATTAAAAAGGGCAGATGTGCCACACTAAAAGCATATTTTGGCAGAAATACCAAAACTCCATATCCCACTCTAGCCACAATTTTTCCTGTTTATTTTTTACAGAACCATAGAATTTTTTTTTTTGTGCCGACTGTTAGAAATACAAAGAAAGTCTTCACAGCAATGGAATTCTGCATGTAATAATTACAGCTTTGCTTGGAAAGTGGTAGTGGAGAGAAGAGAGTCACAAAATAAGAACACTAAAATTTGGGCTATTTCAGTGTATCCATCAGCTCATCTGATATTGGCATAATCAAAAAACTGGCTTTCATTAACGCAGTATACAGAACAATCACATATTCTTTACATGTCCCATACTGTTTGTTGGGTATAAATAAGAAAAAGTGAGAGACAGAACACAACAGATATGTTAAAAAAAAAAAAAAAAGGTAAAAAAACAATACAGTAGAAATTTATAACTTACATGCATGTAAAATAAAAAGCAAGTTCAGCAAGGGTGCATTTCTCACCTTATTGAAAAGACAGTTGAAATCCACATGCACGCATTCACCAGTCAAAGAATCAAACAGGATGTTTTCACCATGACGGTCTCCTAGACCAAGTATGTAACCTACCATTGACATAACTGCAACAGAACGGCAATAGGCTGACCTACTATTGTACCTGTGGGGGTAAGAATCAGATATAAAAGTCTAAATCACTTCCTTGGGTGATCTGTCTCTATTCAATAGTATCTTTAATGTTTAGAGAAATAGATAAAGTAGATGTTCTTGAGCTAGCCCAATCCTAGTCACTCACCATGAAGTAGGATCAGGGAATGTCCTAAGAAACCATTCATGAAAAACAGGAGGATGACGGGGCAGAAGGACTTCTTTGAACATTTTCAGCTTTTCAGATAAAGGTGCTGACTTCGGAAGCATATGCTGTCGTAGTTCCTTTCCAGTCATATAGATACCTGTAACAGACCTCCTCAATTAGGCAAAATCAATCCCCAAATAGAAAGCCTCATACATACTATTACAATATGGTATTTCAGATAAGATAAACATCTCCATAACACTGAATTAGATGAATAAATGGAAAATAACCCATAGAACATGTTGTTGGCGAGTTGCTGGAAAGTAAATAAAAAAATCATAACGTTAACTGAAAGAGCAGACCAGGTACAACCACCCCTCCCACAAACATAACAGAAATGAGAAACAATTGATCAAATCTAAAGTGCAAGTCCACAGTCCTTTCTGTTATTCAGTGCTGCACATCTATTTTGTTACAGAATGATGTGAATCATTTCAGCAGCAGCACCAGCAGCAAAAAAATGTATTAAGATGATTATGTTATCAGTTCTCTCATTAGGAAGTTGTTTACTGCAAGCAACAATTCTCTTCCACTTATAAGTAAAAGTATACCACACACACGAATAATAATACATTGCAGATTGTTAAAGATACACATGACTGAATCTTCCTAGAATTTAGTCTGCTTCCTTGCTGTTTGTATAATTTACTAATAAGGGTAAAGCCCTTTAAAAAACAAAACAAAACAAAACAAAACAAAACCACATAAGAATTACAGAATGGTTTAGGTTGGAAGGGACCTCTGGAGGTTATCTTGTCAAACCCCCATGCTCAAGCAGGGCCACCTACAGCAGGTTACCCAGGACCGTGCCCAGACTAACATCCTTCTCTTTCTCTGTCCTCTCATATATCCCCTCCTCAGACAAATGTTATATAAAATATTTTTTTACCCTTCTCCTTATAAAGTTTTATCAGGATATTTCTTAAACCAGCAGTATTGTTCACCCATTCAATTATGCCACATTCATCATTTAATGGAATAACTGCATAGGTTCGAATATGGAGTTCTCGCCTACGTGACTCTGCATCTTTTCTTAAGCACTATTGACAAAAAAAAGAAGACATTAGATTAACAGATAACATAGGATGAAAATGTATCAATAACTAAAGATTCTATTAATATTTAATTTCCAATCACATCTAGAACTTAGATCTAGAATTTAGAATTCTGAGCTTCACTGTCTGCAGTAGATCAAGCAAAATGCTCATCTGTTTTCCAAAGTAACTTAAGGAGAGAATTTTGCAATAAAATAGTATTGTATGTGGTTTAAACAAATCCTTCAAAACCAGTATTTGAAATAGGTTTGGTTTTTTTTTTTTTAGTGTTTCAGAAACACAATAGTTTGCTTTGACCTCATGAAAAACATGGTACATTAACCTTGGGCATATTACTAGAAGGAAAATATAACTACAATAATAAGTATGGCAACACTTTTAGTATGAAAAGATGAATTTACCTACTACTCACTAGGAATATTAGAAAATTCTGAATAGGAAATACGAAACATGACAGCAGGAAAGTCATTTACGGTAAATAAACTTTCCTGTTTATTACTGCTGCAAGAAGCAATAGTTTTGGATAAAATGTTACACTCTTATTTTCAAAAGTCTGTAAGGAGTTATACATTATCAATTGCTATTGATTTCAGATTAAATAAAAATATTTTGCAACAGTTTACTGGTTCCTCCAGTAAGGTTTACCTCAAGATTAGCAGCCAAGTTCCCTTCCCCTCCCCTCTCTTTTTTTTCTTTTTTTTTTTTTCTTTTTTTTCTTTGTTAGATAGTTCAACATTTTATTTTGGTCAGTAAGTACAATGTATCTGATTGTCAAAACCAAACCTTATTAATAAGGGAGTTGAATTCCATGAGCCGACAGTCTTTTCTTAGATCATCTTTTGGTTTACACATCATAATATAAGATTTCCCATCTGAACCTTTTAAGCTGATCTTTTTTGGCTTTTGAAGTGAGGCAAGAATTTCCACCTAAGGAAAAAATTAAAGTTTTTATTAACATATGTACTAGATCACACAAAATAAAACATCTATCTTTAATAGACCATTTTAACCAGCCACATTAGCACTTCAATGGTGCTACAGGATATTAATCTCAGGCCAATCTACCAGGAGGTTATATCCTTCTTAGGTTATTATGACAGAAGCAACTGATTTTCCATGAATGTAATTATGAAGTTGCCTACTCACTCCTCAATTGCTAGGGAACTAAGCAGATCAACTGCAGCTATACTTATTTAACATGAAATTTAAAATTAGGTGCCAACTAGAGGCTTACCGTATCATCAAAGCCCGCAATGTAGGCCCAGCATCCAGGAAAAGGGTCATGGTTAGCATGTGAACCAGGAATTGAAGGAAGAGTTGGTATCATAACAGATTGTAAAGGAATGAGAATTTGACTAAATGTGTGCTCTTCTACCAATCTCTTAAGTGTTTTGAAATGAACATTCATGCTTAATGTTGAGCTGTTTCCGTCAACCTTAAAAAAAAAAAGTTGTTCAAAAATTAAAAACGAACACTTAGAATAATGTTGCTATTTTACTATTATTACCGTTTATTAACTAATAGCTTTTGATAATCAGAAAAATGGGAAATTACATATCAGATGAAATGGATGTGGTCCAAACTAAATATATCTGGCCTTTATGACACATCTTTTTCATTCTGTATGTAAATACATAATAATGAAATAATATATTTAATTTTACCTCTTATCAAATTCATGTGTTCACGACCAACCTATTTTTATAATAGAACTCTGTAGAAGTTACTGGACAGAACCACACATAACAGGATAAAATAATGGAAAGCCCACACAATATGAAATGTATTATTATGTACTTAAAACATGTTCATTTAGAACTATTTTCTACTTTTAAAATATTTTTATTACGAAAAATTCCAAAAATCTTTTACAAGTGACTACAATTTAACAGAAACTGCACTAATGCAATGAACTGGTTAATGCAAGCTATCAGAAGAAGCTTTTGTGAAACATCTGTAAATAATCCTATTTAAATAAGTAAATAAATTAATACATGTAAGTACCGGTTTGTTGCATAGTTCTAATAGTTTATCCGTAAGGCGTGTTGCATCTCCAATAAATTTTCCTAAGGACTCCTTCATGTTGATTGCCTTATTTAGAATTTCCTTGCATCTATTGACACGCATAGGGTATGATGACTGAAAAATAGCAAAGTTAAAATTTGTGAAACAGTAAAGTGATTAAATGTTACTAAAAGAACAGAAATTCTAGTGATAACAGTTATATTATTTCCTCTATTCACTGCTTGTAATATTTAGTACCTGTAGAAGAAAGTTCTCCAGCTGAAATCTTGTACCTGAACTTATAAGTGCTCAAGTGGTATGCTGGGTGTGGGTGCACGTGTATGTGTGTTCCTTTCTCAAACCATTCTCTGGAGGCCCACAACATAAAGGCTAATATTCAAGAACATATGAGTGTATTCTGAATATTATTACAACAGCCTGAAAGAAATACAATGCACCATGCCTTCTAAATTGCTTTGGAATGACCCTATTACCAGATAAGTTTTAGGAATAAGCTAGTTAATTAATTTTAATAAATTAATACTTATTTATTAATTAATAAATTAATAAAATAAGCTATTTAGTTAATTTTAATCAAGGTAGAGGAATGAATATTTGATTATAAAGCTGGAAGTACTATTACATTTTTAAAACAACTAAATCTGCTGTCCATAACTACCCAATTCATCAGCTTTTTGTTATTTAGATTTCCTTCCCAAATATATTGTACAATTCTGGATGCACGTTAGCATTCTTATTGAGTGCATTTAATCTGTAATACCTGAACTTTAGACTACAATAAAACCTTCTGCTGTGACAGCATGACACCTTGTTCCATGACGCTGTATTGCAGCAATTAAAACACTCAATTTGTTCTTATGAAGTAAAATAGGTTATATTCACATTTCTCCTTCATGAGAACGGTTTTTCAAACTTAATAAAGGTGTAGCTATACATTTCAGGGTACCTTAGACACCGCAGTCATCATCCACATTGCTTGCTGTGGGTAGGCTAAAAACACCTTAGCAACAATCACCATCAGAACAGCAAAGACTTCATCATGAGAATGGCAGATTCGGGATATTAACTGAGAAAAAGCTGTCAGAAACTGATAAGGTGCCAGGTGATTCGTGTGCTCTGTGATCACCTTATTTATTTTAGCCAAATCATTTTTCATTTGAACACGTTCTGAACGACTTGCTGAAAAACACAAGACAACAAGATTATGTCACTTTTTTCACCCAAAATGTAAAGTTATTTCAATCAAGCCTACAGAAACATATTTCGTTAGTAGTTTTCATTAGCCAAAAAATCACAAAGGAAAAGGCAAAAAAATCCTACTGTAATTTTTTTTTTTTAAACAGATCATACAATAATTTAATACATATGCTATTTCACTATCCAGTGTAACAGGAAGCGTAGCTGGAAATAAACACGCACAGACAACAGGAACTGACAATATTGGAAAAGCTCTCCACACACCCTTAAAAGAAAACAAAACCACACCTCAAAAGAATGTAAGATGTTTAAATAAGGGTATAAGAACTTTTTTTTTTTTACATTAATCTTTAAAATATTTGTAAGCAACTCTGTGTAGAGAAGAATATCTTAAACAACAGAAGCAAGACTTGGCCACAGTAAAAGAAGCATGTACTGCTAATCATTAACAACTGTTAAACATATTCCATTTTGAAAACGCAATAAAAAGATATATACCCAATTAAATACCATACAGAATAACTGCTACTTCGGGTTGGGATATCACCACAGATTTTAATTGTTTTCCTAAGAGCAAATAATTACAGTTGACATTACAGACATCTACTATTCCTCCAAAGTGATGCAATGGCATCGAACAACATTGAACAACAACAACAAAACTCCATGTATTTCCCCAGTAAAAAAAATAAAATAAAAAATCACATATTCTTCAGTGGAAAGAAAAGAAAGCCTTTACAAAGGAAGAACACATCTGCTCCCATCTCCATCCTTGCACCTGAGGACTGAGCCTAAATGGCACATCCTCAGAGAAAAAGGCATCTGATGTGACTGCAACCAAATTCAGCTGACCTAAGTGTACAGAACCAGGTCAAGATCAAGAAGCCACGACTGTCTGTCTGCTTCACTCCAGACCTGCAAGCAATGTTGTTTGCAGTTTTCATTTGTTCAAAAATCTCCTACCAAAATGTATCTATGGTAGCAGTTTCACATGTCTGGATATTACTCACAGATATCTTTCTTTTCTGCGTTTTAATTTTGATAAAATTCCTTCAACAACTAGAACCAAGACAAGTTGGGAAAAAAAGCCCCAAAGCCTAATCCTTTAATGTAACAAGTGCATACAAAAACACTACTTATTGCTCATAAGGAGGCAACTTAGAAATGGTGACTGATGACAATGCAAGGATTTACTCTAAATTTGTTTATTGACTTAAGTATTCTGAGGAACAATTCTATCTCATTACATAATCAAAAAAAAGATAGTTCTGAACATTTTAAAATAATTAATACTCTCCTGCATTTTACCATCCTATAATTAAAAAATAAAAAAGAACAATAGTTTCATGTTTCCATATAATTTCAGACAGTAAGCCTAAACAAAGAACTGTAAAAATACTTCACTGCTCTTTCAATCACCTACATAAAAGCATGACACAGGAAATATGTACTGGGAAAAAAATTTTCTACCTTTATCACATTCATATGCTTTTGCTCCGAAGTCCAGCCATAAAGATAGCATTCTTGGCATTGACTGATAGATGAATTGGTTTCCATATTGTAGAGACCTATAATTACATGTTGAAGTCACAGTATGTCAGTGATATATATTAGAAGCATTATAAACTTCACATCCTTAACTGTTTCACATTCCATTGTGGACTAGAAATTTACATTCAGCGTTTTAATGCATCTGCAACAACTAAAAGCTTACTACTATCTAAGGTTCTGTTTTACATTAATCAAAACTGCAGATGAAATAGTTAACTTACTGTCTCACACACTAAAGAGAACAACTGCTTATTCAGAAGGCAGAAGTAAAATGAATTAATTATTAAATGAAGCATGCAGTATTTTGTTCCACTATACTGCATAAAAATTTGAGTCAATCTGAATTGTTGGAAGACAACGCATTCCCATAAAATGCTTTTCTGGTATAATAGTCATCTTTCTTTATTAACTAAACAAAGTTCCCATGGGGTCTAACCTTCCAAAATGATGAACTATGTATCTGATCAGATCTCCCTGTTTTTCCATCTTGTTGTCAGTTACCATTGGCATTAATTTATCGTAGTATTTAGCAAGATAAAAATGTCCATCTTCCCATTCTGGCAAGAAAATTGTAACATCCTGTAACAAAAAATAATGTCTGTGTCAGAGGACGATAAGATTGAAAAAAACTCTTAAGAAACAAGAATCTTGTATTAGTTACCTTTGTGCAATATATGTGCAGAAAAGTATTAATTGTGACTCAAAAATTTTAAGTTTGCCCCAAGACCAATGCCTGTATAAACTAGAAGTCTGTTCAAAAAATATCTTTTAGACTTGGAGACAGCAAGATAATTTAAGTCAGGATGATATAGGATTCCTCAACTAAGATTATAGCTTCATTAAAAATATTATAATCAAGTTCCTGATAAACTAAATATTATGTTTCTTTAAGTTTTTGGAAAAAGTGAAACAGCGGAATTTTATGATATACATTAGAGAAGAAATAACTTAGTGACACACCCATTCTCTAACACTAGTTTGTTTCCAAACCCAATATTTAGACAATACAGAATGCTAAGCATTAGTGTTTTTATATAATTCAGTGAAATTGCACTTGTTTTCATTATTCCAATGTTCATTTGATTTGATACAGCTGTTAGACTTCCCTCTAAATAACTGTTAGAGTAGTATTTTAATTAGTAAGATAGGTAAGTAGCAATGGTATCAAATGCCAAAACTTGAACAGGAGACACTACTTTTAAGGAAGCATAAAGATCTAGATCTACTACTGCTTTAGTAGGCAATGCTAATCAATGCCAAAACTGTATTCCACTGACACAGTAAGATGTAACAATGCACGAGTGCTGTGTTGTCGAAGAAAAACATACAGTTGCCTCCTTCCTTGTTCTTAAGATGTTGGAAGCATATTTGAAGCAAAGTTTTAAGTCACTACCAGAGAGAGAAGTAACACTGAAGTGTTTTAACACTGTCTTTTTAGAGTAGCCTGCATTTTAGTGAGGAATTCTAATTTGTACATACATGAGAAAAAAAAAAAATCTATACCCTCATCTTTTTTTTTTTTTAAAAAAAAACACTTTAGCAGAGTTATATTAGGTATCCTTAGCTCGCATACTTGGGAATTGTAGATTTTCCTGGACTGATGTGTTATATTAAAATTAATTCAGATAGTTAAATCTTTACAAGAGGAATGAATCAATTCCCTCCTACCAAGATGTTATGCTTGGTTGACATCATCAGAAGCATAATGATACTTTTCTTAAGAGATATATTATTAAAAAATACTGTCTTGTTAACACTAGCTTATTGAATTACCTTATACTTTTTCATAACTGCATTGCTTTCAAAGTTAGCAGTTTCTTCCATAAATCTGCCCACTAGCAGCATTGCCCGACCATGGATGAGCTGATTTTTGGTATTACATGGTGCTTTATTCTCAGGGAAACATAATTCAACCCCCTTCTGGAGAACAATAAGTGCTTGGTGAACCTCGCCCTAATGGAAAGAGGAAAACATTTTATATAAGTTTAAATAAGAAAGATGTAAAACACCTTACAGTCGTTACTAAGGTAAACTTATGTTCCTGCATGTTCTAGACCATTCTGCCTGTGGTCACTGGATATTATTGTCTTCAGATTGAGACCTGGAGTACAGGGTTGTCTTCAGATGCTTCTTCTGTTCTCCTGTCTCAGCATCATTGTCCTCCCATTAGATCTGCACAATAATTACTTCATTGCTACCTAGCTCTAACTATTTAAAAGGATACAAATTAAGGAAAGCTCTACTGCTACAATTAAATTACTCTAGGCTGCTTTGACAGAAGCAGGTTTCATACCCAGCTGCCAGAAAAGTCAATGGATATAGAAAAGGGCTGACTAGCAGTTGGATGCAAAAACTTCCCATGGCTCAACTGCAATCAGAATGTGTTCACAGTCCCAGTTGATGTATTTTGTGTGACACAATGATTATGTACCTTTTTTCTTTTTACTTGAAGACTAAAGATTATTTTCTTGCATGTAAGAAAGTAAATTTAATTTTGATTTTGTTTACCTTGGACCAGAGCCACTTTGCTCTTTCTATATAAAGTTCTGAGAGTGTAGATTCCCCAGCATTCAGGAGAGCATTATATGCAGTCTGGTGATGACCAGCTTTTCTTGCAACTCTAGCACTCTGGAGCCAACACTGACCAACAAGCTCGCTGTAATCCTGACTGCAGAAACATTTTTGCAGAAAACAAACAATTCCAGTCACAGCTTTAAAATATCACAACATATTGAAACACAAATAAAACTTCTCAATAAGCTATATACTATATAGCAATTGATTAAAATTATTTTTAACACTTTTTTTCTGTTTAAATAAAATACTCTTTCCCCTGTTTCTCTCTTATCTTTCCTATGCACAACACTTCTTCCTTACATTTTGAATGTAAGTAATATTGGAGAGGTCTGCTTTTGTCTGTAATATAAATTTCCACAGAGTTTTATCTTCTCTGTTCTGACATGCATATGAAAAGCCACAATATGACTGAGAATACAACATGAAGAGACAAAAAATAGCCATATTCTCACCTTTTACTGAGACTAAGCAAAGCCCTTCTCAGTGCTAAAATAGGTTCTTTTGCTCTGTAAGAGTTCTGGGTCATTTCAATACGAGCACACCAATTCAGGGAATCTCTACTGTGGTCGCCATCTGGTTGCTGAAACACTGGTCCAATGCTATGTTCCAACTCACACAGCATATGCAACCTATGTTAGCAAAACAAAAACAAAAATGTTGAAAATTGCTTGCTGTTTCATATATAAATTATATATAATATATATACACACACATATATATGCGCAAGTTTTACATAGCTTTTTGCCATTTTCTTTCTAAAAGTTGGCCATAAGTAATTTCAAATAGTAGGACTTCTTTTAAAAGCAAAAATGCACCAAAAAAAAAAAA
>VXAA01004397.1:241990-269932 GCA_013399115.1 Anseranas semipalmata | reverse complement strand
AAAAAAAAAAAAAAACACACAAAATGAAGGAGCTGTAAATCGATTAATTATTTTCTCACTTTTCCTTTACCAAGCTGCTGAACACAGAGATGATGCCTTCATTATCCAGGTTATATGAAAAGGAAGTAAATCTTTAGAAAGACAGTATTTCTATCCATTTCTTTTAGCAATAATTCTTTGAGAAGTCTGATATTTTCTACAAATACCATTTTAGATGCAATGTACTGTTACTTAAACACCTCATTTACAATAAAGTTACTCCATTTATTAAAAATACTGTTATTAGCTGTAAAACTGCAAAGCTGAGAGCTTGTAAACTTCTAAGTTCTCATCAGCAGTCTAAATGTAGTGTTTACATTTGATAAACAGTGACTGTGTGAAGGTTTCTAAATAGCAAAGATCAAGGGCTAAATGAAACTATTTTGAAACACCTCTTTGTCAACACTTGAACTTCATTTCCTAAATAAAATAACACTGAAAATTTTACCAATACAAACAAGAATCCAGTAGTTATTAAGAAATATGTATTTTAACTGACTTGTTTCATGCAAGGTCTTGCCATAAAGATGCATTTACAATGCAGAGTAACTACTAATTATTTTAATAAAAAAATAGTATTATTTTAATAAAAAAAGGCTACTCCAAAATTTATTAATATAGAAGAAGGGAGCGTTTTTAGGCCATCATACATACCAAAAAGAATGCTCTTAAGTTAACGGATTTAAGTTATTGGGGTTACTGGCCCATATATACTACTTTAAGCATGCAATTGAATCATTGATTTTTTTTTACCTGATGTTTACATAAACTTGCTTGCTAATTTTTTTAAAGACTATAGCCAACAGTTTTTTGTGAATACTTTTCATGGCAAAAAAAAAAAAAAAGAACTCCAATTAATCAAAGGCTTTCACTTGGCTGAGCATGCAAAAGAATGATAGTAAATACGTATCAGTATCATTTATTGTGGAAATGGAAAATTCTTGCTGTACACTTCTGGCTTTGAAAAGAGTAATATATGGAAATCAGAAACCTGATAATGTGCTCATATCCTCGCTGATAGGATCCTCTTTCAAAGCTTGCTGCTGAAAGGGGCACAATCTGTTCTGCTCGAACAATCTTGAGGGTTTCGTAAAAAGCTACTTCATTTTTCTTCTTGGCTGATAATAGTAAATGTCCCAGTCTGACACTCCAAGTTGTGGACTTCACATCTTTGGAGGAAAAAAAAAAAAAAAAAAAAAAAGTCTCAAAACTCTGTTTCTTTAGCAGCTTAATCTGAACATACAAATTTGTATTAACATACTACTGGAAATTCTCCAGCATAAGTTTTTCTCAGAACTAATTAAACGAATTTTAGAAATACTCCAATTCCACCCCATAACCCAAACCAAACCCATAAGAAATTTGGCCTTACACTCACTTTAGATTTCTACTCAAAGACCATACAGTTCACAATCAAATACATTCACAACATCTAGAAGACTGTCAGGACCAAACCTCCCCCCAGTAAAACCCACAACTAAAAAATTACACTAGCTGCCCCTTGACGTAAGATTAGATTAAAACATACACGTGCTCAGAAATGCAAGCAAGTATTCTTATTTTGATATAACTTACCTGAAGCCAAATAATTTTCCAGTAAGTCCCATCGCGACAGTTTCCAGGCTGCTTCAACTCTGTATGTGTTCAATTCAGAAATCCACTCAGATCTATTAGAAGGAAACAAAAGTAATAAAAGCTTGTGCTGAACTCATTTTTCTGTTTTCCCCCAGTATGTTACTTCCACATTACATTAAAAAATATTCTTTATATAAAATTCTTTGTTTTGCTTGAAAAGAAGCAAGGTAAGCTTACTTTTAACAAAATTCAATAAAACCAAAGGATATGCATTGATGAAAAAATAACAACTGTACAATAGCAACCCACAAATTCAACTTCAAGGTAGTATATTTAACTTCTATGGCATATTTTAAAAATTTCCATCTTCCAATCCATTTCTCCTACTAGACTATGGAATAGCTATGGAACAAGAAACATGTAAGATGATGATGAAGGTAGGATTCTATTCTTTAAAGTACATCTCAACGCTGCACACAGCACAGATAAACTACTAACACCTCTGGAAGTCTTGAAATAAGTAATTTACAGACAAAGCACTTAAAGTTCTCCAGCTTCACATTGCTAGCTGGATATGCTTGATAAGCATATCCATATCCTTTAATGCTCGATAATGCACTAGAAGTGACTACTGATACATATATGTGTAATAAAAGAGCTTCATGTTATTCAAATAAACATTTTATTAAATGCTTACAGTACCTGTTCGCAAGAACTCCATTCACCTGAGTAATTACAGTAGATAACTGACCGAGGCCTAACATGGACTTCACTACACCATGGTAATGAATAATCTAGAAATGGGAAGAAAAACAAACAACCTGGACATAAGCACCCATCAATTATTATCTCAAGCCTGCAAATTACAGTATGAACCCAATAAGAGATTTCAGTTGATAAAACACTTCCAATAGCAATACATTACTCAGCAACTGTCACAGAAAACTCTTATGTTCACATTTTACTTAAATATTCTAAATAATATTCTATAGAGGTATTTTTGGCTTTGTTTGTATTAATTAATTATTATACTGTAGAAGATTAAATACATATATATACACACATAGGAATTTGTCATGCGTCTACCTGATCAGGTTCCAGCTGGATAGCTCTATCATAACAAGCTGTAGCATCTCTTAACAAGCCAATACTTTCATGTTCAAGGATTTGTTCTTTGAGAGATGGTTCTGCCTTCCGAATTGCGCTCACCCCAGCTACTCCATCTGGCTCATGCATTGCAGCATACAATTTCTTTATTCAAAAAGAGATTTGGAAATGGACATCAAAAACAACTCTTATACAGCAAGAAGATATTTTGCATGTAACATGTTCAGAATCATACATATTGTTGAAAATGCAGAGCAAACTACTCTGTAGGACTTCTTGGCTTTAAGCTCTCATCATAAACATCAGTTTTGATAGGCTACTTCCAAAGTTGAGCCCTTCTTTTGTTTAGCATACTGCAATAGTCATCTCATACTGTAATAAGAACACACATCAAGTTACCTGAAATAATTTGCATAAAGGGCAAAGTAAATATTCCATTATTACATGATAAAGTTATATAATATGAAGCTGCAGATTACTGAAGGTAGAAAAGCAACATACTAGACGATTTTTCATATTTTAAGTCACTGAGGAGTGTAAACCACAAGAACAACAAACAGGCTCATCCCAGAGATTAAAATATTTCTTGAAAATAATTTGAATCCTTTTGAGCACCCTTAGCATTAGCTCTCTCTACACTTTAGAATGAGCCACTTAGCCTTCTTTCAATTTTTTTGCTGCTGTTATTATTTTTATAGTTGGCTGCGTTTTCTTTGACAAAAGGTACAGGGTTAACTAAAAGCAATAAATGCTATACATTCAATCAAAAAAATGTTTACAGTTTTAAAGGATTTTACAATCTTATTTTACATACTAGAGCTCCTCCTTCCTTTTCATATAAGCAGCGTGCCAAGCAAGGGGAAGTATGAATTGCTGCTGAAAAACAGATGACAAAACACTTGCATCCAAGCAAGAGCCTGAGCACATCTTTTCTTCTTCCTATCTCAAAGAATAATCTGACAAAGCTTAATTCATCTAGATGTCTATTTTCATTTTAAAGTAAAACAAACAAAAAGCCAAAAGAACTACAAAACCTGAAGAAATCCAAGATGCTCCTGAATATTTTGCTTCTTCTCTGTGATGAATGATTCAAAGTGCATCACAGCCCTTGTGTAAGCCTTAGAGCGAAATGAAGCCACAGCTAGCGTATCTTGAGGTATAAGGTCTAAAAAACGTGTCACATTTTGATATTCTCCATAGTCCTCACTTGATGCTATGGAATAAAATCATTTTTATAAGTCCGTCACTGAGGTTTCATTTGTAAGAATAACCTTATGCATCAGAATTCATTTAATTAATTTCACAATTTAATGAGAAAATGATTGACTTAAGAACACATTTTTCTCTTCTGGCAACACTAAATTCATTAATACTGCTGAACTTCCCACATCTTGCAAGGCAGCATAAAATAAATGGAACTTTAAGAAAGCTACCAAAAAAAAAAAAGAACATTTCATTTTAAATTTTTAATCTATTTCTTAAAATAGACACTCAAAACAATGAAATTGGGGGACGGGGTGGAAATCACAATATGATAGTAAAAAAATCATAAAGCAGACTAACATTATAGAAATATTGCACTCTTACATGGTCATAATGTGAAGTGGCACATTTAAAAACTTACTTGAATAACGTGAACACCACTTTAAATAAAATAAGCATCACTTACTTTTTGGATCACCTCTGTCTTTGCTAGACTTGCTAGGATTTTTCTCAGCAATAAGCATTTGAAACTTATGTCTAGCCCATTGAGTTAAATGATCAAGCATGGAGAACACTGTCTGTGTGCTCAGTTGGCTTAGATCAGATGCACTGTCTTGAAGTCTCCTAGTACACTGGTCATCATGTTTCAGAACAGCCATAATCTCCATGTATACCTACACAAACATTAATATGATAAAAGACAGAAGTGCCATACAGGTGCCAACACAGCAGGAAACAGCACATATTAACATAATTAACAAATTAACAAAAAAAAAGAAGATAGTAGATATTTTAATTGTATATTTTAATAATTTGGGCTTTATTTATAAGCTCTGTTTGCCTGGTGATCTTAAGAGGAAGAAATGACACACCAAGTAGTAGCCATCATCAGAAGATTCTATACAGCGAGAAAGTCTGTGAAAAGCACACCTTTGGATTCAGAAAAAAAAAAAATCACAATTATTGGAATTTTAGGTTTCAAAACACCATGAATGCTGCTGCACTTCTGCTGCACTTCAAGGTTTGATACAGTCAAGTTCACTACTGGCTACCAGATCACAGATCTACTTTTTGCTTATATTTAAGTACATACCATGCTGAAAGACCTGCTTCCCGTTCATTTTAGTCAACAGAATATGAGTTAACATACATAACAGACACTTATTGTGGATGCACACAAAAGAAATTACCACACCCCAACTGACTCCCTCTACACGCCCAGAATGTTTCAACACAGGTATTTTAACCATGAAATTTCAAATGAATAGAATATAACCTGTATTTTTGTCTCTTCAACTTCTGCTAAATCAAACTAAAGGAAAGATTAATTCCTAGATGATACTTCTCCCTCCTGTCCCTGCTCTGCTACAAGACAACAATAAATACTGCATCTGAATAGTTTTTCTGCTTAAATTTTAAGTGTATGCAGTGGAGAGGAAAAATTATGGGTCTGCATTCTCAGAAGCATACAAATTCAATTTATTCCTTGGTTGTTGCACTCTTTTCCTCTTTGTTACACTCCAGTTCCTGATGTTACTGCAATCCTACTTAACTACATAGTATTTCTTCTCTTAGGCCCTGCTGAAATAATGGTAAGAAATACAAAGAAATTCACAGAAAAGCAATTGAACACAAACTTGTACAAATGTATTGAAAACCCTGGCTGAAAATGTGTATTATGAGTATGGGGGGTGGGGGGAGAGAAGTGCTTAACAACTATACAATGTGTTCGTGTAGCTCTACAGTAGTTCTGCAGAGCTGAACAGCTCTTAGGAAGAACAGCTCCCGAATGCTCCCATGAAGAACAACTCACACATCTTACCTCTTGTTGATCCTCTTGACTGCATCCCAATAAAACATAGACAAGGATGTGTGGAAGCAGATAAATTGTCACTTTATAGTCATTCTTCATCATAATGCTGCAGCAATCAAAAACTTTTCTGGCAAGATCATGTCGCACCTACAGGAAAATATTTCCAGGAAAAGCATCATTACAAATGCCCGAATAATTAATAGGTTTTAATTTGTTGACAGTTAGAAAAAAATATGATAGAAGAGAATTTAAGATACTAGTCTCCTACCGAAAATTCATCAAAATCAAACCTGCAACGTGGATGCCAAATGGTAGCTGTTATTACATGTATGAATTGCTGAAACCACAAAAATACAGGCAAGCATTGTTTACACATTCCACTTTTCGATTTTCTACAACATTGTGCACTTCCATTGTCCATTAGAAAAAAAGTAAGACAGAGTATATTACTTCTTTGAGACTCTATTCTGCACTTAAAAGCACGAAAAAAGTAGGAAGTTATAAAGACAATCAGTTCATCTTTGTCTGAAATAGGAGGCCAGCGTGGCTACTGAGCTAATGTAATCAAATTCACTTTCTACACTGGTTGATTTAGAAATGAAATTTTCAGTGGGTCACTTAGATGTTGGAAAGGGGAAAGGAAAGGAAGAAAGAAACAGATAAGTACTTTTTATGTTCTGGGACTGTGGAGCTGTGGGAAATTTTTCAGAGACAGAGAATGTAACTTGAGGCTTTCCAGAAGCATTTCAGATACTTTACAGAGGCACTTCTCAAGTGCTTTCAGCCATACAATAGTCTTTGGACAAAGGCAAACTTCCTAGATGTTTGGCTTTGACACTATCCGTGAAGTCTAGCCAAGTAACAATGCTAGGGAAAGGAAGGTGCACGGTTACCTTGATGCTGCAAGAAGTCTGTAGTACGTACTGAAACAAGTCTCTAGAGAAAAGGCATGATCCCCCCCCATCCATCCCTTACTTTCAGAAACTGAAGTCAAGAACTGTGTTGTATACACCAATATATACAGCAGACTTATTATCTTACCTTTGTTATAAGATAACCTGCCCAAGTTGCTGACCATTCTGCAAAATTGTCACCTAATTTGCTTAAGTAAATCGGCTTCTTCATCTTAGACCAATCTACAGCCTTTTGATAACTCTTGTACCTGTAATTTTAAAATACACATTTAATAAAACATTTTGAAAAAAATGTGTATAATAATAATAAAATAAAATAAAATAAAAAAAACATAGCCTGTAGTTAAATATGGAGTTCCCTAACTGGAATCTTATGATTTCATCTTCTGAGTCTTATATACATATTACAATATAACAAAACACTTCTAATAGTCAACATATTTTTATTCTAGAACTTCTTGAAATGAAACATGACATACAAACAACCTAACTGATACCAGAATGTTAAAGTATACTTCAAAGTGCTGTTCAAATCAGCCTTAAGAAATGCAGCTTTTTTTTTTTTGAGTAGTACGTTTTGATTGGAAAAACCCAGAACTGATACGAAAGTCAAGAAAGGTCAAAGAGTTTGTTGTCTAAAAAAGTAAAACGTATCATGGATGAGCATGACAGTCAGTATTCGTGAGGAAACAGGAAGGAAACAATTATTTCAAATTAAGGTACACACATAATAGGAAATTTTCTTTACACTGTTTTTATCATTAATTCAACAAAATTTAAAAAGTTAAATTGAAACTCAGTGAGGTTCTCCTACTTCTATAAATGGTAATAGTAAAGGGATATTAGCAGATTTAAGTACAAACTCAAGACCTAGAGAGAATTTGTACAGAGAAAGGAAAACAGAAATAATAGCATCAAAACATTGTATAAGACAATGTCCTAGGGACAACAGACATATCTGGGCTAAGTATGAGCTAAGAATTTTGCTTGTTTGATTTATAGAGTTGTATGTTCAAGGAAACGCTAACTCAGCTTTGTGTAGAAAAAGCTTACTTGAACTTTTAATACACACATATCACTCTTCACAGAAGACTAACAATCGCAAAACCAAATCACGTTATTGCTAGTCTGTAGAAAAAAATGCTTTTAAAACTATTTTGAAAAGAAATTGCGTAAATTGTCATATACCGTGTATTTAAGTGAGGTTCTAAGATTTCCTGCACGTGCTCGGGAAATCTCCTCCAAAGCCTGGAGCCTGGGCAGTCAGTGTTCGTCTCTCTACAGTCATAGATAGACAATAACTCCTGAAAAGGCACGGTTTACATAAACAAGTTAGCACTGAAAATACTTCATGACCACAGTTATAAAGAAAACTGGTGTATGCAGAATGAAATACAAATTACAGAATGTTTAATTCAGAAATTATAACTGCAAAACTCTCATCCAACATTGTTATACCCTATTCCCCAGACTCCCTAGTTGGTGTTTGGACCACATTATGCCACATTCTGCACATCTGCCAATAAACAAGGACTAGAAACTAGTCTGATTATTTCTTGTGCAGGATCTAATTTAATCCACTGACTACATGGGGGCACCCATTTTCTCCTGGAGCTAGGAAGTCATCCTGAAGTTTTCACAAAGACATAAAACAACAAGAGAAGTCAGCCTAGAGTTAGCAAACCAGCACAAAAGACTGCAATATAAATATATATTTATATTGCATAATGCTGTGTTCAGTGTGATAGGAAGTAATTTTGGAAGATAAAGGAGGATCTAACATTGTATCTTACCTGAATGGCATATGCTGCAGAATCCTGAGCACGAACATTATCAGCATAAGCAAGGAATGCTCTAGTCAGTTCCATCAATAATCCATAGGCAAAATTTGGATCCTCCACACCAGCCTCAATCACAAATACAATGCCAATTTTATTAAAGCGAAGTAACAGCTGTATAATTAAACTCCAGGCAATCACTTTGAAGACTGACTCTAAGCCAGTTTAGATGACAAAGCAGGTAGAGATTTTCAAAGAGCCTAAAGCTAAGAGGTTCCCCAATCCTAACCACTTAAAAAAAAAAAATCCCACAAAGCTTTAATGCTAAACAAAACACTACAGCAACACTTCTTACCACAAATGTAAAATGTTTTCCTTGAGTTTCACTTGTCGAAAAATCCAGCCTGCCAGGGTCTATGGCTCCCAGTTCACCTAAACATTCTCCACAAAGTAGTCGGGCTTGAGAATTTGCATCCTGACAGCCAATTAGAAGTACAGTTACCAACTGAGAGATGACTGGCTCCACAGTTTCACTGTCTGTTACATACTTTATCAGTTTTTCCTAGGATGTTGAAAAAATAAAGATGAGTTTCTCTACAACCATATTTATAGTAAGTCACCTCAGAATTTTTCTGTCTGTAACCCACTCTTACTTTATATTTTATATGCCCGTGACTTTAGGTTTGTCATGCAAATATTGTCATTTTCTAAGTATAGACAAATTGTTCTAAATTGCTTGTTACCCTATGAAGGATTAAACAAATGAGTAAGAATGAGGGATTTGGGCCTCAATTAGTAATGCTCTTATGGCCAATATTGTATTTCATTAATATACACCTCTCTACTAACTTCATTTTCTTTCCTTGCCATCAAGAACCTCTTCTTTTCTACATTATTCTTCTCTCTTGTCTGTCCCTTTTTTCATGTGTTCTGATACTGCCTCTTGAATTTTTTTTATACAGCTGTTCTCATACCTTCTGTTTTCACTGTCATATGTATCCTTTTTGTTTTCCATTTGTTGACCATTTCTTCACTCTCAATCCTACAACACCCACAGTTTCAAGTCCTTCAGTCAATGCCCATCACTTCAATTGAATTTCTTTTCTTTTTTATTTTGGCCCAGCTTTTAACCCCCAGTTCCACATTTAGTGCAAATGCACATTTTTTTTCTTAATGATGTGAAAATGTTTGTCATTGTTACGTTTAATGAAAATCTGAAACCATAGGCAAAATAACAGCGCAAATAGTTCCATAAGATTTGAAACTAATCAGGTTAGAAGGCTAACAAAATAAATGAGGAAAATCAAACTTAGCAAGACATGGCAAGACCTTGTTGACCTGAGCTGCAAGAATTACTGATTGGCCAGCAACATACAGAAAATTTTTTTCTTTTAGCTAGAATTTTATTTTATTTCTGATGGAAAAGGGTGCCCACAAGCTTATAGCTACAAAGGGGGCTCTAATGTATTAGTCTCCTGATGCAAAAGCCATTTATGTTCTAACAGAGAACACTCACAGTGGACTGCTGAAATGCATTTCTTAGATACATCTTCCCTTAGAGTTAGAAAAGACAAAAAATATACCAATACCCTTGCTGAATCAGCATCACATAGATAAGGAGGATTGGAAAGTCCTGTTACATGGAGACATGATGGAAAAGAATCCCTTCTGCCCGTTATATTAACAAACATCTAGATTACTAAATTCAGGAGAACAACACAGTTCATGCAAACACCCAGTAACAGTAAGATTGTTGGTTCTGATGCTGCTTTGATTCATTTCTAAACGTACTTAAAGAGTTTTTTAATACCTGATTTCTATATAATGTTTCTTTCAGGCTGGTAAGTGCATGGATACGAACATCCACATTCTCATGCTGAATAGCTCTCATGGATAGCTGCAGTGTTGTCTGCAAGTCTGTGCTTTTGGAGGATTCCTGAACAAGACGTAAGTTAAATATAACAGGAACACAGTTATGCAGCATCTTAAAAAACACAAAAAGACATACAACCATCTATCTTTCTACATACGTTCTCACCTATATCTATATACCACTGTCTTCCTATTCTTTTGTTTGCTTTCCTCAAAAAAGTGCTATATTTGTACTTTTGTTTATAATTCTTAATCAGAAGAAAATGACTAAATCCAAAGAAAATTCTTTGCTTCAAGCTCCTCATTATCTAATTTTTTTTTTTTACTTAAAAAAAAAAACACTAAATAATTGCTACCTCCCACCTATTTTGTTTGCTTTCAGAAGGCAAGCAAAAGGGATGGACCATGCAGTACTCCCAAAAATAGACAAAGTTGGTTGCCTTGAAAGAGAATATAGACAAGGGATTAAATTCAAAGTAATTTATCTTGCAACACATTTGTTACTATACCTAAATGTTGACTTTTAACCTTATAATCTCTTTAGTTTCAAAAAGATGCAAAGTTAGAATTCAGGGACGCTACAAAACAAGCATGTTAAACGTGACCCCATTTCGCTCCTGAAGATGAATCAGTAGATGTCTCAAAGTATTCCTCCAACAGACAAATTCTGCTTTGCTGGGGAGGCAGATAAATACTCTTTCTGCTTAACAAGCTTTTAATAAACAAGTTTCTCACCCATCATGAATTCATTTGATGCATTATAAATAAACAAACATACAAAAGAAGCTGTACCTTTCGATATTCCTGAAGGACTACTTGAATTTCTTTTAGTTCTGGAAGGTCAGGCAGAAAATATATTTCATGTAAAAAGTCTCTTACTGCATCCCTAAAAATATTGCAAAGAACATTTTGAACATGAGTTGGATGAGAAATATCTTAAAAACCCATCAAACCAAAGCAGTAAAATGTAATAACTAGAAGAACAAAAACATGAAAAGCAGAAAAAAAGTAAATTCCATTTTTTTTTTTTAAGTATACATATTAAACAAATTATTACACTTTTTACTGATCTAAGATACAGCTATTTCTTCTCTATATTTTAAATTACTCTCTCTTTAATAGCCAATTCTTCCTAATGTTTTCCAAGTTGCCATTTACCTCTGTCAGGTTTGGCTCTTCTTACTTTGGACACAGGTCAAAGGGTGAGAATAATTCCATTTGATTTGGAGCCCGTTACTCTTTTCTTTATAAGAAAACATACAACCAAAAAAAAGAATTCTCTCTTCCTACTGTGAAGCAATCTATTTCAATTTTGCTTCTATTTCAAATAGGCTTCTACAAGAGCCTTGTTATTCATAGTGTCTCCTTTCAATTTGAGTACTGTTGGTACGATACCATGCAAGAAAAATGAAAACCCAACAAAAGTAACCAAAATATAAACTATGACCACTCCTAGAGAATATTAAGTTACAAAAGATACCATGAACAAGAATCAAGACTCAACATTGTATTCAAAAAGGTTATGACAATTTAAGTCTTTGTATTAGACCTTGATTTTTTTCAGTTAGTGTGAACAGTTGCAAAAAGGATGTGTTAAATTCTGTTGATTTCATAATTATAACTCTAATTAGTGAAATAAACAAATAAAGACCTCATTTGCTCCCTATTTCCAACTCTGTACGCTTCTCTCTAGCTTAGAATAAATGCTAGCAATCATTGTTATTCTGTCTGTGTGGCCATTCCAACAGAGAAAACAGAATCTGAAAACAAGCTCAATACTGATGCAGGGGAGGAAGCACTCTGAATAGGCTGTAACTTGGCCACATCATCATATATTTTTAATGAGGTCAACATAAGAAAACCTTTTCAGACAAGGACATCGCTTGTCAAATTTCAAAATCTTGTTGCAATTTGAAGAACGGAAATTTTATAAAAACATATTACTATTTTGCAGAAAAACAGTATGTTTTCTCATCTCAGTACTGGACAACTTTCATTTAGTGTTATTCCCATTCCTATTACAGGATTTAATCCATATAAGCGAAAACATTTTGTACAGTACCTGTTCTCAACTATGAGAAAGTAAAATACTGCAGTAGTTTCCTTTGGCTGGATATGTATAAGGGGCAACAACGCTACTATCACATGACTAAGCAGGGAGCCAAGGTATGAATGGTCCAAACTTCGAACAAAACAATCCCAGGCTCTGAACAAGAAAATACATGAAAACAATAGTAATCAACAATTCTTCTCTGCATAAAGACATTTTACGTGAATCATGAGAAGTATTCTAAATTATATATATTTATATATATAATTATATATTCTAAATTATAGCAGCTCTGTCATTTAGATTATTGTCTAAAACAAAAACAAAACAGTATATTCAAGGACAGAAGTGGCAGGTATGTCACTGTTTGGGCACACTATCAGTTCACCTGCAACACAGTTCTGGAAAATCATCCTTGTATCTTAGAGCTGTTCTCAGTGTAGTCATCATCTTCACTCTTACTGAACTGATGTGTTTGGGACCCATAAGTTTCATTAAAGACATAAGACTGTTTAAGGCCTATATATATAAAGAAAAAAAAAATCATTTTGGTGTATTAGATTCTCAGTAAAACATACAAACTATTTCTTCAAATACTACCAGGCAACCCGGGCTTTAGAAATCATATTCCCTATATGCCACATGAGATAATAAAGTTGCACCTTCTGTCTATCCCAAGACAAAAACATATCGGTTTAACAATCTCCAGTGAAAACAAATCCAGTTTGAAGTTTCAATAAAAGATTTCTGGATTAGAGGAAAAGGAAGGAAAGGGGATCTGGAATGTCTGGATTGTAGTAAGAAGTAAAGTAGTTGTTTACGGTGTTGACAGATTGACAAGGGAAGAACGGTAGACACCAAAGGAATTTATGGTTACAGAAGTCCGTTACATGATGATTGACTATATGCCCAAAGCTCTAGAAGCTGGAAAGCACAGATTTAGAAAATACAGAGAAAACAAACATACATCTAAAAACAGTGACAGAATTGACGTACAACTTACAGTAGAAGTGATAGGAAGCTTAAGAAAGCAGTTAATAGCTCAGTTGTCAACAGGACTGATGAAAGACAGAAAAGAAATACTGAGATGCAAAAAAAGCAGGAGATATTTCAGTCACAGTCCCACTGTATCTGACAAGGTGGCAGAATGTCGAGCATAACATATCAGTAACATACGAAGAAACCTGAGCTTGAGAAAAGGTCATGGAAGGGAAAATTCTCTCACACACACACACGCACACACATACGAACTCTCTCTCTCTCTCTCTCTCTCTAAAAACAAAAAACCACACAACAAATAAGATGAAATAGAAATAATAGTAGGTATAACAGAAGAAATGCTATGTAAATGAAGAAGTTCAGAAAGCATCACAACACCAGGCTATGAAAATGACAGTATCTCAACACAAGTATCCCAGAAGCAAAAAGCTAGAAAAGAGAACACCAACACAGAAAATACAGTCTATCAATGTATAGGTTATGTATGCTCTGGTGCTGAATAATTCCCTACAGAAATTCTCTGTGCCACCTCTGTGAAGTGGCTATACAGTCTGCCTTGTGGTTAGAAGCATGCAGCTTCAGCACAGCAGAACTTTCAGACTTCATCTTAAGTGTCAAGGTGTGAGCTCTAATTTCACTAAGTCTCTCTACTGTAAAGCTCAAAAGGAGCTGTTCTGTGAGAAGCAAAACCAATAAAGCCCAGTTTCCATTGGATTTGCATGTTATTTTCTTTCAGCTTTTCACAGTAGTAGTTTTAGCTTTGCCCTTTAATGCCCTTAAAACCTTGTTCCCTGCAGTAACTCCAGTTTCCTCCCATGTTCCCTCACCCTCCACTTTGTTTCATACATATGAAACATACACTTGGATTCCTCCTCTATAATTACTGGTCAAGCAACGTGTGACATATACCACGTGTGACTGAATTATGTACATTAGCTGACCAGTAAAGGGAGAAAAACAAACAAACAAAAAAAACATACTTCTGAGCTTACACAGAAGTCCTACCCACAGTGAGATCATCAGTTTTCAGGAATCATGTGTCAACCTAAGTATCTTTGAGACCTCAACAACAATTGCACAATCGCATAAGCAAGTCTAGAGCATTAAAATAGTCCTTGTTTATCTTTGTTTTAATATCCATAATTAAGTTTACGCACCATTTTTTTATCCTCAATGCCAACACTGGAACTCAATAACTGCATGTTAAAAAAAGCCAAGATACCAAGCAATTTAGGCTGCAGATAGTCAGCCTGTGGAGAAAAAAGTAAAAAACAAGTAATCTTACTATTAACACACTATTAACACTATTGCTAAGTTTAAGTAATGCAATAGCAAGTATGCAATGGTAATTCTGACAGACAAATGGGAAGAATCCCAAACACATATACTGCTCCTAAAGAAACACCAGTGTTCATGAAAGACATCCCTATTAGGCTGCGGGTTTTTTATTTTTATTAATGCACACTTGTTATGTATTTCCTTATTAAAGGAACACTTGATATGAAATGAGAGCCTTTCCTCCACTTCTACTTCGAATAGGATTTACAAGTGACGTCCAGAATACGTCAAATTGTCTTCACTCTCAGACTGAAGATTAAAAATACATACATACATATACATATATAACAAAAACGAACGTGAATATTTTGACCCCCTTACCATTTGTTCAGGTGACGTTATTTCTCTAGGTCCCTGATAGGGATCATCATGAGATGCAAATGAAGCCAATATTGACAAACCATTGAAGACTTGTTGATAGTGCTCTCCTATACGTAGCAATAATTCATTATGCAGTCCCTGGTAGTCCTGTCTCAGCAAGCTGCCCAGTTCGATCTCAGTCTCGTTCTATAACCAAATAGAAACCAAGTCTTACTTTCATTACAGTGAAACTAGCTCGCTGAAAGATAGGAAGCATTGGACTCTAGGTTGATTTACTATATGAATGAAAGAGAAAGCTCCCGCTCAGATCAATGTTAGATAATTCAAGTCTTTAGAGTTCAAGTTCACAAAGTATCTCAGAGCCAATGGAACTGATTATAAATAACAACAACAGAACTTCCGCATATACAATTTCCCCAGCTATGCTTTGCAATACATTAATTTAAATAAAGCAGAAAGCTCACTATTCATCCATTGTTGCTCTTAATCTGCATGTATAATAGAGCAAATGCCAATTTACCTTGAGGTAATGAAGTGCCCGCTCAAGTTCATCCTTGGAGCAGGAACAGACCAAATGAGAAAAGATGTATTTGAAGTTGTTAATTAAAATCTCTCTTCGGTTTACATTCAGCTGTTTTGCTATGGTTCGAATAAGGGTGGAGGCTGCGGGACTGGCCTTGGCTGCAAGGTCAGGCAGCAAAACTTGCAGGGTCCGCTGGTAAATCAAGAACAATACTTAATGGGGAAAACACCCCCACCACCACCACCACCACCACACACAAAAAAAAAATACAGACAAAATCCCCCTCCAAAAACACCAAACCCAGGGTTTGGTCAACATATTTATGACCATAGATATGAATACAGAACTTTAATGAGATGGAAACATTTAGTCAAAAATGCAGTTAAAATAATGATTTTAAGGAACTGCTTCATCTAACCAGTACTGAAACATCCAAACAAAAAGTGACAAGCTTATCTGAAGCTTAAGTAGCTTCATAGATGTTCTACTCATATTTTGCTTGTTGGTAGATGGGAAATATATAACAGTTATCTAATCAGATCAAGAATATCTATCCACAGAACAACGGCTTTCTTCATTTGAAACAGTAAAGCAGACACCATGCAAAATGATGCCTTACAAACAATCCCTTCCAGTGCACTAAATCATTAATGTAGATATACTCAATGAGTACTCTAGATCATGGACAGCTCATCATCTGTCACACTCAAACTAGCACTGTAGCCATCACTGTAGCTTCTTGATAAAACCGTTTCTCTGTAATTATTCTAAATGTAACAAACAACAGCAACTACAGGAAAAAAAAAAATTCAGATCTGTGACACACGAAAAAAAAATCATGGACTAAAATAGAGATCCATAAGCATGCGCACACACAGAGGTAAAAGGGACTAACCAACTTACCGAGAGAAAGCGATTCAGATCTGGAAAGTCAAATACATTGGCAATCTCAGATAACATGTCCAAAGCCATTTCTCTGTGGTGAGCAGCTTCTTGTTTCCGTAGCTCATTACCCTGGCATGGAGCACTCAATACTGCCATCTGGCTGGAGTGCAGGGATTCCACGAGAAACTAAGCATGAAGAAATAGGTATTTAATGTTATTCTCCCCTTTTTCACTCCCTTAACACAAGAGTTTCACCCTTTCTATGCACCTGTTTTTTTTTCTTCTTCATTTATTGCACACAGATTCAGTATTATTACTTTGTGACAGAACTGGATTAATAATTGCATTTATTTTTGAGATCTTAGGCTCAGATATTGCACACAATTCAAAAAGAACATTCAGAACTAGAAGAGTCTGGTTTTACTAATGTTATTTTAAACAGAACTTCTGTCTTTAGGTAATGGGTAAAACAAATTAAGAAATCAACCATGGCATTATTATGTCTGTAACAAAGGTTGACTCCAATTCCAATTTTAGATCCTAGCCTCCTGTAACAATGGTACCATATAATACAAGAAGCTATATAGTTCGTCTACGTCAGCATTAAGGCATCTAGGGAGTAAAAAAGAAAAGCAATACTGTCGAGGGGAGAAGACTATGACAGAGTCAAAGACTTCTGTTCCTTCCTGAATGTGTTTTTTTTTTTTTAATTATCTTTTTCCTATCCCATGAGACTTCACCTTGTAATATAGTATAATTTTTACCTTTAATACCATTTTCAAAATACACAAAAAGAACCTAAGTATATGTCTTTGTAGATCACCAACTGTTTCTTTTTACCTGACAGATAGGTTTCTTGTACTGACTGAAAAAAGCTTGCAGTTTTATTGACTTAGCTGCAGCCAGGGATCGAATTTCTGTGTATGCTGCTCCAGCCACAGAAGCTGATTTGGACAACAAACAGTGCAACAAATGCAAGAGGGCAAATGGTACCAAATCTCCTTTTGATGCCCTTAGAAAGCAATCAGAAAAAAAAATAGAAAAAGAAAATCAACCATTGCACTAATAAAATTACTTAAGAATAAAAAATTACCACGGCGCAAAAGAACTCATCATTGTATATGAATAACTTATCTGTATTTGCTACAATAGGGCAAAAAAAATTAAAGAGGCACATTCCATACAAATCAAGACATCAATATAGTTGCAAAGGACTCTGGACAAAGGCTGAGCTTGAAACAAGTAAATTTAAAGTTACATTTACACTTGAACAAAAAGTTACTCTGCATCACAAACTGACAGTACTTTGCAACTTTCAAGATATTATCAAAAAATACCTGCCAATATCTCCTGTTGTGAGAATCAAGGTATCTTTAAGCTCACTATTTCTTGATATTTTGGCATTTGTATAGGCTTCTTTCATTCTTGAAACGAAGAGCTGGATCACATGAAAACAAAACAAAAGAATCATTTTGAAGTGTCTGATATTAGTGAAAGAAAAACAACAAAAAGTAAGTATGAATTCACCTCTTTTATGAATCCTTCTTCAGAGTCTAAGGATTCTAATATGTTCTTTATGCAATCACTGAAAGCCACTCGTACATCTTTGTCTGGATCTTCCATTAGGTTTAATAAAGATCCAATGAGAATCTTCACACTCGACTCATCACTCTTAAAATCCAGATGTTTGCAAAGGTGAGGTATATTTTCTATAAATGCTGAGAGGCATGGGTTGGAGGAGGAAAGGAAAAGATTCTTTTAATGTTTTTTCAAAATCTATTGAAGTAAATAAAACAGTGATACAAGTAAGCCATAAAGCACATACTCAAGAGACTAAATATTGAGAAACCAAAACAGCTATTTCAAATCCCAATTTTATCAAATATTACATTCCTAGACGTAGCCACCGTCCAAAATTAAGCATAGTAGTTTAAAAGGAATGTCATGACAACATCTAACATTATCATTGATATCAACTGAAATACAAAATTTCAAGTACTGCCTTAGCTACAGAAAAAAAAAGCAACGTCAAAAAAAGGAATGGAGAAAAGTACAGTAGTGACATAGTACCTTGTACAGAAGCACAGTAAAATAAAATCACATACCTAGCTTTACTGAACTGGATATTTTGTTCCCAAGAAGAATAAGAAATGGCTTGAAAACACAGGCTTGCACAGAACAGGTTTTTTCATGTGCAGAAGTCACAGTAAGGCTGCTACATAAGATATCATAAGTAATATGCCTAATATCAGAGTCTGATGAGGGAGGTTGTACACTGAATGTACCAGAAAGACAGCAAGATAATTTCCCAACTATAGCAGCACAAGCCTCCTTGACTAGCTCAGACTCATCTTTGATTTGATTTCTGAAATGGAAAGAAAAATGAAAACACGTTAACAGATTGCTTACCTAGAAATCTGCATTTCTACACTGTCCGAATTCTTTAACTACACTGGGAGTATTATTAAGGCAATTTAAGGATCTGCTTCACTAGATTATCTTTTTCCTTTTCAAATCAATTCCAAATTCTCTAAAACGTTTGAGGTAGCACTGGGCATGGTGAGCCTGGGATGTTATAAAGAAACTGAAGACTACAGACAATAGAACAGAAGACAGCAAGAAGTACATACAAAAGGAAGAGAAACTGGAAAGATTTTAAAAGACAAGGACAAATATATTTTACTGACAAAGACATACCCTTTCCCCTCCTGAGTTTAAATTTATTGTTTAGAAATGGGGTCTTCAACTAGCAAATTAACTTGTATACTGACCCAGTAAGTGAACGCTAGTCTACCTTCATTTATACACATCCTGTTGATACCTTTTATGATTTCTAAAATCAAAGTCTAATAAATTCTGGATGAAATACAACTAAATATTTATTTCAGTGGTTATATTACATTTCTTGTATGTGCGGTTTTCTTCCTGCATGAAAAGAGAAAAGATGTATTAATACATACAGAAGAGCTTTGGGAATCCTAGTGCAGGACTGCACGCTTGGTGGATGAAGCAGGAGAGAGAATCCTTTAACACAAGTAGCCCGAATTATTTCATGGGGACTTTGTAGTGCCCAATGATAAATGGATTTTCTCCAATCCAGACGTATGTTTCTTGGGAAGAGAGACAGAAGGAACACACAGCGTGACTGAGTTTGGGGTGCTAAAGAGAAAAACAAAATAAAGCAGGTAATTACTTGATTTAAACTTGGAATATTGTTAATAACCGTAAAAGGGCAAAGAAAATAATTTTACTTTAGTGCAATCATTCCTGAGAGATACTAGGTTTTATATACTTTAATATACTTACAGAAACTCTGTGCAGTTTTTTGACTCAAAGCTAGAGGATCAATCCCAAAAGCAGATGTTTTAAAAGAATCATCAGGATGGCTGCAAATCCAGGGCAGAGACAGCAATCCACATAAATTGTCAAGAATCTGATCACTCAGTGGAATTTTTACTAGAAACAAAAACAAAACGATACCCATTTTTATGTAAGCTCTGTACAGCTGTATAGATGTACATTGTGTTCTTAATTTACTACCAAATATTATTTTTTCTATCAACAAAGAACAGTATCAATAATCCCACATGTTGATATCCTACATTTTATACATATAATAATAAGTAACGTAGTCTTTATCAAAATAATCTAAACATTTCATGAAATGGCAGCATGGAATAAATGAGCAGGAGAATAAATACAACTTTGGTATCTGTGGATTTGTATGAAGACTCTCAGGTGGACTTTGGGATGGCTACAAAGCTGAACTCACAATACCACTTTAGTCTTAGAAGACTCTGTCTTACTAGCTACTTTAAAAACTAAACCAACCAACCCACCCACACAGGTTCTTCATATTTTTAGTACGCTTCCAGCATGCCAAGTTTTGATGAAAGTGGTCAGAAGCTTTGAAATCTCTGAGTGAAACAGAGGTAGTAAGGCATGCTGCCTCTGTACGTTTTAAGAAGAAAACTAGTTAAAAATTCATTTCTTTGTTACACATATTCACTGTCCCGATGTAGTATCTTATTCAGATAAAACCAACAGAAGTACAGACAAACAAGATTTGTAAATCAGGTTCAAGAAAGCTCTCTAAATAGAGAAAAAAAATGTTTTTTCCTTTTTCCTAATTTAACCTTTTTTTTTTTTTTTACAGGAATTGGAGTTCTAACACAAGATCTGTAATTTCAGTACATCTACAACAAACCAATTTAGTCAGATGCATTCTTAGTTTACAAATCCAACAAAAGACATGCTAATTTAAAGGATTTCTCACCTTGCGCATACAGCAAAGCATCAAAGATTTTCACTATTCTGTCAATCACTTGTTCTAGGTTAGCAGTCTGCGTAGCAGCCTCTAACAGGCTCCTACAGACTTTCACTACTCTTGTGATAAAATCAGAGGAAATCCACGTGAACTGTATATTCACCAGAGAATCTGAGGAGCTTGGAGTATTCTTGCATGTGTCAGTGTTACACAGATGAGTTACTTTATGATCTACACTGTTAAAAATAGAAATCATACGATCAATGTAACAGACTATAAACACTTATTATCATAATGCTTCTAAGCAAAGTCGCTATGCAATTGTACCTCTTCAAAACATGCAGGACTTATCCAATACTTGTCCTGATACATGGACAAGTATTAAAGTAATCTACACAAATCGTAATAACAGTTACAATAAACTAATGGTCTCAGAGTTTCACCTTGGTACCTTTACCTGGTAGTATCTGTTGGGGGAGAACAGTGAACTATGCACAAAGCAGCTAGTCGCAGAATTACAGCAACTCCTCCTACAGTGTGAAGGATATCCGCTGTCAGAGTTTCTTTCTCGAGGATAAATATTAGGGATGCAGCTTTCTTTGTGATGTCATTCCACAGTGTGCTCTTCAATTTCATGTTTACAGGACTAAGTCTGTAAGTTGACCACATTAGTTATTTTCAAACACATAGGTGTGTTTTCAGTGGTTTCCCCCTGCCCCCAACAGAACAAGAAGAAAACATCACAGTAAAAATAGAGCTAATCCATGCTGGATACAGGACTATAGGATTAAGAAAACAACAAATCAAACTTTAGTTTAAATGGTCTCTTCTGTTTTCAATGTACAGAAATGAAAATAAAATAATTCACATTGAACATACTAAAAATAAAAATATAGTCTCTTGAACTGAAGTTTAACTTAAAAATCATCTATAGATTCTGATCCTTCCAAATATCATTCAGACCTTTTCTGAACATCTTCCAATGTGACTGTTATGATGAAACTGCCTCAAAAAAAAAAAAATAGTTGTGGTTTGTTATTATTCACTAGCCAAATTACTGTAAAGTGGTTATTGAGTAAGCCTCATACATTACTGGTGTAGGTGATTTCTTTGCATGCTGTGTTGGTAGGCTTAGTCGTCGTCTTTTCTCTGGAACTTCATCACTGCTGCTGCTCCACCCATCAGTATCAGAAGTATCCAGCTGGTTCTGACGAAGCTCCTGCAAGATTTCTTCTGTTTGTGTTTTTAATGCTGTATAAAGTGGACTAACCAGATACTGGAATGTACAAACAACAAAAGTACCATGATTTGTGTTATGCCTTACTTCCCAAAGACATAATATTATTATTTCTGACTTCAAATAGAAAATTTCAAAATGTTACAGTAACATCAAAGGTCTTAAAAACCTTTCTGTACAAGGATCTTAATTACATGATGAAAACTTTCACAAATAATGAAGTTTCCTGTGTTCCCACCAGAGAGAATGCAGCTTGTTCAGCTATTTCCCAGTTCTTGCTGTAGTACTTGGCTACTAAAGCCATCAAAATAGACATGAGTTTAAGAGACAACAGATATGATATGCATGTGGGTGCACGGGGTAGACAGAACACTCAGCACACCCACATCTCATTACTTCAATTTAAACCTTTCTGTCTCCCTGCCTCTAAAAATTATGACAAGCATACAATTAGAAAGGAAGAGCAGCTCAGATGATGAAGGGAAATTACTTATTAAGTTGCCTTTGTTTGAGCCTATTCTGTGCTTTAGTCTCATTGTATAATACAGCTGTAAATAGATCCTTGTGCCTGCATAACCTCTCAATAGTTTAATACATCTGAAAAAGATAGGGTCCAGCTATATTCAACTAATTAAAGAACTCTAACCTGTAAAAATACAGAAACAGCTGAGTAACAAGGAGGAATATCAATCTAATTATCCAACTAAAATTGTATTTCCTGGATTTTCTTCTTTGCACAGATACAGGTTTTTGTACATTATCTACTCACACGATAAATAGTTTTTAAAATCAACCTACCTCTTGTTCTTCCTGAGTTCCAAGCACATTCACAAAAATTCTGCATATGGTATTGATATGGACTTTTCTTACTTGTAAGGCAGATTCATAGCCAGGTGGAACAAACTCCAGAAAATATTGCAGTATATGGCAAAAAGCAGCTTTCAGCTTTTCAGAGTGAAGACACCTAAACACATCTCCTTCAAACAATGCACAAAGTTTCTCTAGTAGCATATTTAAGTAGACAGGTTCAATATTTTTGTGAGAATCAGCTTCAAAAGGTAACAGTGTCCTCACCAATAGTAAGAGAGGTTCTCCAAAGAGTTCTGATTCTTCAGTATCCATTTCAAGTGCTGACTGCAGAATTCCAAAAAAGACTGTGAAGAAAACACTGGCCAGCTGTTCTGGAGGTCCTCCCAAATGAATTAATTTTATTAAAAACGTCACTGCCAAAGCTTTAACTTTTGGACAGCCATACTCCAACAGGGAGCAGCCTATCCCCCAGAGAATAATATCTTGTCTTACAAAAAACACATCTGCAACAATATCCGTCAGGATAGACAATAATATAACTTCCAAACATTCTACATTAGGCATACCCATCAGCTGTAATGGTGCCAATCTTAAATATCCCACATTGTCACTTGTATTGCTTGAAAATCTTTTTACAGTCACCGGCCAGACCAGCACATCTCCCCAGAGATGCTTCTGTGTGTCTCTTTCATGCAGGAAGATTAAATCTTGGAAAAGCTGTAGCAAGTCTTTTGTCAGTATTTCAAAGATGGAGCAACTCTTCATTTTGAACAGAAAAAGTAAAGAGCAAATGACATCACAGATGTTCCTGTGCAACGTGTTGCAGTTTGGAGTTGCGGCAATTCGGAGAAGCCTTGTTATGATCCAATTACTAAATTCTAGGACAATAAAAAGAAACAGCACTCAGAAAATTATTAAGATAAAAAACAAAGCCTCCTTCTAAAGAGCACCTCCTTCAGAGCACGTTACTCATCAGAAAGAAAAGAAAAGAAAAGAAAAGAAAAGAAAAGAAAAGAAAAGAAAAGAAAAGAAAAGAAAAGAAAAGAAAAGAAAAGAAAAGAAAAGAAAAGAAAAGAAAAGAAAAGAAAAGAAAAGAAAAGACAATTCCTTGAGAAAAAGGAAGCTTAGTAAACAGAAAGCCTTCACAGGGACATTTCTTCAGCAGGAGATCTTATTAAAAAGAGGAAGAAATGGTGGGCAGGAAGAAAAGACTGAATTTAGAATGGGTAGTTCTGGACATTTTCCTCCATTTCAAAAAAAACCCTCAGGCAATGACTATGTGTACAGGGTATCTTATCAACATGAGCTGGGCAGTATCATAATGACTAAGCAACAGCACTGAATATGGTCAAACTCTGTTTTCATAAGTTTCCATTATCACAAATGCAAATCAATTCACGTAATAAAAGTCTATCATAAGATTCGTAGATATGTAATGGTGAATTTATGAATTTCTCTTTTCCCCATTTTTGTTCTTTTGTATGAATCCATTGGCAGAAAATTTAAACCCTGGAAATACCAAACTTCACTATAAACATTTTCAAACTCACCAATGCAACTGCATTCAGTTTCCTCCCGATTTCCATCCACATTTACAAACATAAGGGGGGAGGATTTCATGATATGTTGAATAAAATCTAGCAGCATTACAGAACTTGGCTGTGAATCTGATTTCTTAATGAGTTCCAAAGCAACTTAAAAAAAAAGACATTTCTGAATTAGTATTGCAATTAATCAGCTTCACAAATTTTGTTTGTACCTAAAAACAGGGGATGAAGAAATTTATTATATAAAATATCATGATATGGTATCAAAGCTCTATAGTAATCAATCGGGAATGTACCTTATTAATCCATGAAAAAATTTTTGTAGATATTGTAAACCCTGTACATGACACCAAAATGTATGAAGAAAAATATAATTACTCAGCATAAATATTATTCATTAACACTACTTCCATTAATTTAGTTAGTACTATATCCAGCTCTTTGATTAGTGAAAAATAGCAAATAGTTAACATTTTAATTTTTAATCACAGTTTTTCCTAGATTTATGAACTCTGTAGAAAAAAACTCCAAGAATTGTTCTAAAGTTGCAAGAAACCAAAGTTTTTAAGTTTGAACTTCAGCTTACAGAATCAAGTTTAACTAAATATTAGAGATATCTAGTGCTACTATATAGCTTTCTTGAAACAGGTATCTGAATCACATTGGATTTATCCAAATTCCACATGGTTACTTAAAGAGCACAAGAAGGAAACTATCTCAGATTTAGACAGCAAGTAACCAGAAAAGTTACATGGTAATGATCGAATACAATACTTACATATTCAAAAGCAATACCTAAAACAGGCTGGCTTTTCATTTTTATCCTTTCCTCTCAGGAATATAAGAGAATTAGCAAATACATTACGTGAAGAGTAACAAGGGTATGATATTTATAATGATTAATTCGCTAGACAACATACATCTTATTGAGACAGCTACATGGAAGTATACCTTGGAAACATGAGACAACTTTATATATAATATATATATTTGTATATATAATAAAATACATTTATATACATATATTAAAAATCACCTTATGAAGATTCTCCTTGATGCAAATGTACAAATAATTATAAATGCTAGCTTTATAGGGTATTGTTTCATAATTAATCAAAATATTGTTAAACTATTGTAATAACTGGAACCTTAATATAATTTAACAACTACTAAAATATGGGTTAGTTTGAATTCTAAAATTAAATATAAAGCTGTTTACATCAGTGTTTCAATTCGGAAACACCTTGTGAATATTAACATTTACAAACTATATTACTCAATGAATAATCACATTACATGATATAATACTCCTGATATACAATGTTCTGACCATTTATATTCATAAACCCCTGCACTGTCTTTCTTTTCATTCCTTTTTTTTGGGGGGGAAATTATATATTTGTCTGAAATTGCTTCATATCACAATAGCAAATACTTCATTGTGGAGGTTATTAAAAATAAGTCATAAATGGTATTGCACTCAACTACTAATCTTTGTTGAAATGAGTTGTAACTTGGGGGGCGGGGGGGTGGAATTACTTAAGCCATAAAGCAGATTATCAATTTAAAAGACAGGGATGTAATACTTACCCACATCTACATCTGTAAGAATTCTGTCAATGAACTGGCAGAGTATTTGTCTTGGTTTCTGAACAACTGTATTGTATTCTTCTGGACTAGCACTAAAATTAAAAGCACATTATTTTATCTATTTTAAAATATGAAATAATTAAAGTCTATCTTAACAACAGTGTTAAAAACTGAAACTGATTTTTTCTTCTAGAAGTCTTCAAAAAGAAATGCAAATGGCTTTCTTGTTTTAGTGACCAGCATATTGCATGTTCCCCTCGCCCCTTATCTTTCCTAAGTACAAGGCTGCATGAAGTGCTGAAAATCATTTAATTTTGTTATGCAATTAGGTTTGATATGTTTTAAACATACTTCTGACCTATTACACACACTGCTATAAAACAAAACAGGTTTGGGGCAGAAAAATAAAATTAAGAACCTGTTTCACTTTGGGAATTAACAAAATTATTCAACGGATTAGCTACCAGTGTGCAGGGTAAGAGGTGTCAACAGCAACTGCTCACGTGACTAAATGTCAGCTAAGTTGTCTAGGTCAGATCTGCAACATACAATTGTACCTCTATGTGAACTAATTGCCTACCACAGAACAAAGCTGCAGTCTTGATGCTTCCCTTAAAACTTTGGAGCCAAGCATCCTTCCCTGTCTCTGTACAGATGGAGCACACATATGACTCAGCTGTGAAATGCTCCTATGCTCATTTAATCTTTGCCCCAGTGCAGCTTCAGTCAACTGAGCTGGACAACAATTTTTGATCTGTGAGAATGTGTGTAGCAAATGACTATGGTACCTTGAAGTCTCAGAGGTAAGCAGGTTCATTTAATTTTATACAATGAAGATTGCAGCAAGGGTAGCGACATGCCAAACACACTTTGGATGGCTTCAGTGAAGGCCATACTGGCTAGATTCCTAGGATGCTTGTGATAAACTCAGATGTCCATCTAGCTCTTTAAGGAATCTATCTTCTCTACAGGCTCAACAATAGTGATCTAAAGTATCATTTTGTATGTGTTCTACTATCCACCACAAAAGATCAACAATGCTTTGCTTACGGCATTACCTCAAGAAGCGAGGAATTCAAGCTTTCAGCTCTGCCACAACCTTCTCTCCCTCCCCTCCAATTTGTTATCTGTAGAATGGTACTAGTGCTACTTTTTTGGATTATGTTGTTGTTATGAAGCCCTCAAAGTTACAACACTAAAGCGAATGATATTCAGGTACCACCAAAAAAAAAAAAAAAAAAAAAAAAAACTTTCCATAGCTTAAAAAAAAAAAAAGGAAAAAAAAAAAAACTTTCCATAGCTTAAAAAATAAAGAAGGCACAACTAAAACAAAGAAGGCTGTTCCAGTTGTGCCATCACCACAAGGCATCTTCAGGAGCATGTCCTTAAAACAGGGACATTTAAAGCCTTACTTCTAACTCTCTTGAGCAGCAGCAGATGGCAGGTAAACCAGACGCAGTTCTGACTAGCGCAGCTCTAGCTTATGTGAGGCACAGGACAAGAAGACCAGAAGTAGCATTTTTAAGGTGCTTTAATCCTCAGCAACACCACGCTACAAACACAGCAGGGGTCCCAGCACGCCTTAGCAAGCCACCACGCCTCTCCCCTCAGGCCGTACGGGCGCCACCCGTGAGGGAAGCACCCAGGCAGGCGGCGGGGGCGCGAAGGCGGCCAGAGCGAGGGGACGGCGCAGGCCCAGCCCCGGGAGACCTCACAGAGCGGCGGGGAGGGACCCCGCAGCCCTACGCTGATCCCGAGGCCCCCGCGCCCTATGAGGGGCCGGCTCAGGCCTACCTGGCGAGCTCCCGCAGCGCCGGGATCATGGAGGCCATCTCCAGGCCCTGCTCGGCCATGGCTCCCGCTTTGAAACGCGCCGCGCGCCGCCGAGGCGGGAACTGCGCGACGGCGTCCGGCAGGGCCCAAACCTCCTCCGCTGCTCACCCGCGCCCCCCCGCGGCGCTCTGCGGTTAACCGCTTCGGCCCCGGGCTCAGAGCGCAGAGCGGCGGCGCAGCGCCAGACTGCCGATGGCCCCTCAGGAGCTCCTCCCCGCCCCGGCACGGCCGCACCCCGCGG
>VXAA01004397.1:194017-241442 GCA_013399115.1 Anseranas semipalmata | reverse complement strand
TGAGGGCGCTGCCGCTGGGGCCGGGCCGCGCCGCGGGGGCTGCGGCGGCGGCAGGGGAGCGGGAGCGTCCCGGGGGCCCCGAGGTCCGAGGCTGGGCTCTGTCGCCGGGAGGTCCCAGCGCTTTGTGTGCGCGTTGGCTCCGTCTCAGCGTCGTGTCCGGGCTGAAATACGGCCCCTCGGGGCTTCTCGTCCTGCTGCCTGCTTCCGCCGGGCTGCGGCCGCGTCCCTGCCGTGACACCAAGCGGGTGCGGGTGTGCGGGGCGCCTCCCGGGTCGCTTCAGGTGGACGTGTTTCGGGAACCTTCTGCTAATCCACCTTTTCCTTTAATAGATAGCTGTTTTCATCCTGAAAAATACCCATATGCGGTTTCATTAAAAAAAAAAAAAGTGCTGACCTTTAAAAGGTAGCTAATGTGGGAAGGACCTGGAATACTTCAAGAAACTACAAAACAGAACCGAGTTTTATCTTAGTTTGTTCTTCAGTAAATATTGGGGTGTTTTCTGCCAGCTGACTTCATAAAGTGTTAGCCTTTTGAGAGTCGTTCCTAGAGGGAAAGCAAAAAACGTGTAGCTTTATGCGCTGTGTGAAGCGGAACTTTAACGGTACAGGAAGACCGGGTATGTCGGGGTGTATTATCGGCTTTATTTTGGACAAAGCTTTTTCTACGTGATTCAAATTTAAAAAACAAAAACAAAAAACAAAAAAAAACTACTTACTTTGAAAACAGCATTCTGAATGCAAATATCTAAGTCTGAGGCAGTAATCACGCTAACAAAGGTATGAATTGCACCACTTGTTAATTTGATGAGTTAAAATCCCAATGACACCAATCCTTGGTAAACTTAGAAGATATAACAGGATACCTGTTGGGATCGTAGAGGAGTCTGAACAGAATGTTTTGTTCTTTAGCTTTCAATCTGAAGAAATAAGATAAAGTTATTGTATTATACAGTGTTTTTTCATTTATAAAGCGTAAGCGGGATACACGCAGTGCTTAATGGGGGGGGAAAAAAAAGTACTTTTGCCTTTAAGTCTACTAAGTCATCTGTGAGATCATATTAATATAGTTATCGTAGAAATGCTGCCATTTGTCATAGGTAGAATGCTATATAAATTCATAGTGCAGTTTCTTCAGGCATTTACCAAACTAGTAATTTGCCCCCCCATTGTAATAAGTACTCTGAGCAATTCCCTAAAGAGAAGTCTGTTCCCTGTCCTTCACTGGGAGTGAAGTTAGGAGCCTCTGTTCATTCCCAGTTGCAAAGCCTCATCTATTGCCTTCTGGCCAATATTAAGTTCTTCCTGCTGACTTGGTCTTATGAGACTCTCCAGTGCCCATAATAACTTTATTGTGCTGTGAGGATGCAAGAAGTCTTCTGGATACTCCCCATAAGATATTTTTATGGGCAGTTGCAAAACCTAGCACTCCCCAAATCCTCCAAAGATACACCCAATTTTGCTCCTCACTTTTCCTGAGCGCGCAGTAAGCAGTTCAACAAACTCTTAATTCATCTCCTTGCCTTTTCCTTATCCCATTATTTTATGTTTATGTTGTCTTTACCCTCAGAAGGAGGGGGAGGTGTACTTTCCAGCTGGAGAGAGTGACTTGCTTCTAATGGAACTAGTGTGCTTTTAGACCACTCTGTATTTTCTTTTCCAGTGCAGAGTTTATATTGGTGAAATGAGTGTTAGATGTGCAGAGCTCACAGCTTGCAGAACTCAGAGAAATTCATGCAGGTAGGTAGAGCTAAGTATCAAATCCCGTGTATGTGGCACTGATGAGATTTGTGCCAAAGCTGACCTCCGCCTTGCCCTTGGGTAGTCCTGTCATTTTATATAGTTGCACAATACTTCCACACCCAGGCCTCTATCTTTTTTGGCTTTCCTTACTTCTTTACTATGTGCCTCTGCAGGTCAATGTACTTAGTTTAAGACAGTAAGTAACACTGACTGTGCCTTGGACCAGCAGATCCCTGAGCACAAGAGCATGTTCGTTGTACTCTCACTCCCTCAGTTGTTATTTAATTCTGAGGTAGAGTTACTGTTTGTGTTGGGGCTCATCCACTCTGTGGATGTACGTGAGATGTTCCCCGTGTCATTATAGTGACTGCAGTTAAACCTCAGCTGTCTCTTGCAGCTAGATGCAAGTGATTATATTAATACATTTAAATGCACGCATATTCCTTGATGCCTTCATGAACTGTGAAATATGAACATTGTACAGGCTGGTATGGTGGTCAGAGGAGATGGAGCCAAGGTGGTGCACTGAGCTCCTCTTAAACTCCTAAGTAGTTTCGTGTAATATCAAGGTGTGCTTATGGCTTATCGCTTGCATGGCTGCTGTATGGGTGCTCGCATGCCTGACTGTATGATTACTTGAAGTCAAATATCCATATATAGTCATGAAAGTGGTTGTCAGAGTGGTTGGCTGACCTTTGAACACATTGCATGGTTCCTGCACACCATAAAAACGTGTATTCCGGAAAGCTCTGTTTTTAATTTATACCTGTGTTGCTTAGTCAACTTGTCGAGAGTGAAGGGGCACAGGTTAAAATTATAGCTGGTTCTGGATATTGGTTAGAAGATTAAAAAAAAAAAAAGTAAGAATGAAGCAAAAATGAGACTGGTAAAAAAAACTGCAATAGTAAATGCTGGTAAGGACTAACCTAGATAAGTCTTAGTCCTGCAAGCATTTTATAATATCAATAAATCTCCTTAGGTACTTAAGACTATTCATGAAGCAAAATTAAACATTTGAGTAATTTGGAGAGAGAGAACGTGCTAGATATATTCTTTGGGAATCTGGCATTATTGCATAGCAACAATGGCTGTTGTTTTTTTTGTTTTTTTTGTTTTTTTATGTACAAATACTACTAATAGAAATTAGTTGCCTGTATATATCTTCTTGCTACTTGTCTCTTGTTTTCTTGTAGAAAAGTATTAATCTTGAGGCTAACAACCGTGGAAGAAACTCCCAGGAATGTATATATTCCTGTGAGTACCAGTGTTATAACATCAAGACTTCTTGAGTTGATAGTTTTTGAACGAGACTAAGGTGCCTGGAATTTACTTTCCTAAAGCAAAATTCTCAGAATCTTAAATGCAAATTAAAGAGGGGTGTGGGAACAAAATACAAACAGAACTAGAGGATGTAACTGATATAATGATTTCTTGAGAGAAATTTTTCCATTGTTTAATTGGCGGTGCAAATTAAATTTTTTAAATGTGTAGCAATAGTGATGCTTAATAATACTTTAATAAAGTGCAAAACTCTGTACTAGTCATACTAGGAGAAAACTGTGCAATGTTTTGTTTTAAAATGTTATTTGAACTAAATTTGAAAGTTGTGGCTGTTCTAATTACAAAGGTTATTCTTTTTATTAAATTTTTTTCAATGAAAATCTGAATAACTGCTAGCTGCAATTTTAATAGTGGGAAATAATTGTTTTTCTGAGAAAGATGTGAGGAGAAATAATTTTTTAAGGTATTCTTTGTCCGATGCCATATCACAAGTTCATTTCAGCCTCGAGCAAACAATTGACCAGTGGTCACATTGTGATATGCAGAGGACATTAACAAAAAATCAAAACTAGTATTAATCAGATCAAGTTAAATATAGATCAAGAGTTCTAGGTTACTGATGGAACCAATTCTGCATTAACACTTTATTAACAGATATTTAACCTCACTGTAGCTACACATTTAAAGAAGGGCTGCAAAATGAACCAGGGCGACTTCTGTGTTATCCAGTGTATTATGTTTGTGATAAATTGATAATTACGTGATTTCAGCTTTGATTCATACTAAATGCAGTCATGACCTTAATATGTACCTTATTTTTTCCAGTACTTCTAAATGTAAATTACTTGATGAATTTCTGGATTTTTTTGCACATGTGTGCTTAATTACTATTACATACAGGTTTCTGAGGAGAATAAAGGTAGTGCATCACGATAGCTCATCAGTGAGACTGGTATTGCTAAGCTTCAGAAATAAATTATGCATAAAGCAGATCGTGTGCTTGTACATGCGTGCTTTTGATGGGAAAGGGATTATCAACCCACTTACAGGGTTCTCTTGCAGATGTTTTGTTAATAATAGGTACAAGGAAAATTAATTCTGGATCTGGTATCACCCAGTTTAATTCACTTAACAAGATGAAAGGGGGAATACACTTTAATAACCATTGGTAGGTTTCAGAATGGACTATTAAAAACATCAACATATATTAAAGCTGAAATATTAGGCCATATGTTATCAGCAAGAGTATATCTACTTGAATGTCAATTTAAAGGATTTGCTTCAGTGTGAGCTTCAGGAACTAGGTGTTTCTTTTCTAACCAGATGTTTCCTCATAGGTTTTTGTTTTCCAAAATTTTTATATTTTGGAATGCTTTTGTCTTGCTCATTCATAAAGCCCCTCTTCTAGCTTCACATCTCCCTTTCTTCCATTTTTTTCCACGTCCTACCATTTCTTTCTGCATGAGTTTATCCCCTTATGACAAAGGGAAACATGATTCTGTTCTTTCATAACCTAGAGGGAGGTCAATAGAAAGTAATACGAAATTCTCTTTTCCCATTGAGCTGAGGATTTAGCTTCTGCTATAAATTAGTGTTGGGAACTCTGTAATGTTTTGGATAAAGTAAATGCAATTTCATCAGCGTTATCCAAAATGTACAAGTGGAAATGCCATTGCAGTGGGAATTACTTCATATGGGAATTGCTTTGACTCCTCTTTTGAACTATTCTAGTAAAATCGAGCCTGGCAAAATTTTAGTTGCCTTTCTCAGTTGGGTAATGCTATACATTTCAGACTGCCTGTCATGGTTGCTATAAAACGAGATGAAATCTTTCTAGAATAAGATGATGTGTTAGCATTTAATGCAACTTAATAATATATTCTAATTTAAAGTCCTGGCTGGTTTGCATTTTTACAATGCCACCTAAGTGAAGAAACGAGGCTGTAAAATCACTTGCAAGTGCCTGACACTTCCTGCAAGTGATGTGTTATAAACTACTAGTGGGGAAATGCTTCTGATGGCTCCCTTACTATCTGGTTTAAAGCTTGCTTAAACATATTGGCCATATAGCTAAAAAGTATGCCCAGATATTAAAAGTGTTAAAACTAATCCGAAGCATGGTATGCTACTGATTTATACCAGTCTTTCCTCCATCCCCCAAGATGCTTTTTGCTCATCTTCCTGATAATACTGGTTCCTTGGTTGCACGGATGAGATAGTATTTTAGGAAGCAAATCTACAGTTGAGGAAACCCATGAACAAAAAAACAAAATAAATAAAAGATTAATAGATTTAGAGACCACAAGGAATAGTTTTCATGAGCTAGTTTGGGCTCCTGCAAAACTCGGATGGTAGGATTTCACTAACGGATGCTGCAGTAAATTTGGAATGCTCAATTAAACTATAACATATCTTTAGAAGAGTTAGCTAGCCTTGAAGTCAAGATCTGAGATGATGTCAAATCCCTGAACTATTCAAATAATTAGTATTTGTAATTTAAAAATCTATCTTAAAATTTTTTTTATTTTTCTGACTTAGAGTAAGAACTCAGTTTGGCTACAGAAAAGCCTTAGCCGTGTAAATACGGCTTCTGAACTAAATTTTGAAGCCTAACCTAAAGCTGAACTGTATTCTGAGCCTGATTTGTGTAAATTAATGTGAATTATATATATTTTTCCAGATAATGGATGTAAAACATTATTAAACCATGCAGAAACCATGCATGGTAACATCAAACAGTACTGATGGATCAACAACAACCTTTCTGCTCACTTAGTGTATTTTTCCAGTTTTAATTTTTGAATCCTTGTAATGTACTTACAGTTCCAGAGAGTCATCTTAAAAGGTTTGTACAAATGCAGGAGACAGGCAGGTCTTACTGTATATACCCAAACTTACATGGTCAAATGGTATCTTGAGCCTTGTACAGCAAAAGCCACGTGTGGAATGGCTGTGGTGTGCTGCTCTCTCTAAAGTAAGTCATTGTAGTAGTATAGCAGCAAAACAACAAAATGGGAGGGAGGACACGACCTTGAGCTTTTGCATACAGATAGTATTAATAGGTATAATTCTCCACCAAATGGGAATGCAGTTGTTGTTTTTTTTACAGAGATGTTTAATAATATGTATCCCAAATGAATGTGTACTCCTCCCAGAATTTCCAAGATCTTCAAGACCGACCATTCCTCCTGAAACTCAAACCCCCCTGTTGGCTTCTGGAGCATGGGGAAGGTGGTTTGGACATGTGGTACCACAGCTGCTCACGGGAGAGGCTTGACAGCAACACAGGACAAGTAGTCATGCCAGAGCAAAATCCCTAGCTCTTTCACACTGTGTTTGCTTTCATATGCTGGCTTGCACCCTGAAATGGCAGCCCTCCTGCTGTGGTAACAGACTGGGTCAGCTGTGCTGGGCTTCTTAATAAAGTTCTGTGGTGGCTAATCTGTGAATCAAACTTCTGCCACGTAGCTTATTCTCTAATAAACCATTCTGCTTTTTGCTAAGTAAATTAATTAAGATTAGGGCGTTTAAACTCAGTAGGATTAATTCATATCAGTCTTCCTCAACAAAATTAGCATATGTTAGTAATTGGGTGCTGCTATAGTCTGTGTGCTCCCCAAGAGGTGCTTCATTAAGGTGTCACTTCAGAGTTGCATTGTTTCCAGCTGGACTCCTCAGCCACAGGAGCACAGACGGGTAATAGTGGGCAAGCTTCTCCCTCAGTATTTGAATGGAAAGTAGTAGCAGAATACATATTTCTGTACTGTGCTTAGAAATTTAAAAATAGGGACTTAAATATAGATTAGTATTTAATGTTTGGAGCATTAATTTTGTGGAGTTGGAAAAATGAGTTATTTTTCATGAACCGTCACTATGTAAGGTGTCAGCGAACACCATGACAGGGTTATTCAGGTTTTGTGAATGTCAGTGGGAGGAGGATGAGCCGCTCAGAGAGGACTTGCAGCTAAGTTTGAGTAAGCAAACATTTTGGATTTTAAAATATTATATAAAAGTTATATATTGTAAGTTTTCTTCCAGAGGTACGTTTTGCCCTTGTAAAAGAGCTGATTTATCAACAAGCTGGTGTATCTGATCGTTGATCACACTTGATTGTTTTGTCCTGAAAAGGAAGTTTTTAGCTGTATATTTCCTTTGCTGAACTGTGGAGCTTTGCTCTCCATGTGCTAATGACTATGTTATGGTATAAGAAATATTAATATTTTACAGCACAAGAAAGATGTGGACCTGTTAGAGTGGGTCTGGAGGAGGGCCACAAGGATGATCAGAGGGCTGGAGGGAATGCTTTGGGGATAAGGTTGGGAGGAGAACTCAGAGGAAATAATGGAGTCCTACTAACCTTTTCCTTTTTCAAACACCCATGTCAGGGAAATGAGCTTCTCGGAAGAAGCCCTTGTTTTGGCTGGATTAGAAAAGAGTTCTTCATATGTACCTTTTGCAAATACTTCAAGCATTTGTTTTGGAACACAGACATGTCTTGCAACTACATTTATTCTACTTAATTTGGGGATAGATGCTTGGGGATGTCTGCTTATGTTGCCAGCCCAAACTATTAAAAACAATGAAGAATTTGTCTAAACCCAAGATTTTTATAAAGTTTTTTTTACTTTGATTTCCAATGTTTATTAAAAAAAATTACCTGAGCATCAGAAATAAATTTCTATTCTTAAATGAAAGCTCTCTCTTAACCATGTGAATCCTATGACTGAGGTTCTGACTAATTTAGTTACGCAAATTTTGCAGAGAAATATCTTTTTTTCCTCTTCCAAACATGATTTAAAATGACAGCTGGCAGCAACAACTGTACGATTTCTTCTGGCCCAATTAAGAACAACAGTAACAGCAAATGAACTTTGTGTGCTCCACATACTCTTCTAGTTAGAAGCTGCAGAGAAAACTGTTTACTCAGATTTACTAATGTGCCGCTTTTATCCTCTGCGCTTTAGCAAACATACCTCCTTAAGGCTGTGAACTCACAAATGGGTAGCATTTAGGCATCTGTGGACTCTGCAGAGACGGGAAGGTTTTGAAATGCTGCCAGTTGCTTTTGCTATGTATTGTAGAAGACCCTCCTTTTCTCTCTAGCTTGACCAATGAAAAAGGAAAAACAAAAATAACCTAGGATTTTCTGTCATGGAAAATTCATGGCTTGCTTGTAGTATAGTAGCTGATCAGTCTAATCTTCTAATAATCTTTTGAACCGTGTAGAGTTGAACAAGGAATTAGCAGGTAACAGAGGGCCATATTGCCCTCTGATAATTAATGTAAACTTAAAAATACTCTGGTAACACAAAATAGTTTGCTATTTAGTGATTGCAGTTAACTAGCATTTAAAACATATGTGGATGTAAATTGAATTGCTGAGGAGAATGAATATGCTTTTATATTGTTATGCTTAACGATCTTCACATGATTAACTTCTAGGGTGACCTTAAAGCTAAGTTCATTAGTTCGAGTTAGCCTGTGGCTCTCTGCTGGATTTCTAGTCTTTGTAGCAACCTGAGGGTTCCTACTTTGGAGACTAGCAGAGAGCAGGTGTACTGAAAGACAAAGGCAGTGGTTTTCTGGTGAGAGCTGCAGTTTCAGAGGGGGACGGAGATCTTCAAATGGTGCCTCTTCGTTTTTTTTGTTCACTGATAGCTTTGTTTGTAATTTTGCTTTTGAACTTAGGTGGCAACTAAATGTTATTTTCACACTTAGAGAAGAGAAAAATGATTTGTAATGCTCCAGTTGGCTTCAGAAAAAGATATTTTCTTAAGTTATGAGTAGCATGGAAGGATAAATTCCTTAGCAAAGAACAATGAGTGTGGTATGTCCTACCTCTTAAACAGCACCAAGTCTGGAAGAAATAGAGGCTTGGGAAAGGAACTGACAGCCTTGCAAAACATTGTGAAAACATCAGCAATATTATAACAGATTAAACAGTTGAAGGTGAGTGCACTTTAATTGTAGTAGTTGGAATGCAAGATCCAACAAACTCTGAAAAACTGTAGCATGTGTGTTAATCTGTGAAATTAGAACTGGCTAATAGTAAAACAATTTTGGCTGTGAAAGGCGTAGTGACAATGGCTGTGCTGGAAGCTGGTAGATAGTGAAAAGCTGTGCTACTTGCTGCATTTTAATGTTTCTGATTACCTGTGCTTTCTTACTATAAATACAGAGGTGGATGTAACATCAGAGTGAAGTTGCAAGTATTTGTCTCAAGTATTTTGACAACTATAGCACTATCCCTTAATAAATGGAATACTTAGGTTGTAATGTAGAGGGAGACCAGAAGATGTTGAGTCAGTGACTTCCAGAATATCATCAGTTCTCATAATTTGACTGAGCTTTCCAAAACAATTGAAGATGCTCCCTGAACAGTGGTTCATGGAGTTGAGAACTTAGGTGAGGATCTGTTTAATTTTGAAACAAATTTCTAGTCCTTCTGGTAATAGAGAAAGCTTTAAAAGTTAATGAGAATAATGTGAAGTGTCTGAAAACAGAAGACAGTTGTCATTCCAAATTAATATTTTTAAAATCCTTTGTCATTTCATATTCTGATTTTTTTTTTTTTTGAAAGGTTGGGGTTGTGATTATTGCTTCTGGTTAGCCTTTCTGTTTAGTTATTAACTATCAGTGCTACAATTTAATAAATACAGGAATAATTAAAGCATAACCCCAAGTTGTGAATCTTATCTGTAGAGTACTGGAACAGCCAGAAAGCTTTTCTGTCAAGTGAGATTCCTGTCAGCAAATTGTGAATTCTGAGCGCATGTTTGGCTATGTGCATAGACAAAGTTCCTACTGATGCATTTGTTTCAATGAGAATTTCAGCATTTGTTTCCTAACCAACGTGAGTACTACGGAATATTTATGCAGGAATTGCCCATAAAATAATGCCATTTTTATTCATGATTTTAGTTGCATGTTAACAAAAGCTGTATGTGCGTAAACCAAGCCAGAAAATGGAGGGGATTAAGTATCATTTGCTGGTGTGCCTTTTAACTCGCTTCCTTTTGCTGTTGTAAACTTGATATGTAATGTCAGCCAAGGCACAAAAGAATGACTTGAGGATAGAGTGCCTGAATTAACGTGCTTTTGTTAGTGTAGCCTTTCCATTTATATTTTAGTGAGGTTTGCTTTAGTGAAATGTGACAGTAAAACCAAATTTGGATTTAAAAAAATATATATTTTTCACAGCAATGACTGGTAATCAAATGGGTTTTATTACAAACTGTTTCCTAATTTCTCATTGGATTTTCTGTCCGTTAATGATAGCCATTTTCCATCTAGCGTGCGTCTGCATGGTAAAGCTGCTGTGAGGCTTTGATCTGAGCAGGCGTGCTTCTTGCCACAGTTTCTGGGTTCGGCACCCTGTGCTGGGGGGGCTGTGCTGTTGCCTCGGTGCATGTTTCCTTGCTCTTGGTGGCACCACCTGAGGCACCAGCTTCCCTCTCCAAAGTTCAGCTTTACTTTTATGTTAATTAGTGCAGCTTTTTTTCCTTCTGCCCTCAGTTGGGTATGTTCCGAGTTCTCAGCACAGTCCTTGTTCTCTCCGGTTGGCAGGGGACTGTGCGTAGACGTTCTTGCCACACACTGTCATTTTGTTCATCTCCTAATTGGAAAGTATGATCCTTGCCAGTTCTGGCCCTCCAGAGATGTGCATTTCCCCTCCAGAGATGTGGCTGACTGGGTGGCTGCACTGAGGAGTGCTGCGTGAGCAGAGACGTGCAGGTGGGTGAGGACGGTGGATACAGGCCGGAGAGGTGAGGTAGCGCTGTAGGGGAGGTGTGTTGACGGGCGGCGTGCAGCTCTCCGGGAAGGAGGTTCTAGCACGTGTGTGTACAGGGAAGCCAAATGACTAGTCAGCATCGGGCATAGGTTTCGGTATCATAAACTGATGTTTGGAGAGTATCAAATGATCCGTCCATAGGGCTGGTATGGATGATAGCACTGGAGATAAGAGAAGGTCATAAAGTGAAATAGTGTATTAGATTGATTGAATTTGTTGAAACACACGTGGTTTCTGTTCTGGGATCAGTCAAATGCTTCCTGGACCAGTGTAAATATGATGGTGTTTACACTTTATAAACAGTGTAGACATGATGGTGGCTTACACTAGTGAAGCAGTTTCTTCCACTTCTTCCACCAAGTCACTTTAATCTATCCTGACCCATGTGTGAACTGTTAGAACCTTGCTAATTAACTTGAAGCTACCTCTGCAATCATGGATTACTTGAAATGCAGACATTGCCACCTGTAAAATGGAAAAATGAGATTTTTGCTTTCTAAACAGTGCCTTTAAATGTTTAATTTATATTAAAAAAATAAAACACCTTCAGACTCTTGGATAATCAGATGAGCTGATGACAATTGCCTCACTTCTGTTAACATTTGGAGTTACAGTGGGCAGGCTTGGTAGTGTTCTTGAGCAGAGGAAAACGTGTTAATGCTTAATGTGAATAAAATTCTTCATTACAAATGCATGTGATTTTAAATGTGAATAGAAGCTGTCCTGCTTGTAACTAACTTAAATATCTGAAGCACACAAGTGAAAATGGCCTTTCGATAACTGTAAGCCACACAGCTTTCAGGAATGGGCTGCAAGTTTCATGAGTTTTATACCAGGACTTCCAAATTTCCTTTGTGACCACCAGTTTCAACTGTATCAGCAAAAGGTAAAAATTATTCTAGACTTTTGATAGTAGGGCGGAAGCTAAAGCAGCACTAAAATGATTCAAGTTGGGAAGGTTAATACCACACCCACAAAGATCACATCTATTACAATCCTGGTGGTTTCTACAAGTATAAATTTTCAAATATGCTAGAGAGGACAATTGTTCTAGAATTTTTTCAACAAAAGGAATATCCTCTATGTGAGCCCCTGTTCCCAAGGGAATTCCCTGGTCCCAATTGTCTTGCTACTGTTCTTGCCTGTTCTTCTGTGTCCTTGTGTGTAGTTACGGCATGCAGATTTTATCACTGGATGCAAGAGTTTCTTATTTGAAAATCCAAATATCCTATTTAAAAATCCAATAGTGAGTGTTTCTATGATTTCCATGCATATAGTGAACTATGTAACCAAGGCCTTGAAAAACAGTTATGGTTACACTAACAATGGCACTTATATAGCAGCACTAAGCAAGAGCAGATGCCGTCTCTCTTGGAAGGAATATCATTCCAGTTGCATTGTATTTAAGTTATTTATTTCTAAAGTTTTTCAGTAGTTTATGATTTATTTATGGCATGATTGTTAGAGATGCTGGAAATCCACAATTCAGCTGATTCCAGTTGAAGTTGCTGATATTCCCCAAACTTGAACAATTTGTCCTTAGTAACTCTGGTACCTCTGCTGTGGGTAATACCTGGTAATGTGTTGTGATCATCTGGAAGAAGTTCTGGAAGTGCATGTGGAAGTAACTAATCTTTAGACCAATTGTAAGGCTCAGTTTCAGAGCTTGAGATGCCATACACTGGTGGCATGTTTTCATATCTTGTAAAGTCATGAAGGCACTTAAACTTGCATACCTCTGCTTCTGTTTCCAAGCTTTTTGGCTTGAAGCAGTAGACCCAAAGTCTTGAAAGAGCGTAATAGGACCATCCTTTTCTCCTGTCAATCTTAGCAACTCTGTCCTTGTTTGTTGTATTTCATTTCCTTGAGAACATACACTTACTTTATTCACAAGTTCTGAAAATGCTTTTACTGAAAATGGTTTCTAATTAGTGGATAGTTGCTATGTTTATGTTAAATATGAAGTCTTTTTGTGTTTGGTAATCTTCTGCCAATTAAATATTTATGTTGTTGAGGAATGAAACAAATATTTGTAAGTATTTGAAGTTGATCAAGAAAGTAGTTTAGATAGCGTAAAAGGTAATTGAGCTTTATGGTTTGAGTGTATGCGAATTCCTACTGTGCTTTCAGTTTCCATATGTGCCTGTGCTTATGCTGCCAAAGCTTGAATACTGTGTGCGTGCTGTTAATGAACTTTCACCAAGACAAAGGTTATGCATAATAAGACCGAGAGCAAGTGCCGCTTTAGCAGATTCACTGTATCCAACCTTTAGTTTGGATCAGAGTTCTTTGAATTTAATCATGTCAGAGATTCTGTAGGGAAGCTTTATTTTTGTGTGCCTTAATTTGTTGCTTATTATGACGCATCTGTTTGGTATTTTATATTGCTTACTGTGCTTTGATTCTCTTGCTAATTTGTTGGAAAGCTGTTACATTTATATTACATACAACACGCAGACAGTTCAGAATTCTGCATCTGGAAGTTTTCATTAAGTAAAATGTAAAGTGCAGTTCCTATATTTCATCAAAACTGATGATTTTGCTTCAGATTAAGGGATATCTTGTTTTTGCAGACAATCTCTTTTTGTATTAAAAACAGAACTGTTGTCTCTTATCAAGGAATCTATGAAAAAAATCTTGTCTCAGTATTTCCAATACTGATGTGCTTGTTATTTTCAAGTCCTAAAGAAAAACTACTTGTTGCATGGAAGCAATATTGTGCATATATTTTTTTCATCTGGAAGTGGTTTGTTAACAGGCATGGTGCCCAGGATACACTATTGCTGTTAGACACACGTTTAACTTCTTTGCTGTTCTGTGTTACTTGCACAATCTAACTGCAATTGGTGTGTTCTGAGTGATTGTACTTTATAAACATCAGAAAATACTGTTAGCAAATACTGCTAACATTAGAAAATACTCGATAATGTGCTCACAGCCCTGCAGGGCTAATAGTATTGACTTGTATTATCTTAGTATCCCAGTTTCACAGAAATGTCACTATTTCAGGTAGTTTAGATTTGCTGCTGGTGACAACATGCTCGTCAATACCATGGTTTGCTGTAGTAAAGCAAGTGGGGCGAAGAGGAGCGGAGTGGTGGCCTGTGATCTGTTGTGGGACTGGAAAGGCTGGGAATACTGACATTCCTCACTCTCGGCATTTGGGACTGGAGGGGGAAGATGCTTGGCAGCTGCAAGGAGCAATTGCAGAGGTGAATTTTGCTTACCGCGCGCTAAGAATAGCATGCTTAGTCCAAATGAAATGGAAGAATACAGCCTCAAAGACGTCTTGACACAACACACTGAAGCAGGAATTTTAAAGAGTTGTGTAAATCAGGCTAAATCTGGGTTAATGTTGGATGAGCAGGCGTTGTTTTGCCTGTGGATATGGGGTAGACATGTTTCAAGTCCCTGTTCCAGAACGCAAAAGCGCTCCCAGTTCTATGCTGGATGTAGATGAAACTTGAGGAACTTCTAGAAAAATAAGTAATTTACAAGAACAAAACAGGTCACACATAGCCTGGCTGAATTTGCCCAAACTGGTCATGTAGCTAAGCTGTGAACAGTTGAGGTTTCCGGGATGTTTCAGGTAAAGGTATTTCTATGAACTCTGCATGTAATAGCATTATTTCAAAATTAGTTGCGTAGAGGTGGTCCTTCTGGCATAGGTAAGCTTTCCATTGATTTTTTTTTTTTATTGGTAATGCTGAATGCAACAATACAAAGTACAGGCAGGCGGAGAGCCTGTTGAATGATGCATGTGAATGAAACTACGTGAAACTGATACCATTGATGAATTTGCATGGCTGTTCTGTATACTTAGCAGCCAAAGGAAGCTGGAGGCATTTTGTTTGGATGAAAAGCTAGCTTTCTAAACTGAACATGTATCTGCTTTATAATAGAATTGCTCTTCATCCTGACTTAAGTCTCACGAAATTATTCTTTATTTATACTGTAATAAGTGAATTCAGATCAGGCCCATGACCAGTCTAAAAGCTAAATATATCAGCTTATTGTTTTGCTATTTATCCTTGAGTCACCCATGTTTATCTTAAAGGCATAGTGGAAAATGTGGGTTTTATTGTTCACAAGAGTTACTGTACTACGTTGACTAAATTCCTATAGAGTGAATGATTAACCTGAATGTAAGTCTTCTAGTCCTCCTTACATAAAATACCTATTTCATTGACACAAAACTTCTCACTGGCTGGTTTGATAGCTTTCCTCTAGCAAAGATCAGTGCATACAGTTTTGGAAGAAATTTAAAAATATCACTTGCTCCCTATTAAACCGTACCTTGTTCACTGTAATACTGTGCATAGAAGAGCAAGGAAAATTCCATGGAGTATCAGTTTATATGTCGAAACATGACATTTCTTCATTGTTATCATCTAACTTCCAGTAATTACTAAATACTTTTGATGGTCATAAATGTATCCAGCCATGTTTATAAGCTCAGGCTGAAAAACGCATCCACTGACTCTTTGAGGTAGTGAAGCTTCATGCTGACTATGATGTTTAAGGAACTATTTTGCTTTGTTATAGTTTTAATTGATTGTAATGACTATTTCTTTGATTTTATACAGTGAAATAGAATGTTAAAAATGCACTTTCCAGTTCATATTACTCTGTTAATGACTGTACCTACTACCATAATTATACCCTGCTTCTTTTCTTTCAAAAATTAGCAACACACTTCAGCAGTTGCAATCTTTATTTTTGTATGTATATACATGTATTACATTTATGTTTATAGACTTAATTACGTTGACATTTCAGTTGTCTTCTGTTTCAAAGTTATACAAGTATCCTCTTTGCTGCATTAGGGGTGGAGATAGATATAGATAGATAGATATAGATATAGATACATATTTTCTTTCTTTATCAGGCCCAGTGCTGATAGCTTGTCATTCTACAGGTATATTAGATTCTTTCATTCTGCCATTAGAGGACTATTCTATTCCACAATTAAGAACTCTTTCACTTTTGATAACATGATGCGTAATTCTATGCTCTGTCTCCTGCAGCTTTTTCACTGATATGGGAAAAAATAAATATATAAAAATAAAAAATAAATATCTTTCCACATCCTACACTGCTGTAAAGTATAACAATCAAAAATTATAAAATCACTGAAGACTATTGATTGACTGTTCATTTTGTCATCAAGATTAAAAGACCACACTAAAAACTTGATCTCCACTGCCGTTTTGTTACGGACTTCCAGTGGAACACCTAAAATAATTTGTCCTTTCACATTTGTTAAAGAATTGAATTAGTTGGCCCCTAATCATCTTTATATGTGGAGGTCAAGAATAATCTTGGCATAAGTAAAAAGATCTTTCAGTGTAAGATAAGAAAAAATGTTGGGCAGGTGTTTTATGTTCTTGAAAAGACAACAGAAACGTGTGTATGTGTATTCGTATAAAGCCAAAATTCTGTGTATCAATGGCAGTTAGTTCCAATGCTTACTGTTTCTGTAATATGCAAGTCTTTTTGCTACTGTTAAATTATAATTTCCTCAGGTACAAGACAGTATTATTTTCCCTCCTTACTGAATAAGGAGAACATCTGATGCATAACCTCATTATAAAGTTCCTTTTGCACCTCTTACACTGGTAATGCATTCTTTTCTCGCTGAAGCAGAAGAGAACTGCCAGTTTAACCTGACAAGATTAATTAATCCCACTGTGGGATTTTTTTTGTTGTGTTTTTGCATTAAACTGTATATCAGTTTGAGTCAAAGCCTGGTAAGAGAAGTAGAACATTAATGTTTTGTAGTTGTAGATAGTACATACCAATAACCAATTATTGATATAGAAGTGAATATTATTGATATAGAAGTGGTAATTCTTCTGCACAGCCTGTATTTGACAATTATGCCAGCTTGGCTGTCATTAGAAACAACAGATTTAAGGATGATGAAGAGAGAGGGTGGTATTTGCACCAGGGATGGAGGAGGTGTGTCTCTAATACCAGACAAAAAGAACAGTAACAAAGGAAAATAAGCTCTTGAGTCAGCATTTGTAATGTCCATTGTCATTGTGGAAGCAGCTGCAGCATGAAAACAGGGCAAATAGAATTTGAAATGAAGAGCTGAAAAAGAAATTGCCAATTGCCTGCGGGGATGGAGAAAACCATTGCACCTGATTGCCAATCAATTGCTCTGTTTTTTTGACAGCCTTGATAATAGGACAGAAAAGAGATGGGAACTGCTGCTTGGCCTGCTTACTGTATGCCTGGCTGTGGCTCAGCCACGAATACTCTTCCACACACAAAGAAATACCGTGATGATACCAACAATAGTTTGTGTTAGTGTTGGATGTGGGATGTTTCCGGGAGACTCCAGTGAATTGTCTTTGAGGTACAAAAAGCCTTCCAGGTGTAGAAGGCAGGCTAGGGATAGATGAATAATGTCAGTTCACATTAAGCATATTGGCTGGGGTTTAAAAGAGGATCAAGTGTCCTTTCTCAGCATAAAAACAGCGTTTGTAGCCACCCTGTCCTGGGGCAACAGGAGACGATTTCAAATAAGCAGGGACTACAGAAAATCTTAATGTCACATGAATGCTATCAGGGTACAGAGTGTTATCTGTAAATGAACTTATTTTATCAGCAGGCAGGCATAGTTCCAATACACATGCACTTTAGTAGGCTTGATGTTAAATCTTGCCAGCCTTGGGTGGTGATATACATGTGCAAGGTATTTATTAGCTTAGAAGTTTCCTGATTGTATATTCAAATTGTCTGAAACATTTGAAAATTTTAAGTATTGTCTTTGCTTGCTCAAACTAGATCTCTTCTGAATACCACAACCATAATTGCAGCACTTCTGCCACTTGACCAGCTAATTTACACAGTAATTATATAACAGGGTATTTAAGACTGCCTCTCTAGAGCAGAGGTATTAGCTTTAGTTATCTGCTTCATTCAAGAACAGATGTTTCTACTGTGTTACTGAAATAACCATTGTCTTTGGATATCCAAGAGTGGTATTTTCTGGAATAGAATATAGTGGGAAATCTAAGTTATGAATCATAAAAGATAAGTGAAACTAACTGCATTGCAACTTCTGAAAAATTGTTTGGTAAAATCTGACTCATGGGAATGATGGTTTAAAACATTAACAATATGACGAAAGTATTGCTGTCTCTTGCACCTGGGTGGCTAAATATTTCACTTATGCTTTGACATCCTCTTTTTGTATTTCAGAGGACTGTCTTCTGTGTCCCTGCAGCTTCAGTCCTTTAAATTTCCTTAGTAATTTATATTTAAATGTTTACTTTCTTGCAATTTTCCCACAATCCATTCTCTCTTTATTTTTAATTGCTACATCAGGTTTCTAATCAAGGTACTTGCACTTCCAGAAACATCTGTGTGTAAGGTCTTTTTTTTTTGTAGTTTTTTTTTTTTTTTTTTTTTTTTTTTTTTTTTTTTTTGAGTACGAAGTCTGGTACATGCTGCTAGTAAGCTTAGCAAAATGGATGAGTAGGATTTTAAATCTAGTACTTAAAGTAGATCGAGTGACATGAAGGAAAAAGACTTAACTCACCACCCACACTCAAGGCCATATCCTGTGTGACCCCCCAGGAGCGGTCCCAGTGAAGACAGGGAAAATACTAACATAACAGGATTTCATTAAAATAACACACCTGGTTAAGAACTCTGTTTTTTGTCTAGCATCATAGAAGAAAACTAAACTGCTGCGGGTTTACCTTAGAAGAAGCAGAAACTTGGTGGGAAGAGACTCAGTAGGGTAGTACATGTGACTTGCTCTCTAATCTTAGAGAACAGTGCAAGTATGGATAAAGAAATGCTTATGCTGCAGATAGGGCCCAAATAACTATTTTACTTTGTACTTTGAGACAGTCACTGTTGTGACAAACATTTTCTTCTGTTATTTTCTTGACTGGTCTGGCAATACAGCTGCTACCTTAAAAGCTTTTGCCCCATCTCTTGATATTTGTTTTCCTTAAAACCGTGGCCTTCAGTTGAAGTTAGTCGCATGAGAATCTCAACTTCCAAATCACTTTCTTTATGAAGGAAACGTCTAGCTCTGGGTTCAGATGAGCACAGACTTCAAAACATAAACCCCAGAGATCGTAATTTTGAAATCAGGGGACGCTTCAGTGGTTATTGAAGAGAGGCAATGTTACACCTATTTGTGGCTGACCAGAGCTTATTTATTTCATGTTTAAAATTTTCACAGCAGAGTAGGTGTAATCCACATCTGCGGAATTGTATGCATTCCTCCTGCAGACTTCAGCAAACCTTCAGGAAATCCGTCCGAGTCTCAGCAAAATCCCCCAGCAAACGGCAGCTAACGCAGTGCCGTGCTGCTGGTCTGCGCGATTGCTTCACTTGTATTCTTTCTTACTGCTAGGTTGTAAAGGATTGAAAGAAAACCGACACAGCTAGAATGGGGAAGGAATTAGTTTCAAACAGAAATTCAGATTGATAACAGTTGATTTCCTCTACTCTGAATCAAATTCCGATTCCGCTATTACAATCTTAGCAGCAGCCCGTAGCAGAATCCTGTTGTCATAGGCATTGTGCAAACATCTGGTAATGGGACTGTCCCTGCAGCAGGGAAGTTTGTAACCCAGTTAGTCAGGACAGGCGGGTGTGGGAGAAAAAGGTGCAGTCTTGCCCGAGATCAGGCAGCAGGTCCATGGTAAAACGGTCAGTGGGTTCAGGTCTTGTGTGCCCTTCTAGCATCACATCCAGTGGGTAACGGTGCAGTGCTGTCGATACCTACTTTTTTTTTTTTGTGGAGGAGTAGTTGTGTATAGCAGATCTGAATATAATTATTGTGATCAAATAATGAACTGTCCAACGGAGGTTACAGGAATATTTTTCTTGTTGTGAAGCAAAAACACTAAAACAGAAACAAACCAGAAGGGGGGAAAAAAAAAAGGGACAACTTTGACCGAAATACTAATTAAGATGTGTATTTTGTCAGTTTTTGTTTATAAAGTAAAAGCAAAGAGAACTTCATTTTCACTCAAGCAATGGAGGTTAATGGTTGGTTATTATAAGCAAATGAAAACATCAAGCATATGCGATTGGAGTTGCTATTGTAAATTCTCTTTTGCTATTGCAGAGAAAATAATTGCTGGGTATTTAATGTGCTTTCAAGTGTAGTTTGTAATGTTGTAAGTGTGTCAGGCCTGGAGGTGCCATTCAAGTCTGATACCTCATACTGAAAAGATCAGTAACTTGTATTAATACATGTATTTGGAACTGATGCCTTGTAATATTTTGTTAATTATTGTTAGGTGTAAGCAATTGAGGACGACACATCTTGCTGTCAGAACATGGAGAACAACATAACTACTATCTCTCGTGAAGAGCTTGAAGAACTAAGAGAAGCGTTCAATAAGATAGGTATGTTTTGGATAAGAAGATAAGGATGCCAATAACATTGAAGAGACGTGTAGGTTTTTGTGGAAGAAATCTTTATGTGCTGGACAGTTATATTATGTATGCTATTGTATTTGCAGCATGATACCTCTCAAAATTCAGTTATTGGAACTCCTTAAATCTGAACAAAACTTTGTTTTGATTAAACTTAAATTGTTAAATATTCTCATGTTTATAATTGACCTATGTAATTGACTCTCTGCTTCTGCTTTACTTGCATGATTTGAACTAGTAATTTCTCTTTCAGTTTGTTTGTTTGTAATTTTACATTTTAAGTAAGCTGAACTTGGAGGCTTTTTGATCTTGCCTTTAAAGCTAGCAGATGCTAATAATTTAACTCAACAATTTTGTATGTTTGAGAGGACGTTTGCAGCTTAATCTGAGAGTAAACAGAAATAGTGAGAAATTATATAACAACTAACCCTTATTTCCAGGTTGCAATATGCTTGTGAATGTTAAAGTTCACATCTGCTTTATTTCTTGTTTTCTGCAGTTCTGAGGGGGGTGATGTGTCACTGTGCAGCTCAGCAAAGCAATTGAGCATTTTTGTAATTATTCATAGTGGGATAACAGGGTCATTTCAGACTCATTCAAAATAATTTTGAGTGCCTGCTTTGAACTCCCGAATCGTGTAAGAATTTTGGTGTAATAACAGCTACTTGCCCATCTGTATTTTGTGTTGGTTCCGATAGATGAAGGACCCAGCAGACAGAAACTCCATTTTGCCTTGCCTTTCCCCCCTCCACTGTCCATATGCTTTTATGTTTATGCTAATAATAGAGCAAAATCACTTAAAAAAAAAAAAAATCAGCAGCTGAAATACAGTGTCAGTACGTGGAAAATAATGTACTTGAAGAGAAAATAATCCTGCTTGCACAAACAAGTGAAAAGTTTGTTGGTGGGGTTAAGGCATGGGAGTCACTGTGGCTGAAAATTATGGAACAGCTTTAGCCAAGAAGAGTCTTAAATGTTAGGACTTTCCAGCTCAATAAAGAGACTATGGGGAAGCTGTATGTTAGAAATCTGTAACACCATGAGTAGTATGGAAAAGGTGAGCAGGGAATTACTTGGTTTCTGTCAATACAGGTGATGCCCAGTAAAGTGTCAGGAAGCTTAAAACAAAAAGTAAGAACTTCTTATTCAACGCAAAAACTAAAACTGTGAACTGATTGACTCAGTATGGTTTTGAGACCGAAAATGGCTAGAAATGCTAAAGGAATAAGAGGCATCCATGATAATTGGAAGCTAATTAATGAGTTTGTATTGAACGTAATCATCTTGGTGCAGTCTGTAGCTCAAGATAGCTATAGTCTCCAGGAGCTGGAGGGACAGACCCAGGAAAAGACCACTGTATACATGCATCTGTCCAGTGAGCTGCTACCTATCCTAACAGCTGCCAATAGCGTTGTTGAAAAAAAAGAACAGAAAAGCTGTCCAACATCTGCATTCTACTGACTGAAAAGTATTCCTTATTCTAATATGGTTTCTGTAAAACACCAAAATTAAACAAACATCATCTAGCTTTTCTTCTTTTGTCATCTTTTAATTTCCAATGTCTTTGTGAATAAATTGCTTGCAGCAGCATTGATAAACTGAAAGAAAAGTAATGTATTTAAGTCTCTGCTTGTCACCGTGGAAACTTACCCTCAGTGAAAGATGAGCCCAGAGAACTAACATAGCTGGTAATCTGAGTGAGATCGTGAGCAAGTCCTCTGCTCTTTAAACCATCCCTGTTATTGCATGTGTTGTTACGTGTCTGACAGGTAAGCCAGACAGTAGATGGATTAATATGTGTACAAGCATAAAGTATCACTGTGCTGTGATTTGTGAATTGTAGATAGTATACAAAACACAAAAAGATGGTGACTTTTACTTTTTTAATCCTTCCATCAGCAGTGAAATGTGGCTTCCTTACGAAGCTGTACAGAAGCTATGTAGTGTAGTATGGATTACAGGGAAATTAGTGAATAGAAATTAAATATGGCTAGAGATGAAAGCATATTTCTTTACTTGCCCTTCTATAATGTGATGCGTATTCATTCACTCTGGTATTACTGGCTGAGTTCTGATATTAGAAAAAAATATGGAGAGAGGTCTTTAACTGGTAAACCCGGAAAAAAAAAAGTGGGAACACATTGGCATCTTAGTAAAGTGGTCATATCACCTTATTCTGTTTCTGACTTGTGTCAATTCAATTTCTGTATTTTCTGCTGTGCTGTTGTGTTGTTCATCATAAGTAACACAAATTATACTGATTTTTTTTTTTAACTTATTTTTATGTGATATAGCCATTCACTTCTTCTTTTCACAATTGTGGAGCTATACCACACCTCTTGTTGGAAAAAAAGCATTCTGATCCTCTGTTGTACATGGACATTCCTGACATGGTCTTGGGAGTCCAGCGTAAGTGAAGGTAGCAGTACAAATTGCTACCAACAGAGCCAGCTAATAGTTTAAGCAAGGTCATCTTTAATAAACAGATACAGATCATCCTGGATTTATCCTTCAGTGGAACCTCACCACGTCAAAAGTTTTGAAGAACAGAAAATGTCTATTGGGTATTAGGATAAGAAACAAAATGCAGAGTCACGTAGAGTTCTTGTAAGTAGCTCTTCTTGTGTAAGCATGCTGTTCTAACAACAGTTTGCCTCAGATCTAAGTTTATTGATTGCAGGTAGAACAATACCGACAGTAAGAATGTAATAATTGATCTTTTTTTCACTTGAAGGTTTTGTTGAAAATTTTGTTGGCATCTTAAAAAAGCTTAATTTTTGCTACTTACAAATTTGCCATCTTGTTATAGCTGTGCTTTGGGATTATAAGGTAGTTCCTGTGAAAATACAGAACAAGGTATCACACCTCCCAGCCAATTCTGTCTCTAATCCACGAGTATTCTTTCATGCTTCCTTATGTATGTGGTGAAGCTACAGGAAGAAATATTCTTTTCCTGTGCCTGTATTTCTTGCACTTGATTTATTCTCAACAGTTGTTATACTAGATTCTTTACATAAGTATAAAACCAGCTTGTTTTTTCACTTTGCAGATATTGACAACAGTGGGTACGTCAGTGATTATGAGCTCCAAGACCTGTTTAAAGAAGCAAGTCTACCCTTGCCTGGTTACAAAGTCAGGGAGATCGTAGAAAAAATCATTGCAGTAGCGGATAGCAACAAGGATGGAAAAATCAACTTTGAAGAATTTGTCTCTGTAAGACATTCCTTTTGGACTTTTCTTTAGTTCACGGTTCTTTGGTTTTAATAGTCTTTAGAAAATGAATATGAACTAGTTATTAAGCTACCACTTCAAGAATAGAATGTGATGTTCTTTAATATATACAGTTTGCTTAAAAAAAAATCTGCCTCTACATGTGATATGCAACTCAACTGTGATAAGATATGTGTGAGTTGGAAGAAGCTGGTTAATAATGTTAATCAGGAATACAGGAAAGTCATTCTTCCAGTAGCTCTCTTCAACTCTGCAGAAAGTGCCCTCTAATAGCCCTGATATTAACATCCTAAGAATTATAACGTCTAGGTTGAAGTGCAAAGGTAATGTTGTGCTTCTCTACCATTAGCTCCTTTGAATACCCAACCATTGGTTCTTTCCACAGTAAATCCTATAATCAAAGCACTACATAAGATGTTATTTTGCCTGTCTTATATGAAGGAGTCTCCATACCATCCACTACCTGTTGAGAACCAAGATAGAAAAGTAAATTAACTGACACAACTAAGTACTAGTTTGACACAACTAAGTACTAGTTTGACACAACTAAGTACTAGTTTGACACAACTAAGTACTAGTTTGACACAACTAAGTACTAGTTTGACACAACTAAGTACTAGTTTGAGAACGGGAGGGTTTTCTGTGACAATTTACAACGTCCTATATAATTATTTTCCAGTATTTGTATTTCACTCTTCCATTTAATTTAGTAGGTCTCATTTGGGCAATATGAGAGAACACGGTAGTTCAAAGCAGTCCTACTTCATATTTCCTCAAAAAGAAGGGGCTGGACTACATATTTTAGTAACTGTTGGGTCAGCCCTTGCCCTGGTGACAGAGTAGTTCATTAGATAATCAACGTTTGAATTCTGTGAGTGATACAGTAATGCTTGTGTTACTATGTTCAATCTCTATACTAAAGGCTGCTTTTTATTAGGAATGAGGTAGTTTTTTTCATTTCAAGTGAGCAAATGTGAAGGGCTTAGAGTTTTTTTTTGTTTGTTTGTTTGTTTGTTTTTTAGTGTGGGTCCTAGTCTAGCATGCTTTAAGAGAACCAGAAACTTTTCAGGCTGTTGGTTTGTGTGTGTTTGGGGATGGTTAGGTTTTTTTTTGACTTTACTGCTGCTAATTGCAGCAGGTTGCTTTAGTTAGTTAATCATGTTTCTTTTCTAGGCTTTACTTTGCACTGTTTCACAGGGGAGATGCAATTATTTCTATCCAAGCATAGAGTTCTGTCTGTTACCTATTCTTCGTTGTCAGTTCTGAGAGCTCTACAGTGTTTGGGCAAATTCAGGACGTATCAGTATATCCGATATGGTTTATGTTGTAGGCACTTCGAAAATGCTATCAGTGAGCTTGCTTAAAGATGTGTGTCACGTGGAAACCTTTTACTGTAAACCATGATGAAGTAAGCAAAAGAAATATGCTCTAGTTATTGAAAATGTGTTTTCAAGAGTTAATGTAAAAAACAAAGAAAGGCAGTCAGGTTCCTTACTGACTGTAGAGGACTTACAAGATTTAATACTTAAATAGCTATTTGAAGGTGCAATTAATCACAATGCTTTCTATTTTTCTTATACCAGATAATTCAGGAATTGAAAAGTAAAGATGTTAGCAAATCTTACCGAAAATCAATAAACAAAAAGCTGGGTATTACAGCACTTGGAGGAACATCAGCAATATCTACTGAGGGGACACAGCACTCTTATTCGGGTAACAAATAAGCATGAACAAATTTTTGTGTGGTGGGGGAAGACCCTTTAAATTTGCACTAGTCTTGGAAGAAGAAGAAAACTGGAAAATGTTGTTGAAAGCAAATTAACAAAGAGAAAGCACATGGAGATGGACAAGACAAGTGTGGGTGGCACTTTATTAAAATGTGGGCTGTTGAATTTGTTGTTAGCTTCATGCTGCACTCAGGGGTAAGTTAGGCATCTTTACCAGAGCAAAAAATGAAAACAAGCACTGGCAGAATGTGGGTCTGGGGGGTAAATGCCTATTTGGCATACTGGTAGTAAGTAGACTTGTTTTTTGGCTTCATTACATGCTAATCTAGGCATATTTCCATATTCCAATAAGAATGAATCTCCATTTTTATTTCCACAATGTTAACTAAAAAACAGAAAAGCAAAACCAACCCACAAAACCCCAACCATATACTCCTTTCCTGATGGAAGGGCATCCTCAGCTGCCTGTGTGCCATTATAAAACTTTTTACTCCCGTATGACTTTTGCATAGCCTATCTCATACCTGAGAAGTTGCTTTTAGTAATTGATGTTAGTTTCTTTCCACCTCTCCCTACTGCATGTCATTTAAATTGGTAATTGTGCCTAATTGCTTTGCAGCTCTTGGTCAGGATTTTAAGCACCTTCCAGGATCATATTGCAATAAGCAATATGGCAAAAGAGCAACAACTTTTTTGATTGACTCAGGTCTGGGATTTGTTGTGGTTCCAGAAGTATATTAAGATTCCATATGTGAGGAAGATCGCTTGAGTTAACTGAAGGTGGTGATACCTTCTCTTTAGGTATTGTCCTTATCCCAAGTGCAGCTTGGTGCTGTATCTCCAAAGCAGGGGATATAATCCATCTCAAAGGATGCCTGCAGGGGGCACATCATCAGAAGTAATCATTTAGACTCCCTTTCATTTTTAGTGGATAGAAACTGACCTCTCTAGTGTGCAGTTCATCTGACCTGGCTTCATTAACCTTCTAGTTTATGATGAGATGAACTGTGCACTGGAATTTCACATTTCTTCCCACCGACGATGAAAGGAGTGCAGTCTCTCAGATGTAGATACCTGTCTTGTATGCTCCTTGAGATAAGTGAGGTGAATACCAACTGTACTGTCTGGAAATTTGGATTGTGATACTATAGCTTGATTGACTTGTTCCAATAAGCATTCTTACAGACATAGTAATAAATTCTGCACTAAATATGGAGAGAGAGTCTCTCTTTAAAACTGCTAAGATACTAAACTTTGGGAGTTCCTCAAAGCTAAGTACAGAACAGTAATGCAGATGATAGTCTCAAAATTATGGTCTCTGAAGTCCTAGCAGAAGGTAGAATGAAATGCTGCATTTTAAACCAAGGGTGTATAGATTGAGATGTTGTGTGTTTGAGATCATGACCTTTCTTCTTTTCAGTGTAATCACTGAGAAAGTGAATTCAAAGTCAGACATAATGATACCTTCCTAATTTTATTGTTATGATTTTTATGCTGTCTTTCAGAAAATCACCGGTTGTTTAGAGGGTGCAGTAATGGAAAGATAAATCTGTACTTGACATTTTTTGTTCCATAACTGGCCCCTATGAAACTAAGGAGCTTTGCTGCAGATGAACTTCTTTGACCCAAATCTGGTATTCAGTGTTATGTGTTCATGGAGATGATAATAGATTATTTTAATGTTGTCTGTCTTTTCAGAGGAAGAAAAAGTTGCTTTTGTTAATTGGATAAATAAAGCTCTACAAGATGACCCAGACTGTAAGCACCTCCTCCCCATGAACCCATCAGATGCTAGTCTTTTTAAATCCCTTGCAGATGGCATCCTTCTTTGGTGAGTCTAGGGCTGCACACAAGAGAAGAAACTCATCTCAAAGGTTAAGTGCAGATCACACTGAAGTCAATTGGAAAACTTTTGACAGGCTTTAACATCGGGACTCGGCTTATAAATATTTTAACCAATGTGTAGGAGGGGGAAAATCTGTTTTCCTGTAGAAATGTTATTTTTAGCAAACTTTTATGCTAGACTGTGCATATATTATAAAAGTGGCTCCTCTTCTGATCCATTATCATAAATGCCAGATATGTGCAGGCTGTTTATAAAGGAGATAATTACAGTTTGTGTATTCATTAGCTAAAATAATTAAAATCTTTACAATTTGAAATATTTTTAAGTTAATAAATGTATTTACTAAATCATAGGATGGGAGGAACAGAAATCTGAGTTAAATATGGCAAAACAGCATATAGTACATCCCTTAAATCTAGTCTGCTGTAATTTTGTATTTAGTGACTATTAGTACTTATGCACAATGGTAATAATGGATAAGCTCATTAGTATTAACGTGAATTAGTATTTGAGATCTTTGTAGATGCAAGATACTATAGAAATGCAGTGCAGAAGAATTACTAATATTACAAACATTTTCACTAGAGACCATTTAACTGACAATAGTTTACAGTTATAATCTCTCAAGATCTCTTTTTGACTGTACAGACGTGCTCTGTTACTTAGGTATAAAACCCAATTCCTCAAATTTCTTTAGGTATTAAAGGGGGGTTTCTGGATGAATATATAATTATTTAACAAGGAGAAGAAATTTAGAGAACAAGCTCGTCTTTTTTGGTCTTGTCAGACATTTACAGATAGTTTCAAATGTTAATGTTTTAAGCAAATAAAGAAACATATTTTCTGAGAAGTGGAAGTTTGAATAAACTCTGACTTTTCTTCCTTAGCAAAATGATTAACTTTTCACAACCAGATACAATTGATGAAAGGGCTATTAATAAGAAGAAACTCACTCCTTTCACTATTTCTGTAAGTACTGCACAGATAGGAACTTGCCACACATGAGAAAGTAAAATATATTTCTATAGCTTCGCTTTAATGACAGTTATCCTCGTGGAGAAAAAAAAAAGTCCTATTTTTAAAAATGTCAAAGCATGAAATTGTATTCTCTAACAAACTCAGGTGGATTCTTCTGTTTTTTAAATGGCAAACAGGAAAACTTGTATTTTCATGCTTTCTTTAGTTCTTTCACTATGTTCCTTTTTGCTTTACTAAGATCTGAACAAAATAATGTTAAATTTCTGAGTGGATGTTTGGGTCGAATTTGGGGATGCAATGCAGAAAGTGTCTGCATGGCTGTATACTGTGTGGTAAGATGGTATTTTCAGTAATGGAGAGTGGCTTGGACAAAAGATGAGAAGCTCTATGGTTTTTGACTATGTATGGGGCCATAAAATATTTGAGGAAAAACAGTTTTCAAGAACTTATTTGGGATATGAGAAAACAAGTCTGGAATAAGGAAGTAGATCTGTAAATTTCCAGCCTAAGGAGGAAAAAAAAATCCTGTTTAAAAGCTTCAGTTAATGGGAAGGCTTTTCATTTCAGACTGTGACATTAAAAATATGAAAAGTTAACACCATACCACGTTCTAAATCCTCCAGCTGGGTCTTGTTAATCTCTACTTATTTGAAGAAGATGTGTCAGCAAAAATGATACTACATGTGCTTATGCTGTCCCTGTAGATAGTATGACTCTGGGGGGGGAGGGAAAAAAGAGTAATAGAGTAATATGAATAATATGACAGCTGCCCAATTTTTTTTTCTTGGAATGTTTCATCTGTGGTGATCATTGGCTTCACTTTCAGTGTCAGCATGTTGAATTGCTATGATTTTCTAATGCTGTTTGTTCGGTCACACTTTGAGTTGCTTGAATAAATGGCGTCAGCCTGTATAAGAGCCAAGATGATGGCTGTGATGACAATGATGTCAGTAGCCTCCTACACAGGGCAAAATACCATATAAACACATTTTCCACAGGATCAAGTCCCTGGTATTTTGGGCAATATTGTCTAATTAGTGTATATGATACTTGTGAATTACAAATAAGACTTTGATTAGGGATCCAAGCAGTGGAAGGTGGTCCACAGTTTTTGGTGGGTCTACATTAAACACTGTCAATAATGTTTTCCGTTAAATTTTGTTAAGACACGTGGTGTTTCACAAAAAAATCTCCAGGATGTAGTCATCCATTGGGAATCATTGAACTAATGCATTAGTTCTTATAGGTTCAGAAACTTAGAAAATAGTAAATTTGTTCATATTAAAGCTACAAATATTCACAACCTCATAAATTTGTTGAATGTTGATATTCCAAATAGGAAAACCTAAACTTGGCTCTGAACTCTGCATCTGCTATTGGCTGTACAGTTGTCAATATTGGATCACAAGATTTGCAAGAAGGAAAACCGCACTTGGTATTAGGGCTCTTGTGGCAGATCATAAAAGTTGGTCTTTTTGCTGATATTGAGATCTCCAGAAATGAAGGTAAGAGTAACGCCAGCTATAGTAATGTGTGCAGTTTGTAATTAACTGCTTTGAAACCGTGATGGCAATTATTTCAGCTTTCTTTCATACCTTTTTTTTTTTTTTTAAGCTCTCATTGCTTTGCTAAATGAAGGGGAAGAACTAGATCAGTTACTGAAGCTATCCCCAGAAGAGCTCTTGCTACGCTGGGTAAACTACCATCTGACCAATGCAGGCTGGCAGAAAATCAATAACTTCAGCCAAGACATTAGGGTATGTAGTTATCACTCTGATAATTGAACATAGTGGTATTAAAACATACTATGCATAGAAACAAATGAACCATAGCAGAAGTATTTAGAAAAATACTAGTCATCTGCTTTTTCTAGCTATAGGCTCATCCTACGTTTTTCAACACTGAAAGAACGCTATTATGATCTCATATATCCTAGTCAGTTGTTCATACCATGTATTATCACATCACTGTGCAAAATGAACATTTCCAACAAGCTCATATTCAGGGCAGTTCTAATGTTCTAGGTTTGTTATCAGAACTGTGTAGGGAAATTTACCCTGTTAGTTGCATTTTTACTTGGCCATCCTTCTCTGTTCCTGGGTTTGCAGAAACCCATCCTTTCTTTTTTTTTTGTTGTTTTAGGGAAGAAGAGTATGGCTTTAAATCTCCTCCTGTTGTGTATTTGCTAATGGTTCTTGCACTTTGTACATGGCATTGTAGAGAAGAATAGGAAACCACTTATGGAAAGAACAGTTATTCAGAGAGCTGTCTGGAGTAGCTACCGATTCTTGAACCAAGAAGTGAGCAGCCCCTCTTAACCACCGTTTTGCTGGTGTGCCACTTTACTGACCCAAGGGGACTGAAGCCATGCTAGTTCTTTGTGGCAGATGTCCGGACTGCATAATTCTTCTCTTGTAATTCTGCATAAGGTATGCAGAGTACTGTAGTCAGTCCTGTTCTAGACAGAGAAAAACCCAACTACTTTAAAAGCAAAGGAGCAAGATTACTTAAGGTGGTGAGACACCTTCTCTTCTCATTGGAGAAAACAATTTCAATAATTGCTAGTTATATCTTCTCAAATGCCACAAAGAAGGCTAGCATTAAGGCAAGCTAGGGTTTTATATGAAAACTGCTAATATAGTAAAGATCTTACATGCTATAAAATAGAAGTATTAAATACTTCTAAAAATCAGTAGGTTTGAGTTTTATTTTTCTAGTTTCTTAGTGGGTGGGGAACAGAAGCATCCTAAAAACTGCATCAAATAAATATAATTTCTTTTGTCTATATATCTATCGCTATAGATTATCTTAAAGAGCCACTTCAGTCTTATTTTTTAATTCCAGTTAATTGGTCCATAAAGAAATAGAAATTTTTAGAAAACAGTTTGAAAAGAATAGTGAAGGAATAAAATACCCACACTGAAAATAAGATCCATATTGTTCTGTGTTTTTTTTGTTTTGTTTTTTGTGGGTAACCTATATAAATTTGTCTTTATTTTAATGGCAGCTATCTAGTTCCTATCCAGCTGAATAAATGTAACTGACATCATCCAGAAAAATTAACTGATATTTCTGTTCTTTCATCTGGCTAAATAAGTCCTATGTGAAATATTATAGTAAAATGGCTGTATGACTTCATATTTACTGTAATTAGGGTGCCATATTTCTGACTTACGTGGCTTTTGAATTGGGCTATAAGAGTAGTAAATGGCTATAAAAGGCTACATAGTTGCTCACTTTCTTAATATTACACTGTATGTTTTAGGATTCCAGAGCCTACTACCATCTGTTAAATCAGATTGCACCCAAAGGAGATGACCCTGATGAATTGCCTGTTAAAATTGACTTTTCAGGGTTTCATGTAAGTATCCTGAAATCTAAAAAAAAATAATTAAAAAAAAAAAAAAATAGACTGGAATTATCTGAGACTCCTATGTATGTATCCAACATCCTGGTTGCAAGGCTGTCCTGGTATTGCCATTTGCTTTTGTAAAGCATACAAAAGCTCAGTCAGATTATTCAATGTCATACAAGATTAAATGAGAGAAGCTTGAGTAAAGTTCCAGGGCAGTGCTGAAACAGGATTATGCATCCTCCAGTCTAAAATTTGGAGCTATGTTTTACTCACATTAATGTGTAACTGTTTTGTGTTTTGAGTTGGGTCTTCCAATACGAATATTACAACATCCTGCTTCAGTTCTGTTCTTTTGGAATTCAGGCAAGGAAAAAGAGCAGACTTCACAAACTTTGTGATCTTTCCTCAGACTATACAGAATTTGGAGAGAACATGAGCCCTTCCAATAAGCCGCAGGAAAGTGCGACAGCTGTCAAACTTTAAGTTGCAAAGGGCTAGAAGTGCTAAAACCAGCTATCTAGATTTTTGAGAACACTTTTCTTTAAGCTGCTACATAATGGTGGTTGAAAAGATTACTTGGAGAATGTTTGATGCAAAATTGAACTGACCGCCTAAGATATCTATACCAATCAGAATCTTAAATGGAATCTTATTATTCATTATAATGAAACCCAATTGCAAAACTATAAATGCGTAATTTTCACTTATAACTGAGCTTTAGTCCTCTCAAATTCTTTCATGAGGAGAGATCTATTCTGTTTGTTGCTTTTGTTTTGTTTTTTTGTGTGGGGGGGTGGAGGTGGTGAATGAGAAAGGATTGTGTCTTTTCGTTGTCGGTTTTTCCCCTGTAATTTCCTATAGTTTATTTGATCACTTTCTGTAATGGGCTATAAACCGGTATGAATAACATGTAATATTGTTCTAGAGCAAGGGTCTGGTTGAGCGTACCAGTGTTGAATTACTGGCTCTTATTTCATTCTAACAGTAAATCAATTGCTAACTTATTTCACTCTACATATTAGCTTTTAATGTTGTGAAGATTAGAGGCAAAACGTGGATGCTGAATGGTTTTGAAGACTTATTTATGCTAGGTAGATTAATAATAAAGATGAATAAACAAAATTATCTTTTCATTACACGAGTTACCAACTAAAAAGATTTAAAAATATTATTTAAAATATTATTTAAAATATTTAAAAATTTAAAAATATTCAAAGGAAGACAAGGTGATGGATTATCCCATCCAAACTCTCTTGTGGAGGGTTTTGGAGATCATCTGTAATTACTATACTTGAGAATGCCACTCTAAAATAGTGATGATGAACCTGTGGCACATACAGCAGAATGTATGGTGGGGGAATCAAAAGCCTGGAAACGGAAACATAACCACTCACCTCTGTCTGCTGTGATTCACAGAGTATGCTGAGCAGGCAGCCACAGAAGTGAAGGACAAAGAAAGTGGAAGGAAGAGGGGAATTGTTAAGGGCTGTAAGAGCTAGCTCAGGCATTTGGGGAATGAGGGAGACACTGGCACAGGTCATCACAGGTCAAGATTTGCTAGACTGCAGATTCAGTCAGAACATCATAGTATTTGTTACAAGTTAATGTATTTTTTTTTTTCTTTTAGGATAAAAATGACTTGAGGAGGGCTGAATACATGCTCCAACAGGCAGACAAATTGGGCTGCAGGCAGTTTGTAACTCCAGCAGATGTGGTTGCAGGCAACCCTAAACTCAATTTGGCTTTTGTTGCAAATCTCTTTAACACATATCCAGCCCTACACAAGCCTGACAATTCATCTTATGATCTCAATTTATTAGAAGGTACTCAACTTGCTAAGCATATAGGAGATAAGAATGCTAATGACTTCTGTTTAAGTATTCCTTCTAGGTTGTGATATAGAATCCTGGTGTGATGGTGCCTATGTTAACACCAGCATATAGAGCTTTTTCATTAGCTTTCAATATAAACCTGTAGTAGAAGTCCCTACTATTGTGGATATTGGAATATAGAATTTTGTTCACTTACATCAGCCAAACCAAAGGCTATTCCTGAATAATTTTCTATCATTCATTTGCAGGAGCAAAACTTGTCCTCTTATTCCTTTTCCAGGTTCCTGTGCTTCTTGCCATAATATTTATATTTTAGCTGATGCACAAATTCTAGCTTTTCCTAATTTGGCGTGTTACACTATGAACTGTCTTTTAAAGTCTACTATGCAATAGTCTTCTAAAGTACTCTTTACAGGTTGTGTTTTTATATACATATGTGTGTGTGTGTGTGTAGCTGGTTGCCTTTTAAAACAGGAAACTGATTTAAAAAAGAAAAAAATGCTTCTGCATCAGTGACCTATATAAATCTATTGCACCAGCAACCTGTATGGATCCTAGTGTATCAGCAAGTCAGTTGTACTGTTCAAATCCCTAATGCTAGAGATAAAGGAATAACTGATAGCAATCTTTGGCTGTTACCCTTTCTGTGGACCGCCTAATCTAGGATAATGAAATAGTCCTGCCAGTGTGTTTCAGTTGTTCACTGATTTCAAAGGAAAGGTGAGAATGAGGGTTGTTGCACTTGGGAGAATCATCAACACTGTTAACACATTCCTCTGCACCACCTACTCTTGCCTTCCTCATACTGTTCCTATCAGGTTTCCTTTCCATCTAGGTGAGTCCATCTTCCTTTGCTTCTAACTTTGTCATGTTTCCTGCTCTGTGGCATCCCTGTTTCACAAATGTTGTATCCCTCAGACCACTCCTGTTTCAGGCCTCCTGCTTTTCTTGTTTTATGGGTGCCAGCTTTGCTAGCGGTATCAAAGCACAGGAGGCAGTCTTCCTTTTCCAGCTGTGATATCCCTAGTCACTGCAGTCCCTGCTGTCCAGAACAAATGACTGAAGAAAAGCCCTGCTCTTCCTCTGCTGCAATTTTGTTGGAAATGTATGCTTTTGGAATTGTGTGCAGGAGCTGCATGAACGTAGAATATGTAATCACCTGAATGGTAGATTACCATTCTTTAATGGTAAATACTGGCCAAATTTAAGGTGCTTTTTATAGTGGATATTTTAGAGATGGATAACCATGCCAGTGTTACCTATTTAAAGGCAAGTAGAAGACTCCCTTCTGCCCTCAAATAATAACTCCTGTGTTGTCATGTAGATATAAACTATCAATAGTTATTTCAGCCAAAAGACAGTGTTGTTAATGTGTTTTTGTTTGTTTATTTTCCATAAAGTCATGTGTTTTGACTAACCTTTTCTCAAGGTAGTGTTAGACAAAATGTAAAGCATTCGTTTTTTATAGTTTTATCATAGATGGTCTGTTGTAATCTGACTCATAATTTATAATGCTTTCCTATTTTGCTTCATGAAATCCAGATTTGACCCCTCCTAATGTAGGTACTGTATTTAGTACTTTTCTGTACTCCATAGAAGTATTTATTCTGCAATTTTCTTGGTGTGTTTTTTTTCTAGTGTTTTAGTCATCTCTGTCCTTTTCTGCTGGTTGATTTTTTTTCATTGTTCTTGTATTTTCCTATTGCTTTAATATTAAAAGGCTGTAATATAACTAAAAGAAAAAAAAAAACCACAGGTCTAACATGCATATAAAATGGGGGCAAGACTTGTTCAAGTCAAACACCGTATAGTTCTTTCTGTGGGTCTAACCAGCAGGGGCCTTCCATGAACTAAAACTTAAAGCTCCAGACTTGTATGTGGGTGAGTAGAGCTTCTTGAAAGCCTTAGTTTTCCTGCATTAAATTCCATCTCTTCCATGACTGTTCCACCCAGAAAGTGTGAAGTAGCTGTTCTCTTTGGTTTAAAACAATGAATGCTAGGCATAAATTGGAATCTAGGCTGATAATGCTTAGTAAGTCTGGTGATGGGCGCTTGTATGCAGAGAGCATATCCCTCAGATATACTTCCATAAGGAAATAAACAGCTGATACTCCGTGGGGTGGGAGGAGAAGGGAGTCCTCAGTAAAAGCATGACCTTTAGGTATTGCTGTTGCTCTGAGGAAATTCTCACCTGTAGGAAAGGCAGCAGAGTTTGGGATCTAACTCACAGAAAGCTGAGCTCTTGGGGGGAGGAAGACATGGAAGCATGTCTACTGATGTTTCATCCAGTGTGCATGTTGTCTGCAGCTGTTCCTTAGTCCACTGGCAGCCTTCAAAGCTGTTAACATGAGAGGGTTAACTACTTCCACTCAGGCCAGCTGAATTTAGGGGGGAAAGTGCACCTTAAGCTCTGTTGTCTTTCAGAGAGAATGTTAGGTATTGGGAGCCCTTTGGATCTTGACCCCATCCTTACGGCTACTCCTCACTCAGTTCCATAGTACAATGATCTCAGAGAAGAAAGAGATGGCTATAAATATAAAGGATACTACCAAATTTGCTCCTCTCTCTTTTGTGTAGCTCTGTCCCCTTTCTGCAGTTTTCCTATGATTTTGGCTATCTGCTGCACCACTCAGCAGAAGATATGCTCCTGATAGGATCACAAGGTATATTTTGAATAAAAGAATGGAGAGAAAAAATTGGTCGGTTCTCAGCCATCTGGAAAGCTTAAGAACATTTACATGTTGCATGATAAAGGGATTTGTATAAAGTGGCATAGTAAATACAGTGTGTTGGATTCCTGCTAGACAAAATGGTGCTTCCCAACTTGCATGCTTTTGCTCCTGCTTGTCTGCTTTGGATTCTTCTGGCAGTGTTAAGCATGCATTGTAAAATTCTCAGTCTGAGTGCAATTGCTGAGTATCTGTTTTTGTAGCTATATTTCTAGTAAGAGTTCATTAAATAATTTGGTTGTCATTTTAGCAATGGACAAGTGTCCTTAAAAGCACTTTGCAGTCAGTTTTTAGGCATTGTTAAACTAACCCAAAGATCAGTAAGCCTAAAAACTTAATAAAAGCAAAAAAAATTAAAAAAATAAAAAGGGACTCCAAGTACCTTTAAGGTACTTTTTGGAAATTTAAATTATATATCATGCTTCTATGTTGATTTTATCTTTTCTATGGGAAAAATGATGATATTCTTAATATTTGTCATAAAATGTAATCCTTCATTGTCTTTTAAATTTGGTTGTGGGAAGAAATATGTGAAACAAAGCTGACTGCCTGAAGACCTTGCAGAATAGTATTTTTCTTTCAACGTGTATTCATCAATGAATATTTGGTAATTTTTACAAGTAAATCTGCAACAAATACTAGGTTTAATTCCATATGAAAGATCTCATAATTCAGAACGAAAATATAGCTGTAGGATGAATATAATCAATTTCTTATTAATTGGAAAGTAACTGGTAAACTGGCTGACAGTTTTTTTTATAAAATGTGTTCTGTTGGAACATGCCAACTACAATTTAAATTTCTCACCGAAATATCTGAATTTAAATTATGTTTTTGATAAATACATTTTGAAGTCCAGGGCTTTTTGTGTAAAATAAGACCTAGATTAAAACTGTAACCTCTATCTAAAAACAGAGCTATGCCATAACATCAATTTAATATAATAATAACATTAAGGATGTTTTCTTTCTAATCTAATGTTATAAATGTTTAAACATCAGCTTCACTTTGCAAAAACATTCACTGTTCTATAGTCAGCGTGAACTGCAGAACTAAATGAGGCTGTTTTCATACTACATAAACCTCATTAGACCAACTCAGTATTATTATCCACTAAGGAATAAGCAAAGAAAAATCTGAAGATTTTCATATGTTTCAGTTCTGTGAAATCTGTTCTATCATTCTTTGCAGAGAATTTCTCTCTCCCAGTGTCCTTTCTATTTTCAACTGGATTATCAGCCTAACAGAACAAAGCAATGAGGTTATTGCAAGCTCGTATATTCAGGCAAAATATTTCCTTGTTGTTCTTTGGTCTAAGAGAAAATGGCTTATGGAGCACTGATTCACAAACAGTTGGCTACAAATTCATTTTTAGTTTTAGGTAATGTTGTATGTATGACATTAATGTATTACTCCAAACTGTAACCTTACAAAGAAAGAGCATTACTTAAGGGACTCATGATTTTAGTAAGTGAGAACAATCTAAGTCAGGAAAGTGAAGGTTTTTTTTTTTCTACTGAATTTCCTGCATTTCTCATAAATTTGGAAGTAACTGGTAAGGTGGCTGAAATACTTTTACAAAATCTATTCTGTTGGAAAATGTCAATCACAGCTGAAATTTCTAGCTGTTCCAGAGTTGCCAGTTAAATCTGCAAGAATAACTAGCCCCTTTGGCAGTGTAAGCAGCATCACAAATTTTACCCACATAATGCTGCGCTGCTTTAGCCTTCAGTGTTAAAAACTGAAAAGGTGAGGTCAGTTGCTTTGGAGGACCTTCCCAAATTAATACTGGGAACTTATGTGTGGAGAGAGTAGAGCAGTAGTTTCTGGAGCCTGATGCAATTGCAGTGTGTTAGTATTAACCTGTAATAAAAATGTAATTTCAAACCGGTTTAAAGATAGTGTTGAATATACTTTCCACTGATTATTTCTGTTTTAGCAACTTACTGATTAACTTTGTTATTTCTTATCACCATTTGCTCCATGATATATTCATTATCTAAAACAAAACCAATAAGCAGTCTATTTCTATATTTTGTAAAATTACATTTACACACAAAAATGTAGTCCTTATACTCTCTGGCCTTGTGCTCAGAACTGAGGAACCCTGAATTTGATAGGATTGCCTCTACTTAGTGGCCAGCAGGGATTGCTATTGTGGAAACAATGAACTCATTTTTAAGAAAGAGAAAAGAGGGGGGAGAGGAGGGGGGAAAAAAAAAAGTAGTGCAGGAACTGTAATTTGTTGGTTCTATGAGTCATTTAGACATTGTTTTCTCCAAGTAACTTATATAGAATTATATTTGTCACTGTAGGAGAAAGTAATGAAGAAAGGACTTTCAGAAACTGGATGAATTCACTGGGTGTAAGCCCATATGTTAATCATTTATACAGGTAAGGCTTTTTTCTTTAAGTAAAATTTTGTTCTCCTTTGGATGTAATAAAGTAAGTATTTATGAATATCTGATAGAATATAGTAACACCATGAATAAAGGGAAGTTGTATTTCTACAGAAATAGTGATTTCCAATTTTCCATACAGCATGACAGGAACTGGTTTGTAGAACCTCATTAAGCAGTACCTGATTAAGATATTCCACTCACAATCAAGAAATACTAGAGCTAAAAAGTTTTGATATGCTTCATTTACTAGTATTTTAAATATTACTATGCTTTTTAAAAAAAAAAGAGGTATTTTTTATTTTATAATGTGTGATTTCTGTTTTCTATCATGAAAGATTAAATAACCATGAACCTATTAAAGCGTTAATGTATTTCAAAACTATAAGAAAGTATAGCTGTCTGCTCAGTAGACTGGAAGTATCTAAGCAGTGGTATTCCCTTGAAGGGCTTTTTAGTGTGCTTTCTAGATACTACTTTCAAATTGTGCCAGCAGTTGATTCAGATCTTATCAGTAAAGATGGGATATAGGGAAGAACTTGTGAGCATCTGCTTTCATGTGTACTTACTATTGGGATTCATTGTTTCCGGTTTACATCTGCTGTAAAGTGATACACTCTGTAGACAGCTTAAATAATTTCATTTAGCAGGTAGTTGAAAGGGATTATCAGGAACGCAGTTTATATTGGGAAAATACTTTTCCCAATTCTCTTCTTTCACAAGAGAGTATGTTGGTTTTGATTAGCCTTTAGGAAAATAAATCTGTAGGTGCAGATTAAGCACAAGTATTTAACATTTTGGAAAGCTCTGAGGAAACTAAAACTAGATCAATAAATGAAAAATGTTTACCTAGGTGTTTTATCTATGCCTACTCTACAAAAGCAATTATTTAACTGCAGTTGGTAAAACCAGTGGCTTTGCTTTCTTCACTGAGATTTGTGAAAAATAATTAAGTTGAATATTCAATTTAACTTAAATAATGGCAGAAATTGATCAATAGGATATTTCAGCAACATAATGTACACTTCCAGAAGTCTCAAGTACTTATTAACATTTTCATTGTGGATATGAACTTCTGTACTTAAAAATACTGGTTTACTCTCATTTAGCGACCTCTCTGATGCTTTAATAATTTTCCAATTGTATGAGATGACTCGTGTGCCAGTTGACTGGAACCGTGTCAACAAACGTCCTTATCCTCTACTTGGTGGTAATATGAAAAAGGTGGGTAGATACTCTCAAATACAGTCTAGTTTCACAGTCTCCAATTATGCTCATTATAGTAACGTGGATTGTCTAGATTGGGGGAAAAAAAATAAGTTTCCAGGTGGTATCTGAAGAAATAGCAGTATATCACTTCAGTTTCAAAATGTGGACACCATTTGGCAATATTAAATTTAAGGTCTAACTAGGGTAAAAATTTCAGGCCTGACGCAGCTATTGTTGTCCAATGCTCTTATATTAGGAGGTGTTACAGAGCAGTTGAATATTCTGCCAGGAGAATTTGTGGAAACCTTGCAGAATGCAAGCTTTCAATAAGTTTGTGATTGTTATGAAGCCAGAAATGTAGGGCAAAAAACTACTGTTTGTTTAAAAAGAATGCATTCCAAGTATTCTCCCAAATTCAGTTTTGATGCAAGTATTTATTACTTTGTTGAAAACCAAGTGAAATTGGTTTTCTGAGGTGTGAAATAAGATTATCATTGGATTCTTACATAATTGTATTTATATCTGCAAGAATACTAAAAACTGCACAGTGTACAAAGGCTAGAAATCTTTCTATAGCTTCAGAATCTCACCATAGGTAACAGTAAGCCAAATGAATTCAAACTACACATAGTTTCTAGGTCTGTGTTACAGAAATACTATTTTTTTTCATTATTTGTACACAACGTTTACTTCTAGATTGAGAATTGCAATTATGCAGTAGAACTTGGGAAGACAAAAGCAAAATTCTCCCTGGTTGGTATTGCTGGACATGATCTAAATGAGGGTAATCCTACTCTGACTTTGGCTTTGATATGGCAGCTGATGAGAAGGTAAGTTAGGCATAGTATATGATATATGTATGTATCTGTGCGTATATCTTTATATATGTTGCTGTCTGTACATCAAGGGAAATTAAAGCAAGTGTTCAGTTCATCTAACAGGTGCACTGATGCACAGTGCACCTAACAGGAATAAACAGGTGTACTCCAGTGTCTTGCACCTGCTATAATCAGGTACAAATGCTTCCATAATCTGAGTGAAATTTCATACGTTGACGTAAAAATTGCAAGACACTAGCCTAACAATAGAAATAACAAGGCTATACAGAGACATAATCATAACTGTTCTATATAAGAACAAATGCTACTGGAAATACCAAAGATTAAGCTATACTCGATTTATGATCAAGATTATTTATATTATATTTATTCAAAGATTTAAATACAGCAAAATATTTTTGAACCTTTTGTAATCAAAGAACCATTGTGTACTTTTACAAATTCAAAATATTTTCTTTTTGACTGCTTGAATATTAACAAATAACGCTGCAGCACTCTAGATTTTTTTAATTGTTATTTTAAATACTGATCTGAGATATATGGGAGTTTTTGTAGGTTAATAATAGAGGTAAATATGTAACAATGAACCGAGAAAAAGTGTAATTTTCTGGTGTATTTAAAATAAGTATTTTGGAGAGTCATTTCTAAATGGCCCTTTCCTCTGAGATAAGTTTTTATACTTTTTTACATACTGCGTAGTGATTGAAACAACAATAGCGTGTGTTTATATGTGTATACATCCATTTATACATCAGTAATTAAGACCTCATGTACTACAAATTGTGGTTAAAATTGTATATACTTCAGCAAGTATAAAAGCACATAATTTATTTTGTGTTTATTCCATGTATCTTTCTGGAAGTAGGGAGTGATTTAAATATTTCCAAATTCAAAAAAGGAAGATAAGTAGGAATAGGTGATGTAAGCTATAGATTTTAAAATAGGGAGAAATTTCAAGGCCATCACAGCTTTAGTAATGTAACTATGGTAAAATTAAAATCTTGTAAGTGCACTGAGCAGGAATAAAAATAAGTTGATTTCAATAAAGAATATTTTACAGCGAGTATTTTCCACAAATTAATTTTCTTACATCTACCCTGAAACACTGAATAATTTTTGTTTCTTGGACTGTTGTGATTCAGTTTTCAAAGTGACTGGATGCAGGGGAACCATTTAAGCTTATAAAGTAAAATTAGTTATAATGTTAGGAAAACAAATATAGAAAGAAGATGTAATAGTGAACATCGAGTTCTAGGATGTTATTTTGTTCTTGCAACAACTAAAGAAGTGATTTAAAGAACTGAATAGTTTATAAGATAAGGGTACCTTATGAAGATGAGTACTTAGCATTGTTACTGTGCTGAAGTAATATTTTACTTTTGCTTGTAGCTTTAATTCAGACTCTTATTTTCTTTATTAAAGGTATACTTTGAATGTGTTATCAGACCTTGGAGAGGGGGAAAAAGTAAATGATGAAATTATTATTAAGTGGGTGAATCAGACACTTCTAAATGCAAATAAGAAAACTTCAATTACCAGTTTCAAGGTAATCAAATACATTTACTTTTCTTCTTTCCACCTATAACCAGATCTGGAATTTTTAACCTGATCTGTTAACAATTTGTCTTCAACTGTGGCTCTTCCATCAGCTAGCATAATCGTAAAAGGAAATATTTTGAGGAGTCTGTGACTCTTCAGAAGTAATTTACAGCTCTAATAATAACAACAATAAAAAGAAATTATAATCACTGCTGTAATATTTAAAAAAAAAAAAAAGTATTAAAATTTTCAAAGGGACTTCTGCATGAAGTTACCAGTATTCGGGTATGGCATGTCAGATATCTCGCAGATATATGGATATTGGCACACTCATACTTGTGAGCACAAGCATGAAGAACAGTTTTGGAAATACTGAGGGGGGGGAAAAAGATTTCACTACTTTTTTAATAGCAGCTATTCAAAAATGAGTGCGTGATAGGGCCAGCGGAGGGAAAGCAGTTTAATCTGTAACTTGTGTTGTCGTGAATGGCATTGCTGATGTGCCACAGACCTAACAAAACAGGTCACTGTCAACAAATCATTCAAAATGCTACAGGAGTTTATCCCTTTCAGCAAGTATGAGCAAATTGATAAATGAAGCTTTCCTTTCATGTGTTTAGTGTTAAACATGAAAGAAGTCAGGTGTGTCATGCTGTGTGAATTTCATTCTTTAGAAATGGTAGATCAACTGCAAGATTGCACTTGTACACAAATACAGCATTCTTAGATGGGTTTATTGTGTGCACTGAAACAGTTACATGTCAGCGTGGTTCACAACAGGAACATAAGAACCTTGCAAGTTAAATATTTGAGAGCTCACTGTGTTATGACATTGAATTAGGTAAGCATTAGGCAGAAATTAATATCAAATATTTATACACCAGAAGATTTAATTTTTATTGTAAAGGTAAATTTGGTGTTGATCTTCCTAAAAGGGATTGCTTCATCTCTTATTTCTACATTTTTTTTAGCAATGTTAATATAAATAAATTGAAAGTAAGAAGATAATCTGTCCTAACATCTTGATTTTTGGTATGCCTGTGTTTTCTGGGGAGAGGTTGTTTGTTTTTAAGGTAGTTCAAATGATAGTAGACCCATACAGACAAGAAACTAGTGATTAAGGAGGCATTCTTCAGTACACCTTTTTTACTACTGGTTTTTGACAACATTCATGTATATGTTGTCTTTCACAATTTGAACTTTTGTCTATATTTTGGGGTTACTACAGCAAACATTATGTAGCAGAGGAATTGGAGGTCCCTGATATTTGTTGTGGAATACGAAAGCTGAGTTTTATTAATTGGCATTTGTTCAAACAACAAAAATTACAAATGTTTTTTGACTTATGAGCTTGGGGAGATACCTTATGTGTTCAGTGTCTTCAGGCAGATTTATATTACTATTTTTAAATGTATAATTAGTGTGGTGGCTCTATGGCACTTGGCTGAATTTGAAATCATAACTCTGATCTGGTGATGAAGGCAGCCATGTCATGTCTTAGGTGCTGAACCTCTGAAGAAACAGAGCCAGCCTCACTGGAACTGTCTTCCTGTTGGTTCCCTGTCTTCCCAAACTGTTGGTTTGGCATCATCTTGCAGTAGGCTGCTTATCTGCCGTGACATTTGGGAAGAAATAATTGCAGTAACATAATTTTCTATTTTAAAAATAGAGGAAAACACATGTCAGTGTATTAAAGACAAAATATAGTCTGCATATACTATCTCAGAATACCATCTGAGATGCAAAAATGATAGAAAGAGTGGGCCATAAACTACTGCAAAAAATAATTTCATTATGGGAAAAAAGAAAAAAAGACCATTCAGGGAATGTGAATACCAATTTGTTGTCTTGAAAGTCTGGTCCTTGGACTACTTTCAAAGTTCCCTTCTGCCCTTAGGGAAGGGGGAATATTTTTTCATTAAAGGAATTTAGGCCATTTATGTTTGTGTAATACCAACACTGAGTGTGAACCTTATAATTTTGATGTGCTGAAAACAACATTAGACCACAAAGGGGGAAAAATGTTTATTCAATAAAAAAACATACTGCTAGTTTTCAATATCTAAGACAGGCTGCAAGTCTTCTTTCATTGTGAAGACAGAATAATCAAAGCAAATAAATTCCTTATGCTAATCTTTTAAGTTTTTTCTTTTAGGACCAATCAATTAGCACTAGTTTACCTGTCCTAGATTTAATAGATGCCATTGCACCAAAAGCAGTTCGCCCAGAAATGATCAAGAGAGAAGATCTTTCTTATGAAGACAAATTGAATAATGCCAAGTAAGTTTTAAATGAATACTTTGTATCTTCCTAAAGTGCAGAAATGCATTATTTCATGCTTTAATTAATATGATCTATCAATTTAACAAATTCCACTGTTAGTTGTTTCAAAGAAAATATTATTTTAAATTAGAGTATTCTAGAGCTATTTTTTCCAGCATGTTTAAACTATGAACTCAAATTCACAGCTGATATGATCTACCACCACTCCACTGCAATTGGTTTATTAATAGCCTGGCATAATCCATACCGTTTTTGATAACGGTAACATAAAAGCTTTGATAACCAGTACCAAAATGGCTGCCAGTACAGTTGCTAATATATATTTTCTTCACAGTAATGTTCATTTTGCCCTAGAGGATAACTACTGACTGAACAGGCGTATTCTGCTATTAAAATCTGTTGTGAATCTTCACACATTAGTAGATGCAAGTTAAATAATATTTATTTTCTCTTGCTTTCCAAGGTATGCCATTTCAGTTGCTCGAAAAATCGGTGCTCGTATATATGCTCTCCCAGATGATCTGGTCGAAGTGAAGCCAAAAATGGTGATGACAGTGTTTGCATGTTTGATGGGAAGAGGACTGAACAAAATAAAATAATGAAGAGATTTAATATTACTTACTGCCATGTTAAGGACGATGAATGCCTCACAGCTTACAGAATTCTGAAGCTAAACAATAAAATTAAAAAACTGTATGCACAAAAATACTCAATTACATCTTAATGTGCTTGTATTAAAATTTTATTCAATTTCATAACACATTGATTATTTATGGGTATTACTGTTTTCAGAACATGTTTATTACCAAATTATCATCACAAATTTGTATTGCTTGGAAAAAAAACCAAACATATCAATCGAGTTTCATTTGTATCAGTTTCCATAGTGTGCAACAATCTGTATCACTTTACATATGTTATTTCAGGACCTATTCTGAAACATCTTTTGGTTTTTGTGGGTGTTACATGTAGTCATACCTATATCAAGGTGCATTCCAATCCCTATTATATTACTCCTAACTGTACAGAAGTTATCATCCTTGCCTTATTCTTTAAGAGCTTAACTCCTGTTGAAGTCAATGAGTGTCTTGTCATTGACTTCAGTGAGAGCAAGTGAAGGCCTGTGATAATGTCTGGAAGCTAATGAATATTCATAAAGCGGATGAAACTTTTTTGTGAGAGTAATTTTAAATGTGTGGTAGCTTTGTTATTGAGCAAGAACTTATGGTCTGTGTCTTGAGGAAAAAACAGCAAATAAGCAGCAATGTAATCATGTCATTATTAGATCTGAATGTTACCTTTTGCAGTTGAACTAAACATCTGATTTTTTTTTTTTAATTTTTTCATAAAATATTGTAGAAGAGAACAGTAAAGGGCTGGCCAGTCCAGTCTGGGGGTTCATCTTAATGTATTGCATTTCCTTATAGATTGTTCCTTTTTTTTTTTTTTCCCCTGAAGTATATAACGTGTAGAGATTTTGTATAGAAAGACTGGTACAGTGTCTAGGTGAGATAAAGCCTGTAATTACTTTCATATTGATTTTAAAGTGAGCATTTGTACTTTTCTCTGCAGCCATAAATTTTCACCAAAGATTCTGGAGCTGGATGTTTAATAGAATTCTTACCAGAAGCCAAACAGTAAGAAAGACAGAAAACTAAATAAATAAATAAAAAAAGGACTTTCTTTTAAGTTTGAAGCTGCTACTTTTTCTCTCAGCTCTTGAAAACAGTCATTAATGTATGGCAAAACCCAAGGATGGTAATGAGCAACGGTCATCCTAAGCTTTATATCTTCAGTATCTGGCCTAACATGTTAACGGAAAATTTGATACATCCATTTGATTTATGTGAGGGGATACCAGGAGTTTTAGAGAATTAAGTGCTTGGATTTAGAAACATTTGTCTCTGTATACTGGTTTGTAGTGTCTGGACAAAAATAAATTAGTAATATTTGATAATTACCTGGTTTCTATTTGCAATTATAAACAGTGTTGTATAGAATTTGAGGTTCTTTGCCCTGATTCTGGAGACAAATCAGTCTAAGTCCTCATTCAAGATAGATTAAATAAACCTCAGTTTAGCCTCTATACTGTGAGAATGTGTGTTCTCTTCTTGAGATACACAGCTCTAAAGTACTGTATTCACCTGCTCTGGCAGTCAGCAACTTACTGTGTAAGGTTTGTATTTGCTGTTGTGTAAACTATTGCTGTAGTGCTTTGTTCCTTTTTGGGAACAAAAAAAATCTACTTAAGCATTTTTTAAAAACTTACTTAGATTAAATGGAAATAGGTTTTCAAGAGCAACCAACTCCTGCTTTTCAACATACTTTGACATTCAGGGCAACCATGTACTAGATGTTGAAGATTAGAGCAAACATATTAGCTGTTACTTAAAGAGTGCAAATGTTAACCACCTTATAAATCCTTATAGCTCAGCTAAGGTGAATAAAGCTATGACACTAGTCAGCTGACGTTCCTGTTCTGGACCACTACCTCTCTGGCTGCAGCTTAAAGGAGAGAATTTTGGGGTAAGTTTATGTGTAACATACTAAACTGCATTAAAACACAAAAACAGGGTAGGAATGCAAGTTTGTCTCTGGAAGCTCTTACGGTGTACACAATTAACTGTCTTTTGAAGTTCAAAGATAACGGCATCTAATTTTAATATTAAAAGAGGAGAACTTAAATAGCAATGATGTCGAGAAGCATTTCCGTAAGAGTTAACTGATTAACTTTGCAAAATACGTTGTTGCATATGCAGTCAAGCTCCCCAGTAAGCCAATACTGGGGCTTAACGTCCTTGCCGCCTCGCTTGGGGCGAGATGACGCGCTCCCCTCAGGGAGGCCCGCGAAATCCTCGCAGCCCCTGACGGGCGCTGAGGGCGCGAGCCCCATCCACGGCCGGCCCCGGCCCCCTGAGGGCTTTCGGGAGGGAAGGTTAAACGGCGGAGCCGTGCGATGGCGCGGGAGGAGGAGGTGGAGGCGCCGGCGGTGGGACAGCGGGTGCCTCAAAAGCCACTCGGCCGTCACAGCCCCGGACGTGCTCCTCCCCGCCCGCTGCCCCCCGGAGAGGCGAAGCCGCCATTGGAGCCTGCGCAGTGCGGCGGGGAGCGGCCGCCCTGCCCTGCCCTGCCCTGCCCTGCCCGCCCGGCTGGTAGTGCCGGGCATCGCCGCCCAGCTCCCCCGTGGCAGCGCGGCGGGCGCTGAGGGTCCTGCTGCGCGGCGCCACC
>VXAA01004397.1:177165-193814 GCA_013399115.1 Anseranas semipalmata | reverse complement strand
GGGGGCACCACGGCGGGGGGCTTCGCCTCGCCTCGCCTCAGCGCCCGGCCCTGGCAGCGGCCCGGCCCCGCGGCCTCTCGCTCTCTCACGTAGCGGTGAGCGCTAGGGAAAGGGAGGCGTTGGGGCCACTCCAGTGTTTGTGAGGGAGTTTGGTTTGTGTCAGAGGAGTTAATAAAACATTTGCTCTGTTCACCGTTAAAGTTGCTTTAAAATGGGCAACTTATCTAGAGATCCCCAAAACGCGTGAGACAAGTTTCCTATAGATCACACCCATGGAGGTGGAAGGGAAGAGATTTTCCTTTTTAAAATATGATGTTTACTTACTTTAAGCATACATTTATTTACCTTTGGTAGAAATACAGTCTTAAATCAAACTAATCTTAACGTTTTAAAAACACTGGACTCTAAGACAGGCTTTTAATCACTGGCAAATAGTTACGTGTACTTCAGGACGTAAGCCTGCTCCTAGAAGGTGATGTGTTTATATGCAGATCTGTCTGCTGGCCGTGTGTTTACGTGAGTTCACAACTGTAGGAGTATTTCTGCAGTGAAGTTAGCCAGCTTAAGAAGCTGGTTCTGTTCCTCTCAGTGGCTGGCTGCCTTGCCATTAGACAGCCAGACTGCCCACAGCCCTGCTGCTAGGGTAGCCTGTCCTGAAGATCAGAACAAGCCACAGCTTTCTCTTAAAGCATAAACATTAGAGACTCGGGGAGGAGCCAAAAGGATGCACAACAAAACAAACAAATAAAAATGTTTTTTTTAAAAAAAAAGTCTGTATAGCAGCTGGTTTAGTACTCTTACAGCCTGTATCTGTAAGTTCTGAAAGTATTCTACAGTAAGGTCGGTTTGTCATGGTATTCTATGCTGCAAAATAATTTGTTGCTCAAGACAGAAATAATTTAAAACTTTTCTCTTTGGCAAGAAGAAGTAATTCAACAGAATGCTGAATTGGGCAGGGTCTGTACTGGTATGTCAGTGCTTCAGTCAAGTAGGAAAGTACAGCTTGTGCACGCATTACAGTTAGTTTTACTTGCTGCCATGAATTTTGTAACATTGTATCACACCTGCTTTGATGATATATGCATTAAAATTGGAATGAAACAGAGAACACTAATGAGGCTTCGGCTCAAGGAAGATGCAGACGTGTTTGTAGCATTGTAGGGAGGGCTCCTCTGACACTATGGCTCTTTTGCACTGAGAAGCCTTCTCTGATGTAGTCGATGTTTCCAGTGTCTCGCAGGGTATGTAAGGGATGTTGCTCCAGTTTTGAAAAGTACCGTGCTAAGATTGGAACTAAGGGGATGGATTAAAGTACATGTCTTGGTGCTTTCCGGAAAGATCTGCCAATATGTCTTTAGTTTCCTATCTGATGGGAGAACTCTTATCTATCTTGACTTCTTAATTGCTGGGTGTATTCAATGTCTGTTGTCAGATGTCAGGGAATGTTGTCTTGTTTGATGGTAGCTGGTACTTAAAATGTTCACGTGCTTTTACTACTTCATAATAAAAAGAACACTAAGATAATATTCATATATTGCTTGTACAGGTGACTATTACATGGTTAAGAAGCTCTTAGAAGAAAACAGCTCGGGTGAAATGAACATAAACTGTGTGGATGTGCTTGGAAGAAATGCTGTTACCATCACCATTGAAAATGAAAATTTGGATATACTACAGCTTCTTCTGGATTATGGCTGCCAGGTATACAACACATAGATTATTGAAATTTTTAAGTGTACCCATTGATCTGTGTATTCTATTTTATTTTTTTATATATATATATGTATATATATATATATTTGTTAACACGACAGAATTTTGAAGAAAATACAATTTGTCATTATAGGCACTTCAGTCCTTTTTTCTGGTTAGTAGTTGTGAAAATTGTTTTCTTCTCACTAATTTATTTTTCTAGTGGAATCTTATTGGCGTGGCAAATATATACTAACATTTTCAACGATATTAACAATTCTGAATTTTATTTTAAATGTTATTCCTGTTTCAAATATAATGTATACATTATCTTCAAGCAAAATAAATAGTATATAGTCAGTGCATAACATTAACATGTTTAGAATGCCAAGATCTCTTTGGCTCTAGAGTATAATAACTTTTAAAGTGGGAGCACAGTTAGATGAATGCACATTCCCTTAGATGATTTCAAGTTAAGGCAAGCATGCGTTTCTGCAGTACCTTCTTGTAAAACTTGGCCTGTGCTGGATGGCAGAGGCAGTTTCGTACCAACAGTGCTTGCTTGACTATGTTATACTGCTGTAAGCGTGCTCTGCTACTGCTGGAAGAGTTGTAGCTATGATAGTTTTAAGTATGTAAGGCAGGGAAAAGTATTCTTTTTTGTTATGTAAATATTGGACAGGGAAAAAAAACAAGCAGCTTTCCCCTCCTTGGATTTCCATTTTAGTGGCAGTAATAAAAGGTGTCTTTTTCTTTTATTTTTAAAGTAAACATTTGAATTATCTAAAGTGAATTAAAAAGAATACTATCAGCTGTTGGGAAAATGAAAAGCTGTTTAGCATAACTTCAGAGATGTTTTGGAAGTAGTTATGAGACCAGGAAAAAATAAGCTTACGTTCCTAGCTTTACCACAGAACTGGGAAGGCAGGGCTGGTGTCTGATATATTTGAGTTGTATTACACAGACACTTGGTTTTAACATTTTTAGTAACTTTCCACAGCCTTCTTGGTAACCTGTCCCTTAGAACCTGATTTTCTTGAATATCCTATATCACCATTGCTGTAAAGTAGTCTTTGCAACTGGTTCTTCTGCTGTTCATGCAATAAAACAAATTGCCAGTAATACTATGCTAACTCCTGGAACGACAGCCTAAATTTGTATACTGATTATATACATGGTGATAATGCAGAACATTTTATAATACTTAAAGTAAATAAAATTAGTAAATTTTAATAAATTTAATAGTTTTTTTATTATTTAGTTTGGCTTTAAATTGACTCTTCATTCTGTTTAAGGTGCTGCTGTTTTTACATATAGCTTGTTTTCTTTCCTTAGTCATCAGATGCACTTTTGGTGGCTATTGACTCAGAAGTGGTGGGAGCTGTTGACATTCTACTTAATCACCGACCAAAAAGATCTTCCAGACCAACCATTGTAGTTGAGTGTTGTTATTCCTCGTTTTTTGATTGGGGAGTAGAGGATTGTGCATTCTGGGTAACTAGTATTTAAAACAATGTCCTTAAAAGAAATTCTGCATCTCTAAGGTGATAGAATCTAGACATCAGAGATTATTTTTATGGTATCGTTTGTCTTAAAGGATAGAATATGTTATTTTGCTTTACTGCCTGTAGTAATCCAGTGGTTTTATACATGCCAAATGCTAACAAGTGCCTTGAGAGAAAAAAGTAGAGTGGTTATGAAGTCTTATGTTGTCAAGAGTTTGCAAGTTAATTAGCAGTCTTGACTATTCATATTTTGAAGCTTCCTAGAGTTTTCAGGCAAATCTATAAACATCAAATCTTCACCTTGAAATTAATCACTTGAAACTTATCCTGTCAGTGCTCACAAGCAGAGACAGAGGACAGGGGGAAGGGAATAATGCGTTGTGTAACAATATGTGTTACAATCAGGATATTTTTCCTGCACTTAGATAGTAAATATGCTTTCCCCCCCCTTCAAACTAGAGCAAAATACACTTCTTAATATCATGTATGTGTATATTGGAGAAGGTGGGCACTGAATGTTAGGTTTTCTTCATAAATAAACCAGAAACATCCTGTGTACATTTTTCTTTTTCCAGTATTTATATGAGAAGTGTTTGAATGTTGTTACAAATTTTTCATTATTTTCATGTTATGAAACGTTAAAAAGATATTTTGAAGGAGGAATTCATTGGGAGCACTGTTGAACAGTCAAAAATAACTTGCATGTAAACACTGTGATACAGCTGTATATAATAAATTTAGATACTTCCTACATTTTATTCTAGAAACTAATGGAACGCATTCAGAACCCAGAGTACTCAACAACCATGGATGTGGCGCCTGTCATTTTAGCTGCTCATCGTAATAATTATGAAATTCTCACCATGCTGTTAAAGCAAGATATATCACTACCCAAACCTCATGCTGTAGGCTGTGAATGCACACTCTGTACTGCAAAAAACAAAAAAGATAGCCTACGACATTCCAGGTAGGACTTATAAATTATAGACAATAATGAAGAAATTCTTGTCTTAATTCCCTTCTATTGCTTGGGTCAGATTCAGTATATTTCCTTTTTCTCTTTAAGGTGAGGTTTACGAGCATTTCCCTTCATTGTATTGTAGTGTCTGCTGTAGTAGATGGTAGTTCTCAGGGATGGATTGTGCTTGAATAGGCTGGTGGAAGGTAGTGGTTTTCTTTCATTTTGGTTTTATACTCTTACTCATTGTACATATTAAGACAAGTGCCTTTTTTTAACCAGTTGTTTGAGAAGCATTCTAGCTATCAGTGGCTTGGTAGCATAGGAGCTATGCAAATAATTTTTTTCTTAAATTAGTTAACAGTGCCTTTTTGTTTTTTGTGAGCCAGAACGAGGAGGTGGATAATTCTTTATCCTGTTTATAAAAGTTTATATGTAGCATGGATTGATGAAGCTAAAGATGATTTTTTCCAGTATTCTTGAATGTAGAAAGCTTGCTAGTAAAAGTGCAAATGGGGAAAGGGATTTACCATTCTTAGCCATATTTTATCTGGTTAACTTGACAACATATTTGAAGGCTGAATGCAATTTAATTTGTGAGAGTTTGGGGAGGGGAAAAAATCATAGAGCTCAAAGGTTATAAGGGGACTGCAATCACAATATACAGTTAATCATTACATAATTACTTCAGTATGTATCTCAGTGACTAAAAAAGAAGGGAAGTGAAAAGATGATTATTGCTGCTATTCAGCTACTACAAGCCACATTCTGGTACCTGTGATAGCAACATCCAGCTGATTCCGCATCATTAACTTCAATATGAGAAAAGGTGTCAGTGCATCCCAAGCTAACAGACTTTAAGATATTATTTGAGATAACTTGTAAGTGAAACTAGAATGGATAACAGATTTTATTTCAGTCTTCGTGAGATGCAGGTTCTGAGAGTTGCAAGTTGCTTTCCCTGAATTTTCTATAATCCACATCATAGCATTATGAACCCCTCTACAAATGACCTAAGAGTAATTGTGACAGCAAATCAAGAGGGGTGTTGTGTAAAATACACGATAATAAATTTAATGGCTCTTTGCTCTTATGTTATTCAAACTTGAGTCAAGCAGAACAATTATTTTTTCTGGGCTCTTCGCTATTTTATTGAATTATTATTTTTTTTTACATGTTGCTTCTGGTTGTGGTTGCTCTTTAGTTGTATCCAGCAAATTGGAAAAACCTGTTCTAGGTTAAGAAATTCTAGTCCTCTTAAGAAATTTTGTAACATCCTTTTTCTTTTTTCCTGTTTGGATACTGCTGATTTTTCAGCTGGCAAGAAACATAAAAGAATGGAAAGGGGAATAATATTTCAAGAAACCAAATGTGGTGAATGTTCATGAGAACAATAGAAAATCATAGGATCATAGAGTTGTTGAGGTTGGAAGGGACCTCTGGGCGTCATCTGGTCCAGCTCCCCTGCTCAAGCAGGGACACCTAGAGCAGGCTGTCCAGGACTGTTTCCAGGCAGCTTTTGAAGATCTCCAAGGAGGGAGACTCCACAACCTCTCTGGGCAACCTATGGCAGTGCTCCGTGTCTGTAAGAAGTAATAATTACAGAATAAAGAATGTGTGGTAGTGCCAGCCTTAGGAGAGGAGGAAAAAGTCTGCTTAATTTTTTTCTTTAATATGGCTTGTGTTTTTCTTAAGCAACAAGTTTAGAGTGGGCAGTCAAAACGTACGTCATCATACTTGTACGCTAATTATCTTGTCCTTGTTAAGTAGTTTGAAAAACGTACTTGGGTATACCTAGTTGCAGAGTCCAAACAATGCATGGCTGAGTCTCCCAGCCCCTGAGAGCTCTGGCTTTTTCATATGGCACCTTTGTTAGCTGAAGTCTTAACGGGGACATAGCCATTTGATAGGGAGATTTTGTACAAATGGAGAAGAGTAAGCATTGTACTTTGACTACTAGGTGAATATTGAGACTTGATTTATTTTCCTTTTTAAACAAATGATTATTTAGCCCTACTGAAACAGAAGAGTAATGCCATCTCTTGGACTCTTTTGATGTGGTGTTATTTAGGAAAATGGCTGTGGGTGGTGGTTGACTCAGAGATATGAACAGCTTTAATTAGAATTGCAGATTTGACAGTGTCATTTCAGATGGTTCAGTTAGTAAACCTACCAGACCACCTTCTCAGCCAGAGAGAAATGCTGGTAGGCAATTTGGAGGATGAGGATTATGAAAAATGTATGACATAAATTGGAGAATTGAGTGGAGGAGAAGCTGCTGGAGTGGTTCATAGACTGGAGATGGCAGTGACTTCCTTGGGGTTGGGCATCCAGCTGGTTCCAGAGGCTCATGGTGGTCATGGCCTGCGTTCCTGAGCACAGCTGAGGACTGAAAGTAGTGGTCCAAGGGTCAGCATAGCCTTCCTTTTAGTCATTTGCAATATCCTTAACGTGGAGTCTACATCAGAACTGCTTGTGAGCCTTGTGCACCTTAAGAGACAAATGTGAGTCATACCTCTAGTGGAATTTTCTTGTTTTCAGTGTTCTAAATACTTGAAGTTCTGCCCCCAAAAAGAGGCTTTTATGTTTGTGTCATGCCAAACGTGTTTTCTAAATTGTGGCTGCATCTGGCATTATCAATTTTAAACTACTGCTGTCATGCAAGACTCAGGTATGTTGTGTGGTATCATCTAAGACTTTTAATATGTTGCAGTTTAAAATGTGTTTTATGAATATACACTGAAAGTTGCTGGTAGCCACAATCCTGCAGAGGATTTTCCAAAAAGGCTGGGCGCTTACTTTAGGTGTTTGAGTTAGATGATACGTCTCTGAGCACAATATTATCAGGAAATGTAGCACTATGCTTTGAAAATAATACCATTGTGCAAAATAGAACTGGTAACCTGTTTGAGCAAGTTTGTCTAAGATGTCCTGCTTCTGGAGTGGGGAAAGAGTGCTCCCTAACTCACTTCCATCATGCTCCACAGTTTTGACCGCATGATTAGTATAAAGGAATGAGGAACCCCAAACATTTCTGCGTGTTCTGGTTTGCTTTCCATGGCAGGACTGATTAGGTGGGTAGCATGCTTTATGCAGAAAAACCTGGGCATGTAATTTAGAAAGCTGCTGGCACAAATCTGCTTCAAATGAGGAGTATGTTGAATCAAGGGTGCAAGTTTCCTTCTCTCATGGATTTGAAGAAAGCAAGTATGCAGACCTTTGTTTTTTTTTGCCTCACTTCCTGGGCTAACTGCGATAATTTTACCCATCTGAAGCAGCTGAGATATTAAGGCTCTTTTGCCAGCTGTTCCCAACTGTTTTTAATTTAGTTTGTTAAAATAGGGAAGTGAAGCGTTGCAGGTAATTTTCTCTCTTATTTCCACTTGAAGAACCTTAAGAGCTACTATGTAACACTTAAAATGTCAACATTTTACAATTAATATTCACTTAATTGATGGCCTTCTGCTGATGGTAGTGGAAATAGTTACAGTAGTGAGGAAAAGAGAGAACTGGTTTAGCAGCTGACTTTTGATACTTAAAATAATGGCCATTCAAAGTATTTGAAGGACAGTGTCTTCCATGACATACTAAATTTAATGCCTTTAGTTTCTGGTTTTAGGAAATCCCATTGTTTTGTCTTAAGATGTTTTATGCAAACTTTTGAAATAGGTTCTGATTTGAAACTGCTAATCAAATGAAACATCTTCATTTTGCTTGCTGTTCTTTTGTCACAGGTTTCGTCTTGACATTTACCGGTGTTTGGCCAGTCCTGCTTTAATAATGTTGACGGAGGAGGATCCAATTCTGCGAGCTTTTGAACTTAGTGCAGACTTGAAAGAATTAAGTCTTGTTGAGGTTGAATTCAGGTAGGAATTGGAAAACACAAACCAACTTTAATACTTTTATGAAATAATAGATATAGAAATGTGTATGCATTAGAAAAGGCTTATTTTTTTTGTAATTGGAGTGTTTAATCTGATAATTAGACATAATTAAAAAGTTATATAAATTAAACAAATTTTTGTAAGGGGTAAAATTCTACCTTCCTACACAACATATGAATTTTCCTTTTTTTTTTTATAGTTGATTGTCTGTCTTAGATCAATTGTTACATTTTTGTGATACAACTTGGCACTGAAATGGACTGTGTGCCAGATGAGACAAGCAAGTCGGGTGATTTATTTTCTTGTGTTCATCATGTTAATGTTCAGTGAATAGACTTTAATTTTCAGATGACATGAATAAAGCAAATCCCAAAACAGCTTACCTTCCAAGTGGGAAGTCCAAATTATGAATTAAGGGTATTGTATTTTGTGACATTTGTGTGTGAGTACTACATTTTCTCATCACCTGGAGATAATTCAAAGCTTTAACTGTTTATATGGAATTTAGGATATAAATAAGATAAGAATACTTTAAGTCTGTTTCTCAACTATTTTCGGTTTAGTGGAGACACAAACTAAACTGAATTGTTATTGTTATATTACATAGAAACCTACTCAGAGTTGTCTTGAGAATGCTTGGATCTTCATATAGGACTGTTTTTTCATCAGCACAATATATGATCCCAACCAAAAATGGATAGTTAATGAGTTAATGGAAACTCTGTTTGCAGTGTAGTAGTATCTACTGTTTCTGTGTCTTTCAGAAATGATTATGAGGAGCTAGCTCAACAGTGCAAAACCTTTGCTAAAGACTTGCTTGCACAAGCACGGAATTCACGGGAGCTGGAAGTTATTCTGAATCATACATCTAGCGATGAACATGTAGACAAGCGAGGATTGTTGGAAGAGAGGATGAACTTAAGTCGCTTAAAACTTGCAATCAAGTATAATCAAAAAGAGGTTTGTCTTTGCTGTAATTTGATAGGCTTTCCATATCATATTTTTCTAGTGATTCATTTAATTTGCTGATCTGTCTGTAGACATAGAAGGGGAAATAAATTTGCAAGAGGTATAGAAGAGAAGGTAATACACAGAATCTGCATGTGAAACCGGGAAATGATATTGCAAGATACTGAGTATTTCTTCAGTATTTACTGTGGAAAAGAATGTAGTGTTTTCACTATTGGAATATAAACTACTGCTTTTTTTTTTTTTTTTTAATTACGAACAACTGCAGTAGTGGTAATTATCTGTTCAGATCCTCATTAAATCCCTATTTAGAAGAGCGTGGATCCTTAGGTGCCATACGTGATTTTTCTTACTTGCCATTAGCTGTTCAGCTTTGGCTTGGACCTTGTCTGTGCTGTGTAATAATTGTTAGTCCTATGCTGTATAACTGAGGAGTGGCTACGTTCAAGTATAGTAGTGCTTTTTTATGCCATCAATATGGAACTTATTTCATGTAGTAAGTTACTGTTGTCTTTATCTCTTCTCAAATTATAACTCTAGTTTTGTTGTAGTAAATGGCAAATAGGCATTTGTGGGATTCTAGTCCAAAGACCAGGGTTAGAAAGAGAGTTTCCATGAAAAGAACAGTATCTTATTCTTCAGATGAGATTATTGTATTTTATAACAACACAGACAATGAAGCTGTCTGACATATGACCTTATTTATATGCTAGATTTGTAAGTAATTAGAAATCAAAACTCATTCTTAACCCAGAAACCATTAAAAGTTTTGTATGCATAATTCACGTTTAGTTGCTGCCTTTAGAAAGAAATTAAAATAGTGAATGTTTATAATCATAATGGGTCCATAGCTCTTGTATTGGCTTTTGCGAGAATTATTTCAACTTAACATTTTTTCCATTTCCTGTACCGTGGTAGATTTTTGTAGTTTGAAAACTACTTTTAATAATGTAAATTAGTAATCAGTATTACGCACCCTGAGACTGATTTCTCATTTGCTTGTTTTCTTTTCTTTTCTTTTTTTCCAGTTTGTTGCTCAGTCTAACTGCCAGCAGTTTCTTAACACTGTATGGTTTGGACAGATGGCAGGCTATCGACGCAAGCACACATGCAAAAAAATTTTGACTGTTTTGATGGTTGGCATTTTCTGGCCAGTTCTGTCCCTGTGTTACTTATTAGCCCCTAAATCTCGAGTAGGTCGAATAATTCACACTCCTTTTATGAAGTTTATAATTCATGGAGCTTCATATTTCACATTTCTTTTATTACTTAATTTGTACTCCCTCGTCTACAATGAGAATAAGAAGAATACAATGGGACCAGCCCTTGAGAGAATAGACTATCTTCTGATAATATGGCTAATTGGTAGGTATGATTTGAGTTGGATGACAGTTGCTGACATTGACTGAACAATAACTATTTGCATTACTTCTCTAAAATGATCATGTTACTCATTGCTGCAAAGAGCAAACTTCTGTTGAGCATAGTGTTACGGGGGGAAAAAAGTGTTTTGAGGATGGAATGTGATATGTTACAACAATCTTGTTATCACAGAAAGTGAAGTGTCAGAGACAGAATGCTGTAGGATCTAACAGGAGAAAGGTGAATTTTACTTCAGGACAGGTAGCATTTGGACTGATGCAAGTGAGATTCCATTGTGTTGTAACAAATTAATGTAAAAGCTGTTAATCTTCCTAGATTTGGGACGTTTTAAAGTTCTGATCTAAAATAATAATAATGGTGAGAATAATAGCACAGGGGAAAAGCAAGTGTGTGTTCCTCAACCAATTTTCTTCGGTGCTAAGCTGAGGAATTAATTTAGTACAGACATTGGTATAAATTTGTCAAGATTTTTTCATGAATAAGTAGTATTGTTTTGTATGTAGATGGTTTAATCATTGAGAGTCAAAACTTTTTTTTTATCAATAAATGATCTAGCAAGTTTTTATTTTCTTCCAACTCTCTTTTCCCATATTATAACTTCACATTTCTGTATGTCATTGTCACCAGTTATCATAACCATACCTGAAATTATGCGTGTTAATTCCGGTTTATGCAGTAGAGGGAGCACAGGTATAATTTTATGGAGTAGGTTCCTCAATTCAGTTGGTTGACTGGAATTTAAAAAAGCAGTGATATGGTTGAAAACACCAGTTTTTACCGAAATAGTTGTGCATGGGTTGTTTCTTTGGTAATGATAATTTCTATCATTGTTTAACTATATTAAAACTGTTGAGTAATTCATGCAGATTTTTGAAATCCCCAGTACCCCACAAACAAACACGTGTTGGTCTTAAAAGAAACTAGAAAGCTTCAAGTATAGAGTACCGGCAAGTGTTACAGACTCCTCCTCTGTTTTGAGAATCGGTGTCTGATTTAGATACTCTTTTGCTCCATCCAACCTAATGTAGATGGAAGGTGTGTCGTTAGGTGGTCTTGGAAATTTGGAAAGGCTATAGAAACACTGTTTTCTTCATGTGATATTTTAATGTGGACTTCGGTAGGATTGAAAAACTACCTGCAAGTAACAAATCACTAAAATCAGATTATTTTTCACATTATTGAATATTAATTTTTTAACTACTAATTGCATTTTTTTTTTGCTTAAGTGCATATTTCATAGGCATATATTTTAATATTTCCTTATAAATATTCAGTAATAATGTATTTAGAAAATAGGTGACAAAGTTGAATAAAAGAACCAAATAGCAAGGATTTATCAACATTGTCTTCCACAGCCCCATTAAAATACTTTTAAAAAAACAATGTCAAAATGATCACAGCAGAATTGCTAACACTTAAAGGTAGCAGCAAATTTTGTGTTTTACTAGATTAACTTTCAAAAGCATGAATACAGTAATGTTCCTTTCCAAATTGTTGAGCCTAAATCATAAAAGTTTCTTCCCCTGCAAAATAAAGCAACAGAACTCAAATTCTTGTCTATGTAAATAATTATAACATCTTCCACTTCTCTGACTCCTTTTACTGATTCTTTAACAAATTCGGTGTGAGATACATGCTGATCATATGGAAGGGTACAAAGGTTCTGGTTAGAAGCATTTTCTTAATAACCAGGAAGAAGGGAGATTTATGCAAGTCTTTCAACTAACTGCGCACAGCGCACTTTTTTTTTATTATACCTTTCAACATTGCTGTAAAGCTGACTGAACAAATAGTTATACATAAGTATCTGATTTTTTATTTTTTTTCATTTGCTTGATCTTGCTGGGCAAAGGTTTTAGAGTCTAAGTTGCAAAGTCCTAAAAGCTGAACTAAGTCTAATAGTTTTTAACTACGAGTAATATATATGCTGCTTTTCTTCTTAGCCTAAATATAGAGGCATGCATCTGAAGTACTCAAAAAAACATTAAATAACTGATTATTCATAGAAATCAAAGGTGCCATTATATTTCATCTAACAGTCCTTTCAAGTTTTATAAAAATGTCAGCCTGTAACAGATATGATTGCTGAGAATTTTATTAACTGAATATCTTTCTGTATGGCCAGACGTGGTTAGCAATGGTAAAACTCAGTTTGCTATAAAGATCCTGAATATTTTTATGTCTGTCACTCAAACTTCTCATTTTTTGCAATCTTAAGCTGTGGTCTATTTTCTCTGCTTGTTAAGTAGTATCAGTTAGGGTAGGAAATGTTTCTACCGATTGTTTGGATCTTTTTAGTAACAGTTATGGAGCTGATTATTCTTAAAGAATACTTTAAAATACGTATACGCAAAAATACATAATGCTTTATATAGTAATGTAATACTATATAATGCTTTTGGAAAAAGGTGAATAGTTTTTATTCAGAGAAAAACTGTATTCTGGACTTCTACCTTTACTGAAATTTGACCCTTTACTGCACACTTTTTTTTTCTTGTGTTCATTTCCTCTCATGCCCGTTTTATTGGAGAATGTGTTTCCTAGTTTGGAAAGTAGGCTTAAAAATATTAAACATTTTGTTGCCTTATGAGTAGTGCTTGTAGTCCATGTAGTGTTTTTAGTAAATTTATGTGATTTTCTATTTCTTTCTATTTGCTAAAACTTCATTTACAAAAGTCAGTCAAAAGTGCTTTACTTGTAATAGAACACCTATTCAGTGCAATAGCTTGACTTCTCTGTCTTTTTTTTTTTTTTTTTTTCTTTTCTTTTCTCTTCCGCTTGCAGGAATGGTGTGGTCAGATGTTAAAAGACTCTGGTATGATGGTTTGGAAGACTTTTTAGAAGAGTCTCGTAATCAGCTTAGTTTTGTCATGAATTCCCTATATTTGGCAACTTTTGCTCTGAAAGTAGTTGCCCATAACAAGGTGAGCACCTGTCTTCATAGATCTGAAGGTCTTCTGGGCAAACACAGAAGCTCTCTTCTTTTAACAGAAAATAGAGTTCATATTTGAGATAGAGGCAATACTAGAAAGGATTAAAAATTGATTTTGATACCTATATGCTTGGCTCTGATAGGAATTGTATGCATTTGATAAGCTAGCAATTATTTGTTTCAATAAGTGTAGTTTTACTACATCACTGCAAAATATGTAAACATAAATTATGTGTGGTATGTTAGAAGTAGAATGTTGTAGTTGTGTGTTACATTAGTAATAGCCTACTACATGGACAGCTTGGGCTTCTGAGTTAATAGTGCTCTGTGGTATACGCCATGTAGTTGTCAAGGTCTCTGGTCTTGTTGCATTTCAAACTTGAAAGAGAAGTTGATTAGGGAGTTAGAACATGCTAGCAAGTTAGAAAGGTTGAAAAGGGAGTTAGAAAATGCATCAAGACAGCTCCAAGTAGTCAGGGACCTCAAACAGGGTTAGTGTCCTCTTCCTTTTAAGAACTGGCTAGTCTTGCAAATGGCTTGGTTCTCATTTGGGCAAATCTCCCCATATAGCTTCTCTGATTTGGCATTTTAGTTAAATGATAAAAATCACAAGAAAAACAAAAACAACCACCTATGCTCAAACGTTATAGGTCGTTGTTTTTGTTTTTATTGTGATTTTTATTTATTTATTTATTTTTTATAATAAGGACAAAAGCCCCAAGGCCATAGAAGGGCCTTGTCTCTTCTCTGTGAAAAACCATCTGGATTTGATTGAAGATGCAAGTTTTGAATACGATCATTTCCATTCTGTTGCATGTGTTGTTAGCAGCACAGCATATGGCAAGCTGCCATCCCAATTGAATATGAATATTTTAGCAAAATCCAAGCCAGTGCAGTAGCACCATGATTTTGTATTGCAAACTGTGAGTTGATAGCTGTCTGGCAGTTGGAAAGAACTGAACCAGTTTATTTCCCTCCCAACCTGATGTTTGGCTCATTTCCCCTGTCCTTACATTAGTGATTCAGAGGCTGGTTATCATTTGGAAAAGAAAGCTCTGTTTCTTGTTTAAAAGAGAGAGACACAGAGAGACACAGAGAGAGAATGCCGCATTAGGCTGCCTTCTGAACCATTTGCTTTGGAATCAACACATGTATGTAGTAGCAGCTAATTTAAGTTGTAACCTTTTTGAAGATGCAGGACTCCTGTCCTATGTAAGAGGCACGTGATGACGTTTTCGCCACATTTATATGGCAAAATTTATTTTTATTGTTTATAAATTATTTAGCAAACAAAATAAAAATGCCTGTTTCACATTTTAGCTCCATATTATAGACACTGAAGCTGTAAGAAATGAAGAGTCTGGAGCAGAAGGATTTATACATGTGCAATTGCAATGCATAAAAACATGTTTCTCTCTGTTTCTTGTTGTCTTTGTGCAGCATACTTTCAGGCAAGTCATTTAAAGCTGCCTTCTGTTCCTTTAGTTTTAAGTGTCCATTTTAAGACAGTTGAAGCTGATAATTTAAATACTGAATGTTTTCAGCCAAGCTGAAAGTTAGGGATCTGTGGGTATTCCATAATTAGTTGAATAGTACCTAGTGGATATATTCCACAGGTGTATTTACACCAACAGTTTACTTATGACTTCCATTTTCTGTAGTCTTTCATAAAATCTATTGAAGGAACCCCAGGTCCTAAGTCATTCTAAATCTTTCTAAAACTGGTTAAGACACAAGCTAATTAGTGTTGTTGTTCTTGTTATTTTTTCCAGCAGGCTTTTAATGTTATTTTTAACTGGGGCCTACTACACAAGACACCGCACATGTTTATAATAGTACACAAGTCCCTGTTTCCACCAACCATGCAAAACGAGCAGTGGAAGGGGAAGCAGAACAGAGGAATAAATATTTGCTTAGCATTACGCAAGTGAGGAGCGGAATTAGGGGCTGAATTTAAATTGCCTGTCCTGTGGCTCCCTCTGGAATGGCTTTTAAAATGCCTTTGTCTAAAAAGAATGAGATATCTGAAAGAGATGCTCCATCTATGAATCATATGTGTTAATTTCTTTTATGCTATTACCTGTTCTGGAGGCAAAAACAGAGTGGTGCTTGGGTGCATTTCTGTATTTATAATGTAAATGACGTCAGTTTGTCCTTTTTACATTGCAGTTTCATGATTATGCTGAAAGAAAGGACTGGGATGCATTCCATCCTACATTAGTGGCAGAAGGTCTTTTTGCATTTGCTAATGTTCTTAGTTATCTACGTCTATTCTTCATGTATACAACCAGCTCTATTCTGGGACCACTCCAGGTGAATATCATTACTGCTTGAGAGAATATTAAACATGATCTTAATTTGCTGTGAAGAGTCTTATTGGAAAAAGATGAAGAAAGGAGAGTAAGAAAGGTAGAAAGTAGAAGTGATATTGCATAGATGTTTTTGTTGTTGTTTTTTAATCTCTCCTTTAAAATATACTGGTTTAGATGGAAAAATGTAAGAGAATGGAAGATCACTCTAGCTTCTTGGTACTACTCATTGTGATTAAAATTCAGATACACTGGGTGGATTTGAGGGATCAATTTGGCAAGATACAGAATGGCTAATACCTTGCGGGTAGGGAAGGGGACCTGGGCTGTTACTAAGTCACCACATTTAGGATGCAGTTACCTCACTTGATCCTTTTTAGATTAAAAGGAGGAAGACATCTTTCTTCGAAAAAATTCTGTGAATGGAAGTCACTTCTTAGTCCACTGATACTTACCATCTATAGCAACGTGTTTTTCCCTGTCTGCTCTTTTTCTGTTTAGCTTGAGTCCTCAGTGCCGACTGGTTTTGTTATTTTGCCAGGCTAAGGCCCTCACAAATTGAAGCACCTGCATTACGAAAGGCATAGCATACTGAAAAAAAAACTGTGTAGATATACTTCAAGCTTCTCTGGCCTTGATTTCTGGGAGATTTATGATAACAAATCAGATGAGACAAGTCACTGTGTTCTTATACTGATGTGTTTTTTTTTTTTTTTTTTTTTCTGATAGTGAATGGATTTAGTTAGTGAAGCTGATTGTCAACATCAATGATGTGTTTGTAAGTGTTTGTAAGTGTCAGTTGAATGAAAAGTTGCTTGGAATAAATAGAGTAGTCATTTAGTGATTATACTGATGGAATTTGTCCTAATTGGTCAAATCAATGCTTTGTCCTCTTTCCTAATGAACAGAACTAATTTTAAGAGCTTATGGCAAGTGAGGATGATCTGAAGGGATCCTGCAAGAAACATTATCACTACTAATCAGGAAGGCAGAATAAATATTTGAGTAGCTGCTTTT
>VXAA01004397.1:142896-177095 GCA_013399115.1 Anseranas semipalmata | reverse complement strand
TAACTCTTGCTCTGCAACTAGAGCTACACCAACAGTGGTTCTGTAGTAAATAATTTTGGCTCAGATCGCTAGGTCTTGTATCAAGGCTTCAGGATCTAGCTGAAAACCTCCACTTGAAGGTTCCACTCCTTTTTAATGATTCAAAGTACTTAATGTTGCTACACAAATAATTGTCTTTTAGAATATTTTAGTTAAATAATCCTGTGAAAAGAAAAAAATAATTGCTCATTTAATTGCTCTTCCTAAAATCACAGTAAAATGGGCTTTAAAAAGAATGTTTGTAGTTCTTGTAACTACTTTAATAATGCTGGAAGATGCTTTCTTTTCTTTTCCTTGCCCTTTTCTCTAGGTATGTTGCTGTTAATTATTTTTATATATTTTTTATTTTTTATTTATATTTTTAAATGGAAATGTACTTGCATACTTTAAAAAAAATGAAGTCTTGATGTTGCAATAAGCATTAGACTGTTGTACAAATTGATTGAACATTGAAGTCTCTCCACATTTTAAAGAGGTTCACTGTTTAATGTGCATATTTATTTATGTACTAGATCTTTCACAAGTTTTTTTATTAGGAGCCTATGTTACAAAATTTTCCAAGTAAATAAAAACAGTCAACAGTCACTCCATTCAGTGGCACACTGAAGCTTATGTTATTACTGTTGGCCAGTACAGTTTGTGCAACAACTCATACAGTATTCTCTGAAAGTAGGTCACAAAGTTCAAATGGTGGTAATCAAATATGGCATGGTAACCCAACAGTGTGTGTGCGGGAAAGGCAGCTACTGTGTTCTCTTGGCTACTAGAGTTATTTTTAAGCATTCAGTTACTTTACTTATTGACTAATAAAACCTGTTCTAATACAGATTTATTAGTTGGCTCTGTGGTGGTTTTCTGTTGTTTTGTTTTTATTTACTTATTTATTTTTGATTAACAGAAGATAGAATAGTATTGCCCTGGATTTGGTTTGTTCAACTCATTAGATTTCAAGTGTTTAGCAATTCTAAATACTTAGAAAAGAACAGCATAACTATATGAAGAAAGCCACAGCATTTGGGCTGTATTACACTCTATTCCAAACAAAAAAGTTTTGGATTGTTTGCACTTTTTGTACATTCTTCTTTTGGCTTTCAGCTGCCTTGTCTCTTTTGTATGGGACAATGAGTCAGTTGATTTTTTTTTTTTCCTGTTTTGAAAGGATAAATGTGATGAAATAGTATGGTGGGGATTGATTCATCCTCTGACCAAATGATATAATTACTGCATAGCTGTGTCTTGTTGCATATTCTTCTTAAGTCTATGTCTGTGGCAAACTGCAAAGAATCGGAGAGAATCCCCTGTGCAACAGGGGTACTCAGTTTCCTGCAGCATGGGACAGAGCAGGAGCTGGCACTTCATTTCTCAGTAAACTTGGACTTGAAAAACCTGACCAGTGATACTGTTCGGGACTATGATTTGGTACAGACTGTGATTCATATAGCATTAGGATTTACACACAATTTATATAGAGGAATAGACTTATCCAATCCCATTTTATATATTTGCATTCTTTGCAACAGTAAATCAGTTTAGGAAGAAGTTTGTAGGAAAAGTAATTTAAATGTTGTGAACAGTTTATTCTGTCTGTATAAAAATTTGTGTTTATGACCAAAAATAAAAGTCAAGCTCTTTGGATTGGAAGAATTCCCAAGCATAATTTTTTTTAACGCTGCATTTGTACTGCTGCAAACTTCTCTATATAGGATGTTTTGAAATGGAAACTGATGATCTGAATTTAGTGTCCTATCTTCTATACTTCACAGCCTTTGGTTTTTATGTGCTTACACACCTACAGATTGTATATATTTAAAATCTTACGTAAAGCATACAGTGAATTGATTCTGTCTTCTGCAGGTGGTCTTTGGTATACTATTTTGATTAGCGGTCAATTATGATTCCAAATGCTTGGATGGAAACAAAAGTTCGGTTCTTCATTAAGTGTTTTTTTAACTTCACTGTATTCATTGTGTTTTTTTTTTTATTTTACTGTTGTGATAGTTGTGTTCAAATGCATCTCATTTATTGCTTTTATCTATTGATTTATGAGCACTCGATTACCAGTAGTGTTATGAATACAGTGCAAGATGTACATATTATCGAGCGTATTGCATACATTTTCTTGTGATTGAAATTGTCACTGAAAAATGGTACAAGGATAACTCCCAATTTTGTGATCTGTTTAACTTAAAAATTTAAGATGCTAAAATATGAATAGATTTTTTTTGTTGTTGATTAGTATGAAGGAAAGAACACAAACAATGACATGTTTTACTAAAATAGGGAATAAATCTATTTCACAGATTTCAATGGGACAGATGCTGCAAGATTTTGGAAAATTTCTGGGCATGTTTCTTCTTGTCCTGTTCTCATTCACGATTGGATTGACACAACTTTATGATAAAGGATTTCCTGTAAATGAAGAAGAAAGGGACTGTGCAGGGATTTTCTGTGAAAAACAGAGCAATGACACATTCCATTCGTGAGTCGATATCTGTGAAACATCTGTATTGTTCTGGCCCTTAATTCCTACTAATCAAACAAAACTGGAATTTTTCACTGAACTTGAATTTACATCAACTGAACTCACATGATTTTTGCTTTACCTAACCATTTTTTTGTTTGTTTTTTTGTAGGTTTATTGGCACGTGTTTTGCTCTGTTCTGGTATATCTTCTCTCTGGCACATGTAGCAATCTTTGTCACGCGCTTTAGCTACGGTGAAGAATTACAGTCTTTTGTGGGGGCTGTTATTGTTGGTACCTACAACGTGGTGGTTGTGATAGTATTAACTAAACTCCTTGTGGCAATGCTTCATAAAAGTTTTCAGCTGATAGCAGTAAGTGGTTTCTGATTAATTATCAATAATTGCTAGCCACATCTTGGATTTTATACAAATTTCATGCTACAGTGTGTAGATCAACCTTCCATGGATGAGCTCTGTTTCAAAGCTCACAAGTGACATCTTTCCTTCAAAAATGAAGGGAAGAAGATGTTTATTTGCTTTGATCCAAATAAAGTGGAGAAACTTTGCGTGTTCATATATCATATTCAAAGCTCTGGCCCTCTGGGAATTGAAGACTTTCTTGATACAATGGCTGTTCAAGTCAAGATGTTATTCTTGTTTAGGTGTGGTACTTCTAATTTTGGGCATTTAATATGGAGTTTATACCTTAATAGCTGAATTTTCTATTTAAGCCAGAGCATATAGTAAATTTGATATAGTTCATATTATTCAATATTAATGTAGTAGAACATATATTCAAATACAATATAATCAAAATTAAATGGTCAGTTTTTAAGGTAATTGAAAATAAAACTTATTGAAATAGCTTTTTAATAATTTTTATGCTCTTCCTCATTATTTTGCTTCTGATCTTTGTTAATGTTTCTGATGCTTTAGAATCATGAAGATAAGGAATGGAAATTTGCACGTGCCAAGCTTTGGCTTAGCTACTTTGATGACAAATGCACGCTACCTCCACCTTTCAATGTTATTCCGTCTCCCAAGACTATCTGTTATCTCTTCAGCAGTCTCAGTAAATGGATCTGTTCTCATACATCAAGTGGCAAAGTGAAACGTCAGAATAGCCTTAAGGTAAGAAATGACTGGGAGAGTTGTCAGCTCTGAGGCTGGAAAGATGCTGCTTACCAAAATGAATCAGCAGATTGCTGTGTGAAGCTGCCTGTCACATGGTGAGTGCTGCTAAGATAATTAGGAATTCTAGGATAATGTGTGTTGCATCCAAAATATAAACAAATAAATTTTAGCTATTTCTACTTAAGTAAGATTCTATTAACTTTCAGTTTGGGGAATTTCAACCCCCTTCCTTTTACCCCTTCCACCCTACCTCCACAATTCTCCCAGCAGTAGTCTGGAAATGTGCTTTGATTGAAAACATATAGAAAACACAAAGAACTATGTGCTAATCTCAAAAATGGTGAGGTAAAAAGCATTAAACTAAATTCAAAGACTTTATAGAATGTACACTGAGAAACATTAGGGATTATGGAACTTGTAATTGCTCATGGGACTATTACCAAGCCAGGTAGGTTAAAATTTTTTTGCTGGAACAGTAGCTCATCATTTACTTTAAATTTTGCTAACAGTTTATATGCATTGTACATTTGTGCACATCAGGATGTATATATAGAATCACTTCCTTATTTTGTTCCTTGTTATTCTCTCTATTTGTATACAGGCTTTAGGGCTCAAAAGTTACTTTGCTTAGTAAATGTATAATGTTTGTTTAAAGGAATGGAGAAATCTGAAGCAGAAGAGAGATGAGAACTATCAAAAGGTGATGTGCTGCTTAGTCCACCGTTACTTGACATCCATGAGACAGAAGATGCAAAGCACAGATCAGGCAACTGTGGAAAACCTAAATGAGCTGCGGCAAGACTTATCAAAATTCCGAAATGAAATGAGAGATCTACTTGGCTTTCGAACTTCTAAATATGCTATGTTTTATCCAAGAAATTAAGGCCTAACTTTTCAAATAAGAAGTGTCTACCTTTAGATACGTTCAGGTGAAAGTGTTGACCTAATTCTGTTGCCAGACTAAATAGAAAAGGAGATTATTGCACAATAATACATTTGAAAATGTTTGCATGAGTTGCAGCTAGATGAAGAAGTGGTGGAGATAAATGCAAAAATAGTTACGGTAATTTTCTTAAGCTCTTAATCATAGTGTGTATATACAATGTATATAGGATTTTTTTTTTAATTTTCCTCAGACTGTGGTTGTCAGGTGTCAGAGCTTCATAACTAGCACAATATGTTTATTTCTTCTATTTTTGCTGTTCCTTTTTGATACTTGTTTTTTCAAGTTGTGGGAGAAGATAGGCTTTTTAAAACAAAATTTCAGACTATGTTTATTTTTAATAGAAAAGTTGGATATAGAATAATAGAAAATTTCCAACACAGTTGGAAATCATGTTTGACTGTAGGTTACAGTGCATGCGAAGACTGTGCGGCTCTGAAGGAGGCAGTTCTAGTGCCAAGTTTTGTATACTGTGTTGACTGTGTACTAACATTTCTAGAATACAGAAAATGAAATTAAGACTCTTCCCTTTCATGGGAACGTTGAAATTTTGGGCTCAAAATAGACCAAATGTTTCTAGAATGTTTATGGTTTTATGTAAGACAATCAATTCCAGCTTGGATTTTTCAGCAGTGCCTCATAAGTGTGTTTTACTGTGTATATTAAAATTAGCAACAGGATTTTAAAAGTAACCTATGAAAGTTTAATATTTACTTTTTCGGGTTTTTAAAGCCTGATTATTTGAGTTATTAAAACCAGTAATTTAACGAAAATGAGGCGGAGTGCATGAGTGCTATTGTTTGCAATGCTGAACAGTTCCTCTCTGAAACATTGTACACTTCTTTGTGTGAGAACATACACTGTATCTGGGTATCGCATAGATGTAGTGTAGAAAGGCCTGCTTTAGAGAGATTTTACATACCCTATTTTTAGACTTGTTTTTCCTTCTTTTAACCACAACTGTTGCAAAGCTAAAACTTATTTTGTGTGTGTGTGTGTGTGTCAGGAATATTATGTTTTGTGAAAACGTGATTTGACTTTGCTTACAATGGACCGTAAGGGCTTTGTGGATTTTCTGTGCTAGAGGGTCCTATATGGTTTCTATGCTTATATATAATTCAAGTTGATAAATTGTAATTGAGAAATGTGAGATTCCTGTATTTTTGATTATGAAATAAGTATATTTATGACAGCTAAAGGATTGATTGAGAATTTTACTGTTATGATGGTGCTCTTCTAAATGGTCTTATGTCCAGAAGGCGCAGGTAGCCATAATGGTCTTTGACTACAGTTGATTTTTGGAGGCTGATAGAGAGTGGAGGCTTACATAAATGTTTACTTTTCTTGAAGGAATTCTTATAAAACTTTTTCTCGTAAAAGTAATATATTTTCTGTACTATGAAATTATGCATATCTGAACTAGTGTTTAATATCATACTTCAAGAAGGCTTGTAGTATAGAGGCATTCTGAACAGTACTCTTGTCTTTTCATGTGAATAAGAAGCTAACCTCTTGTCTTCAAAGCAAAGAAGATCACTGAATTTTGTATTTGGACAGGGATCTCATGATTGAATAATACATCAACATAAAAACTGTGCTGTACGTTGTGTATATCTGAGAGAGAAAGCCAACAAATAAAAGCTCTTTGAAAAATGTAATTGTATTAATATTGGTCATATTTGAAACATGGTATTTTAGGTAACATATTGAAAGTAATTGCTTTGCCACGTTAAGATAGTAAGTTTAAGGAATTATCTGGTATTAATGTTACTACTTTTTTTCCTTGTAGAACTATCCTTCTAACTTTAAATTCATTTAAACGGCTTCCTGCTGTGCCATGAAGCAGTATCTGAGCTAGTTCCAAGCAAGCTAGATTGGATTCTGCATACAGTATTAGCTGCTTGGTGCTCAGCTTGTGCAAATTAGTTCTTCTGGGAAGGTGGGTATGTTTATCAATAGCAGCATGCTAATGCAGCTATTTCTAATTGCTTTTGTTATGTTAAGCAGTCACTCAAACCTCTCTGAATTCAAGACACCTCTTTGAAGTTTGGATTGAACCTGTGGGTTCCAGACTTTCTACTTGCCCCTGAAATGCATGCCTATAAAGTGATAGATATCATAAGAGAAGTTTTTTTCCTGCAGTACATTGGGTGTATGACACTTGTTATCTGTGCTTTGTGTGAAAGCTGTTGTAGGCTTCCTAACTTCTTGGATACTGATCAGTACAGAATGCTTCATACTATATGATCAATCTTGTCTTATCCTTTAGATTTTCCTAGTTCAAGTGTATCGAACACTTTTTTTCTAATATGGCAGTTTAATACTGACCATTCCAGAATTAGTCCCCGAATGTTGGGGCTCTGAGACCTTCCATATACACACTCACAGAACAGTTCTGGACATGCACAGAGACAAAATTTTACGTGTCTGTGATAATTAAACTGGGATGTCAAAGGTTAAGCAGCAGCAAAATGAGGACAGAAATAAATTACAAAAATGCCCTGAACAGTATTCTAGGTCTTGATTTCATCAATTTTAGCTCCTTAGGAGATTTAATTGATAAAGACTTCATATGGTTTCATCAAAATATTCATTTGTTTGTGGGGACAAATACATGTCAGATGGTTACCTGTTTGTCTTAGTTCTACTCCTGAAAAAACAGCAGCACAGTGGCTTATATGGCATAACACTTTTCCCACCTACCTGTGTTGAATACTGCCAATCTGTTTCAGTTTAGTAATCGAGTAGTTGTCATTGGTATTTTTCCTGAAATTGCTTTTGCTTTGTTTTGTTGACATAGGGAGTGAAATTAGCAGCTGTTTTAATCTCTAATCTTTTAAGCCATGCATCCTACCTGGTATGGTTTAAATGACATATAGGTACTCCTAAAACCTGCTTTTTAGAGGAAAAAAAAGAAGTGTTTGGAGAAGTTGGATTGGAGCTTATTGGCTGTAGGATTCAGAATTTTGTTATACAAACTTCAGTGCAAGTCATGGAAGGACTAAATGCTTTTTTGAGTCTACTGAAATATGTCAATTTTCTTTTGTGTTAATGTGTTAATCAAGGCAAAGGTAGCTCTAAGCCAAATTTAATCTTTCTTTAACATCTTGTACATAAAAACTTCATGCTACCTCTGTTTACAGCAGAAAGGTTGAAAACATTCACTACTGAAAGTCAGCCTACTTTATTCTCTCGCTAAAAGAGTTTTTTTTTTTTTATCATTATTTCTGTTGGGAGTGGTTTCAGAAATTGTGTTGCTGTTAGGTAACTTTTACCTGTTTGCAGGTTGGATTTCACATGCTTGAATTTTAAAGTCACTACATCTGCTTTCAAAAACTTTCTTTCTGGAAAGTTGTTACCTCTGTTTTGTGATTGATTCTCACTTGAAAAACAGGCACTGCACTGTGTTTCTTCAAGTACTAGCTCCTGTTTCCTGTTGCAGGGCTACTGCTGTCAGTGCTTTGATTCCTGTAAGGGGCTGGTCATGCGTGGGTCTTCCAAACTGGAGTGTGTAGCGGGAGGAATCCATTTAGATTCCATGTGTAATAAGCACAGGTATAAAAGGGCGTATTCAAGTGGTTTTCATATATCCCTTCTACTGCAACACGTTTGCTGATCCTCAGAAATAAGTTAGATTAATTTACATTTAAAATGTTAAATAGATTTCAGATTTATTTTCTTTTATGAGTGAAAATGAATTGGCTTTTTTGAGGAACGGTAAAAGGAGGTGTCCAGATTGGAAAAGAAGCTGATTTAAGGAGAGTGTTGAGAAGAGCAGGCAGGCAGGAGCTTTCCCTACATACCACTGGGAGAGGAAGAGCAGGCTGCCAGACTCTCCTTGCTGCACTGAAAAAAGTTGCATGACAGATGGTCTTGTTGTTGTAAATAAAAATAGATTATTGTAGTTGAACACAGTTCTGAGCATGATTTCCACACTACTTCTCCCCAGGCTGCTGCTGGGAAGTGCAGAGAAAATGGTGTGTAAAGCGCCTTAATCTGCATAGGAACCGATACTGAAAAACAAGGCCTAGAAGTGCAATTTTAAAATTACAAAATTACATCTGGTTTGTAAATAAATGTTGCTATCATTTTTTCTGCTTGGCTTAGTCAGTAAGGCAAAAGCTTAGCAATCCGTAGAACGTGGTTACAGCCCTGAGCTGTTTGACATGAGCTGCCAGCACAGCATTTTGTACGTTTAGCGTGCCCTATTTTATACATAATGAATAACTAGTTTAGTATATGATTTAATCTTAAAATATTTTATTAAGCACAGATAATAATGCAGGAATCCACGTAATAAAACAACTTCAGAGAAAAAGCGATGTTATAATGAGTTACTATAAATATTGCACTTAGAATTCTTATTTTACATATATAACTCCTTAAAAAAATTGGACAATTATAAATTAACAGCTTCCAAGTAACTGGAATTTGGTATGTTTCAGATCAGATGGCTGTGCTGCAAATCTTCAACGTTAAGATTTAGGATTCGTAACTGATGCCACTTTGTGCCGGAATGTGCTTACGTGGGTAGGAGGGAAGAAAGGGTGAGCATGGTCTTAGTGTTGACAGTCAGGTTGTGTTTTCATGACTTATACGAAGTAAAAATTATTTTCCAAGAGAGATGATAGAATGCAGCCGCAAAGTTTAGTTTTAACATGTTTTGTTTTTCAAGGCATTCAGGATCTTTTGGTTCTTAGTCTTAAAACTCATGACAAAGCTGTTGGGAAGGACTTTGCCTCTACCGTCTTCTTCTACCTGGCCCATGATGATGTAGTTTAAACCTACAAAGGAGAGGACGATATTACAAGGCAGAGCTCCAGGACATGATCTGCTAGGTAGAGTTCTGTATCTGTGGTCTGTATTCATTTGCACTCTGTTACCACTGTCTTGTAACATTTTTTCCTTCCTACCCAAAGCATGTACTTCCTTACCCATCTTGTCATGCTTGTTATGCAATGAACTACAATTACATAAAAATCAAGTAGATATATAGCTAAGTATCTACTGTATAGCTGAACATATGGGAGATACTTATTAAATACAGATTGTCAAACAAGTCTGAAAAACATTAGAAATGCAGTATAAACATTGGATAACTTAGTCACTAACATCCAGAGAGGAATGTGTCTCATTAATTTTTGGATATTTTCTCATACGCTCAGTTTGTAGGATAATGCACCTAAGTCTTTTCATTCCGTTTTCCTCCCCCAAGGACATAAACATATTCTAGAAATATATAGAAGCAATCGGGTAAGCAAAGTGGGTTTAATGTGTGATAAGCCCTGGCTTTGGAACAATCAGATGGATTTGAGTATTTGCATGGTTTAGAAAGGTTAGAGATTTGTAAGGCCTCAGGCAGGAAAGAGTGGTGTTATAGGGGCATAAGCGGAAATGCAGAAAGTTTAGATATTAGGTAATGGCTATTAAATAATTCACAGAGATTTAAGAAGAGAAACAAAAGTGCCTGGTTTGGAGCCAGCGGGCTGCCTAAAAGGATACAATTTGTTCCACCAAGGATACTATTATGTCTCCCAGACAGATATGTGGTTTCCGAAGAACTAAAGGTAAAAGAAAAAGCTAGTTTCTGACCATTGTTCACTTTGGTACTGCCCCCTTTGAAGTAATACGCTTAAATACCAGTAGTGTCCTAAATGTTACCCATCTTTTTTTGTTTTTTGTTTTTTGTTTTTTTTTTTATTAAATTATGTTCACTGTTTCCTGCTATGGCTCTGTGTTTGTTCTCCTGCTCTACCTGTTTACTCAGGAGGTAGAGCTAATGACTTTTATTTTTTGCTTAGTTACTTCAATGTAACAGTCTCAGTATTTCTTACAGCATGGTATAGGTTGCCCTTGTTATGTTTAACTGGCAATCTTTGTTGCTCTACTCTGTATAATACTGTTTAAGATAGCTACAGAAATACTAGCTGTTTGCAGGTATAGAATGGGCTTAATACTACTAGTATTGCTAGCAAAGCATTTACAGTAAAGATGTAAAAGTATACAGGAGAGAAGCAACAGGAAAACTTGCTAATTTTTATTTGCTGTGACATATTGCTCTTTCACATTTAGCATGCTGTCATTTTTCCATTCTGAATAACTGTGTATGAAAACTAGATCAAAAATACATATATGTAAAAAAAATCAAACTGAGTTTCATTTGAGCGAGCCAAATCAGATTTTACTTTATATCATGCGAGTCTTAAAAACAATGTTTTTCAAACTCCTTTGAACTGAGTCTAATCCTTTATAGGTAAAACTTAAGAATGCAATATAAACCTGGATAACTAGTTGTTTGTGTCTTAAATTGATTTTAATATTAATTGCTGATTATAGAATCAATTACTGTGATTTTACTGATTTTTGTGGGTCATATTTCAAACAGCAGTTTTCAAAACTGTTGTCTTTTATAAACCCACAAAGCAGTTATTTTGCTGTACTTACCTCTTCTGATGAGAGGACATTGCTTACATACTACAACAATCTTGGCGCTCATACTCTTGCCTGCTTGTTGGATTGCTAAATTTCCTTCCTTATATACATTAATAATTGATATTGTTGCATGCAAACTTCCAGCACGTGTTATTGCTGTGATTACAGTTCCAGTTATTACTAGAAAAAAAAGGCATTTGATATATTTTAATTATTTTTTTTAGAGATAAATTTTGGGGACCATAGAAACTGAATAAACATATTAGTCCTTAATAAGGCTGCAAACAATACTGGAAACAGTCACTCAAAATGTGGGTGTCACCGGTAATAACAACTCACTACTGACAAATTTTGGTGGCAGCAAATATAACACTTTTCCTAGAATGCCTCAGGAAGCCCTGTTCTAAGTTTTGATAATTTAAGTTAAGCACTACAACTTGACACTATTTTTAATGACTAATTTTAAAACAGTGGAGAAGATGAACTGAAAATACTCTAGCAAAAAGCTGAATTCCCAGCTCTCTTGACAGTCTCAAATGAATAGCAGGGAATAGTTACTGATACAGAATTTAGATTTTGATCTGTCTGAGGCCTGATACCGACATGATTTTGCTGATTTCAGCTAAACTTAGGCTACAGATCAGACCATTATCTCACAAAGACCTCTCAGTATGAAAATAAAGATACCATTTCCTTTTCTATACTAGGATGACTGGATTAACTTATGGGCCATCTTTATTTATCAATAGGGAATAGTAAATGGTATAAGCAATCTTTTCCTTGTCAGATCACCTTTTGTAAATAAACTATTCTATCCTATTCTAAGATCAATTAGATCTTTAGTTATCAAGTATGTGCAGCCTGGTTTCTTTTGCAAATCTGCAGAATCCACATTTTGGGTTAGGCATTTGTGAATTCGTGCATTATTTTCCCTTAATCCAGAGCTCTTAATTAAATGTGAATGCTGAAGTTCGATAAAAAGAGAACTGTGCGTGTTAAAATGCTGGATATTACAGTTAGAATTCTTTGAACAATAAGGATAAAATACACGATGAAAGAGAAATAGCTTTTGTTCTTTAAATTTGTAAAGCAAGCAAATAAATTTGGAGTAAATCATATTCTAAGAACAAGGTTTGGCACATGCTCGCTTCTTACCATAGGAAACACTTGCATTTACAGTAGCATATAAAGTATTTTTACTCTTACTCTTGCCACAGAAAAGAAAATTTCAAGTATTTGGTAAAAGGTGAAAGTGAAAATGATTTATTACCCTGACACTAAAGGAGAAAGAATGAGTTTTATATAGTGTCATTTACCATCAGCCATACTTACTTACTGACGTACATACATACTTACATACATACATGCATGCTTACTGACCACAGCTGAGGTGTGGTCAGTAAGAGGCCATTTTTTTTTCTACCTGCTTGTTTTGGTCTTGGGCTGGCCCATGCTGGTTGTGACTTAAGACAGGATGGTGGTCAATAGCGGTGAGGGGATCATGCTGCAGTGACTCCATTCTGCTTTAGGGTACAGCCACTACCCTGATCTATTTTTCTAGCAAAATGATACAAAGCTGGTCCCCACTTTCCTGAAAGAGCAGACTTCCTCTAATCTTATGGGCTTGGCTATAAAATTAGAGAGAATTAGGTTTAAAAAAAAAAAAAGGTGTGGGGACAAAGTTGTTCCATCAAAGTTGGTATAAGGGATTAAGGGTTGTAAGGCATGGTATAAAGGATTAAAGAAGCTCCCAGTATTGATTTGGGAAAAGCCTCTGAGACATAACAAATCATCAGTAACAACGCCATCCATTTATACAGCAAGCACTCTTTTTTATTAGTGATGTGCGCCTGAGTATGAAAAGCAATGTTTTTAAGCTTCCATGCCTTCTAAATTATTTTAAAAGTATTTTGGAAGTCTATAAACTGAATTGTGGAATAGTCAGCAGGTACGGCATAAAATGTGTATTGGCTGGTTACAGACAAATGAGATGACAATACAGTAATTGAATCAATACTCTCCTCTAGGAGGTTGCCTTATATTTAGTCATTTGGTTTTTAGATTGAGAAAGTACGCTTGTTTCAGGCATACATGCAGTGCCTCTTTCAGACTATCTCCAAGAATGTTTTGAATGATACACTGGTACTAATCTCAGATACACACAAGAGGATGTAAAAACATCACCTATATGTTAATGATAACTCAGAACTACATCTGCTAAAATTCCTAGGAGTGTAAAGATACAGTGTCAAGTGAATTAAGAAGAAACAGCCTTTGCTTTCTTACCAAAGTTGCTTGAACAATAATTGCTTTCAAGAGTCCCGCTCCTCTTGCACTTCTGCTGGCACAGGGCAACTGTAGGTTTCGAAACTTTTTGAAGAGCACAGAATAAATTAAAATCAAAATAAGATATTTTGAAACAAATGCAAGCAGTATGCTTGAAAAAGAAAATCCGGATATACACATTAACTAAATCTAGTATTGCAAGGGATGAACAATAACCATATTCCCTCTTTCTGCCATCACCTCCAATCTTCTTCTTTCCATACATGTTTTAATGGGAATTTTGTTATAGTTATATATGTTATATAGTATACATGTTACAGCAGGAATTTTACAGAAAATTTACATTTGATTGTCACGTGATCTTAAATGTTTAACTTTTTAATGTAGTTGCCTATTGCCTTGTAGTCCTTGTAGTACATTTAAAGTATTGTAACATTATATTTCAGTAATATTTACTTCAGAGGGAGGGGATGGACTTCTATCAGAAATTAGAGTACTGTGATGGAAGAGGTCAGAGTTCAAATTCCTCTTTTTTTCTAATTTTTTTACATAGCTTCATGACATGTAGTACTGTATAATTCTTACTGATGACATTTTGAAACACAATATAATGTCTGAGGAAGCTATTCAATATTAGGGGCAACAGCTGCTTAGCACCGATTTCATTTCTGAAACAATGCTTTGTTTAAAGACAAGTAAATACCGCCCCCCCCCCAACCACCCCTTGGGGTGGGCATTAATAGTCTCTGTACTTTATCCAGCTAACACTTTGCACGTAATGTGTTAGGATGTAGTATTTTTAAGGCTTTTATGTCCTTTTCAAATTTGTTTGGAATTGGTCAATGAGGTCACAGTTATTGGAAAAATGGAGCTGAGAGATGGACAGATTAAAAAAAAAAAAAAGACAACCAACATAACCCCAATTTCCTCCCTCAAAAAACTAAATTAGTTATGAAGAATATCTTGGCTTTTTTTTCTTCAGAATGGAACATTTTGCAAGTCTTATTCAGGCTATACTTTCTGAAGAAGTGCTTCTGACCGTTTTTCTAACCAGTTCTTATTTATATTTATACTTATCTTTTAATGGAAATAACTGATTTTTTTTTACGAAGATTTCTGAAATTCAACTGAGTGGCAATCAAATTTCTTTGTCTTCAGCGTACATCCGTGACTGTTAGAAGATCTTCCTATTCATTACTTTGCCTTTCAAATGCCAAGTTTAAAAATTCGACCCTGTATGTTTCATTGATGTGTTTTGGTTTTTGTTTGTTTATTTTGCTTTGAGCTGTTTTTTTTTTTCTTTGCTTGTTTGTTTTACTCTTCATGTGATCTTCATTGGTATTCAATAGACTCTTTAGGAAGCTTGCAGCATGAGACGTGACAGCCTGGATTAACTGAGACAGAGTGTTGGAATGTTGGAAGTAACAACTTTAAGAAGTGCTTTGTAGTGAAAAAGAGCTGAATTATTTACTATTAGACTACCAGTCGCATCAGAATGATTTACAGGTCATTATGATTTCGTTTTTATCATGTTTATTTTCATCTATTTTAAATACCTTTCAGTCTCAGTACTTAAGCGCCACAGCTTCTTGGTTTCCTGCTGACAAGTCATTTCTGTCCTGACTTTTGATACATTTTAAGTACAAATCAGGTTGTGTTGCAAAACATCATAAATAATTTGGTTTTGTGCTATAACTATATCTCAAACCTCTCTCATTCAGGTTATAGAAATTGTAAGAATTTGTCCCTTCAGTGTCTCAGTAATGAGGTAGTTCTGGCAAGGCCTTCAGAGAAATCCTCCTCTGATCTTTTGTATGTGCTGCTTAGTCTTAAATATAAAAGGAAACTTATTTTTAGTCTGACATATTTCTTTATAAATTACTGTCCCTGAAAATTTTTGAATAACAACAATTCTAAGAGAGCACCATGTTGACAGGATGTTGACAGAATCTGAATAGGGTTCGGGTGGTTTCCATAACAATTTTGCTTAATCTTAAGAACTACATGAAGAGAAATATGGTCAGATTTTTACATATTAACTTGTTCAGAAGAAAGAGTTTCTTGAAATTAAACTACTTCCTGAAATATGCAGAACTTCTTATACAGAATACACAATTTTCTTCTTATACAATTCTTCTTCTTATACAATTTTCTTCACATTTCTATGGAATTTGGTGAAAGCTGTTTGCTAGATAGCTGTCAAAAATTGAGAAGAGACGAGAATATTCTCTCAGCTGGAGTGAGTAACTGTTACAGTGAACTGGAGAGATTTCCTTTTAATCATGTTAACTAGATTCTATGTGCTCTCTCAAGTATATTAATTTAAATTAATTCCCTCAACATTTTCAATACTAACAAACCACAAAACCAACTTTTAATATACCTTCTGTTAAGTTTTTCCAAAACCCTCTCATTCTCCTGGAATATATTATGTTTCTAATCAGATAAAGCCATTAAAACTTACTTGATGTGGAAGGGGCTGTTGTGGTAGTAGGTGGAACTGTAGTTGGGGGTAACTTTTTTGGTCTAAATTTATAATGGCCAATAAAACCATCAGCTGTTAAACTTAAATCAGATAAAAACTGAATAAGCAATTCATTTTTCTCAGATAGAATAGGCCTGGAATAGAAAAACAAAATAACTTCCATTAGTTTTAATGTCAAAGCCAAAAAGCATTAATAGCATTCTTCTCACAGAAAAAAAAAAAACACATGGTGCTTCATGTTTATTATTGGTCTAAATACAGTATCTGCCCCCAGACTAATACTGAAATATATGTTCCTTTGCTAGCATGTCAGACACTGATGTTATGACTGTGAAACTCATTCTGTTGAATCATATCAACCTCTGATTCCTGAGGGTTATGTCAGTATGAGTATCTTTAAATTCTTCTGTGTGACTTCATTGCAGACTTCACTTCCACGGAATAAAGGGGGATAGATTAATGCAATGGGAAAATATAATGAAGAAATCCTCAGTAGGTAGCAGAGGTGAGTAAATGTTTTTGGTTTTTAATTCATTTTTGTTTATTGAAAAAGATATTACATGTTTGGAAGGTCTGAAGAAAATGAATTCCATGTTGGAGTCTATGTAATTCTTCAATAAAAACACTAAAAAATATTTTGGGTTGTTACTACTTCTGTGGACCCACTTTTTGCCAATGATTAGATATTTATTACCAAGGCCTTACAGAGCTAAAGGTGTTATTTTGTTAGGATTTGAAATGTCATAAACAAGCACTTGTCAGTGTGTTAGTTTTCAGTTCATAAACTGTGTAGTACCTACTGTTACACTAACTGCCTCTGGATTTAGATTTAGATGTAGTGTGATGAGACTTCATTCAAGACTACTGTTAGATAAAATTGTATGGCATACTATTCTAGCAAAGGAGCACTTTTCTTGTTCTTTTCCGCATTCCACAGACCTTGTCTCAAAATTAATTAATAATAAACATAGATTTTTCAAGCAAAACCATATTTTGTTTGGAAAGAAGAAGAAAAATAAATAGAGATAAATATAGAGGCAAAAGATACTTGAGAGAAGAAAAGAGAAAACAATTTTAAGATGTATTTTCACTAAAATGACTGTGTTGCTTCTTCCCAGGAAGTCCGATAAGAGTTTTTCCAGGTATTTCTGAAATCAGCTTAATCTGGGCACTGAGTCTGACATAACCAAAAGTAAGTGTGTGATTATCTGGAATTCTACAGATTTATAGTTGCTGTGGTAGTTGTGCAGATTACGATTTTCTTACCACAATATTGATGCAGGCTGCAGAATAAGGAGAGCACTTATCAGCTGTAGGAAAGCTTTGTTCTGCTCGCTGAACACCAGAAGTAAAACACCAAATAATCTGAAAAATTTGACCAGTGTATCCTGCCTTTTTGAAAAAAAGGCTTTTTCTCTCAGGGGCGGAGAATTGTTAGTTTTTAGAGTGTTTATTTCTCCTAATAAATGATAATTATGTATACATTATGTACACTTATGTATTGTACTAATTGTACTTAGGAATCAGATACGTGGTTACACTGTGTGCTTGCTGGTCTGCAGTTGGATCTGGGTTCATCTCTGCAACCACCAAATGAGTTCAAGGTATCCACTTTACTCATCTTTCTTAAGTATGCTGTTTCTGTTACAGAATGCCATGTTACATTATCTGTAACTGCTGGTTAATGAGTTCCACCTTGCGTAATTGCTGTGTCAGATCTGCAACTAATACTCTTTATAGAAGGCTTTCTTCATGATTCAGTTTACACACCATGATTTCCTTTCTTTTACAACAGTGGTAATGTCCTTACCGCTTTTCTGAACCCAGCTGATAAATTTTGGTGAGAATTCTGCAGAGCTAGTGGAAAATCCCCAAGAGCCATACTTTCCCCCTTTTCAATGGATACATAAGCTGTCTATACATTATTCTGCAAGGGAAAGTGACTGTGTTCAAGCTCTGGACTTGATCAGGGTAGTAAGCAATGCTTTCCTAAAACCGGCTTTCAGGACACTTCTAACATTCTGTAACAGGAAATCTCATCTCTAAGCTATGTGGCCTGGGTCTGAGCCCAGACTTCTGCCCTTATTTGCCTGTTGCACAAAGTCCATACTAAAATGTCTATATTTTGAAGCCCAGTAGGGCTTTGGCAGACCAATTCACAGCTTCGACCTGCTGTGGGGAAAGATGCTGAGCCACAGTTGAGGGGTAGTTTAGGAAGCTACTCCTGGTTGCCTCTCGGGCATTAACTAGCACTTCTTTCTTCTGCATTGCCTTGTGATCCAAGACCAGATCCTGATGGTTCAAAATGTACTGCACAGCTGGGCTGCATCTTAGTTGGAAAGAGGCAACAAAGTCCCAGGGACTGGAGGCCCCCAGCTTCATTTTTAAGGGGTGTTATTCACTGCTGCCTTCTAAGAACCAAGGGAAGGATAAGATCTTGTGGAGTTCAGTTCTCACCTCAGTTAGAAAAGGCCTGAAATATCACAACTTAAATACAGAGAGAGCTAAACTAGACTTCAGTTGTGCTCTGTTCAACTAGGAAACAAGTCAGTGTGCTCCAGCACCCTTCGGATCCAACTTGTGCACAGCAAAACCCCCATGGCAGGAACTGAAGGTATTTTCATGGAACATTGCTAGTTAAGTGTTTCTAGCAGGAGATTCAGTTAGGTTATTTGTTTATTTTAAATAGCTTAAAGGTAAATACCTTACTGTGCTACAGTAAGAGTTCAGCTGTAAGAGATGGCTTTGCAAAGTCACAATGAGGCTCTCTTCTATGCTCATCAGTGAGATACCTGCCTACCTTATCGTAAAGCATCGAGTAACATTACTAACCTCTGTCATCTGCGGGTCATTTTGTTTTACTCTGTCTAAATAGAGAGGTGTGTGTCCAATAGAGTTCTTTCGGGGGTGGTTTTTTACTTCAGATGATGATGATTTGTTATCTAATATATACCGTTGCTTACAACATTCAGGTCAAAGAAACGTATCACCCATTTGGAGACCTATTCAGTCCACCTGCACTCATTCCAAGTGCCACAGCACTGCAAGGCAATAATGTATCTTTTTTTCCCAGGCAAAACTCTTAAGCTGTAAAGTACAAAGTGACTTTGCTATGAACACATACATAAGGCAAAAATAGAGAAATTCTGAATGTCATTTGGCAAAAGGGTGGAAGTGGATGTCCAAGACTTCTAACCAACCTTCTTGGCTTGTGGACTCAATACTAACTCTGCCTTGCACAGTCTCCCTCCATCTCACAGGCTTTCAGTTGGAGCAATATGGAAAGATGGTTCTACTTTTGCTAGTGAAGTTTTTGCTGCAAACAAGGAAGTGATTATGTATGTAACTACAGCGAAAATGTAGTCTCTTGCATCATGTTAATGGCCTGAATTACCTAAAACTTAAAGAAGAATTTTACCTGTAAAACTCTCTGGTGTCAGTATCTTTTTACAGAGCAGGTTTTTAACGTTACTACAAGAAGACAGCACTGAACTTAAGCCTGAAAAGATGTATCTTTTCCACATTGGAACTTTGTGTTTTTAAAAAAAAAAAAAGTGCAACTCCAGACCAAAAGCCTAAGGTGGCAGAAGGAAACTGAAGTTAACATACTTCAGGTGCAACCATACCCTTAATTAAATCCTTACCAAATTTCAAATACATTTCTGTAGAGCTAAGCTTACTCTATTTCTAGCACTGTCATGCTGTTAGGTCATGATCAGAAATAGCAAGAAAAAGAGTATAGCTGCTGTATGGGGAAGAAAAGTCTTTTTAGAGTTCTACAGAATGTCTGCCTCCCCTCTCGTCTCCGGAGGTTATACTACATAACCTTAGAAAAACAACCAACCAAAAACCAAAAAACCTCACAGTAAATCTCAATCTGGCAAACTATCACTAGAAAGACTGAGGCCTACACCACAATAAGTTGCTCTTGGGAATCAAACTAGCTGTCACTTCTGAGACTTAAGTCTATTCACACACTTCCATGAATTTTTTTAATAGCTTGTATTTCTTAGAAGATATACATCCTTTTCATCTTGTAAAGGGATGTTTAAGATGCTTAATGGAAGCAGAACAATGGGGGGAAAAAAAGCTAAAAATTACTAGCCTCACCCAAAAAACTACATACTTTTTTATTAATTATGATCTACTAATGCTAGACTTGACTATATAATCACAGTGCCATTGGCTGGGTTGGGGGTGTTTCTTGGGCAATAGGAGAGGTTGGAGGGGTGAGGACGTTATGGGGAAGGTCTTATGTTTATTTGGGGGGTGGGATTTTGAAAGGGTTACGGGTGGGTCTTTTAGAGCAGGGGTGGGGAGGATGGTGGTGGCAGCAATTTGACAGCAAAGCTGCTGAAAGCGTGTGGTGCTACCCGTGGTGCTACCCAGCATGCTCATGTGCCATGAAGGGACACACCTCAGCACAGATGGAAGAATTGGTGAGCAGCGATGCAAGGAGCAGCCATGGAATCAGCAGAAGAGGTGTGGCGGAGGGTAAAATGAGTCAGATAAAGTGAGTATAGAGCCAATAGACTAGGGAGTTCAGCTGGGTCCTTGCACTTCAGTATCTATAATCAAAACCTAGTAAGTGATGCTAGTGTTTAGCTAGCATTAATACTGGTATTATACCAATATCAATAGCATTAGTATTAGCATTATTAGACTGAGCTCTAATGAGGCTTGAGGGACAGGATAGAACATGGGTTGGAACCAGGGTAAGTCATGGAGGGACAGAGGAAAAGGCAAAACCTAGGCAGAGACAAGATACTAAGCAACTCCTAGAAGTGCAATTGGAGGTAGAAAATGACATATTTAAAGAAAAAAAAATCTTTCAAAAGCCTAGTACAGAACTGTTAGCAAAGCGACACATAGTGTTGTAAAGTTCATCATCAAAGAAAATTACTTACGCTGGTGGACTGTCTCCACAATACTTCCCAATTCTTTTAGCATCATTGATTTCCCCACCATTAAACACTGCGACATAGTCATATCTGCAGTAGTTGTCTCTCTCCACATCAAACTTCTCAAACTTTAATTCTATTAGCTGCAGGGAAAGTGCAAGTAACTTATTAAGGCTTTGCTATTCAGAATTTGAGTGCTTCTTATAGTAATTGACCTCTTCACATGAACTACTAATTGATTTTTGCCTTCCATAAAGGAAAAATCCTTAATCCACTTGATTGTGATTTGATACTTTAATCCACATGACCTCTCTCTAGCAAACAGTTCAAAATAATGGCCTTAATATTCTATAAAACATTTTGTTCTCAAGTATACGCAAATATAACTTCTGGTAGTTATCTTTATGAGCGAATGTAAACTGAATAGTAGGTGTTAGGTGTTGCACTGCTTTTAAAGTAACTGTAACTTAAATCTAAACGACAGAAAGAGGGCTTTAGTACCATTGTATCACCCCAGATACACTAAAGAAAAAGCAAGGGCAAAATTGGTAAGAACCATTTCACTGATGAAAAGATCAAGAGCAGTGTTTGAATCACTGCTCTGTGGTTGCAAATGCTGTATTTACTTGATGTAGAAATAAGAAGGTCAGAAACAAAAAAATTAATAGAAAATTACTAAATAATACAACTAAAACCAAGAGAAAGTAAGTAGCTAAAGAAATAACGTTTCCATACAGAATTTCCATAAATGTTAGGGCTTCACAAGTCATAGCTGAGAACTAGTAGAACTCTGCTATTTCTCGTACTGATGCTATTTTCTCCATTGTGACTTGTAATTTATGGACTTTTCTATTCAAGAAAGAAAAACAATGGAAAAGAAATTGAATGTACTAGTCTGAAAATAAGTCCTGCAGCATGATTGTCAGTTGTGTGCAGCAAGGAAGGAAAACACAACGTAACTACATGAATGAAAGAGAGGTAATACATGCATTTATGTTGCTCCTTTATATGAAGCACAGCAGTATTTTTAATCACCCTCCAATGAATAGCACAAATGAGGCTTGAATGGCAACACTGAATTGTGTTGACAGTAGTTATGCAGGATTTCTCTTTAAAGGTCTGTCTTAAACAAAGATAGTATTAAATGTTTCGAGACTGTACAAAGCCATTTGAACATCACCTACGCATTAATTTACTGACATAAAGGTAGCCTGTTATCACCTGATGTCTTAGTTTTGCCTGGATATGCCTTTGCACTACTGACATACAATGCATCATTTTGGTACCTGTAAAGTATGAGTAACCTATGGCAAAGAGAAACAAATTTACAGGACAGCGACTTGGTTTCAGAGATGAGCAACAGGCTTGTTTCAAAAACCTTGTCATCATGATGAAAAAACGCACTATAAATGGAAGTATTCATCTGATAAATAGGCTTATGATCAAAAAAGATGGTATAGAAAGAAGTAATGGAAGTGGAAACAGAAATGCTGAATTTTTCCATATGCAGGAAAAGCAGCATGTTATCGTGTCTACTTTACTATTGTTCATTAGTGCTCTTTGCACTAATAGAGAAGTTATTTCATAATAGAATAGAAGCTCTTCACCATCATAAGGAGCTCCTCCATCTTCTGAAATAAATGAACTAATTATTGGCTATATTAGAATAAAAACACTGGCTTGTTTTATTGCTCACATGCTTGTGAAAGTGAAGTGGACACAATGTGACCTAAACTTTGACAAATGGGAGAGTGTACAGCTTTTCATTTGAACTTGGAGAGAGATGCTTATTCACTACTTTCTCAAAAATTGCTTTTGTCACTGTCAAAACTCTGCCTCATTTGCATGCAAGCAACCACTTTTGCAGCACATGAAAGATATATATTTGGACACATGGATTTATGGAGCGGGGTCTTCAAAAGGCACAAGATAATGCCTTAATTTTTATGCTTGTGTTACATTTCCTAAATCTTCTCTACAAGCTTGGGAAAAGTTTTTAGGTTTATCTAGAGATGGTTAGAAAGAACCAAAGTAATCTGCAGTTTAAAGTTAAGGTTTTAAAAATCACTGCCTGTCTATAGGATTGTTAAATGACCTGTATCTAGCAAGCAAGGAATGTGGATTAAATAGGAGAACAGGAAAGACTAAGCTGACATACTGCTTCAGTTCAAGGGAAAAAATATCTTGGTAAATGGAAAAGTATGAAAGATCTGAAGAATATATTTATCTCGGGCAGCTTTTTTATTTAGAGGATTATGGTCATGAGCAGAAGATTAAGAGGGAAGTTTTCTTTACATGTAGAGGAATGTAAAAAGCTGGAGAGAGTTAAGAAAAGCAACCTACCAAACATGCTCGGTGACCAAGATACTCAATCATCATAGAGTTCCTGCCAAGTTGCAGAGCAGATGGCTCAGCAACAATCAGAAAATGTGAAGCTAGGATTGAGATTAGCTCTACAGCATAGGGAACAACATGTTCTGGCCATGTGTGGCAAACAGTGGCACATGAGCTCTCTGTCTCTGCTGTTAGATCTTTTTAGGTCTTAATGAAGTGGTAATGTACACTCTGAAGGCATCTGGCTAATTAAGCAAGCATATTATGAGACAAAGCCTTCAAAATATAAAATAAGACAAACTTTATGAAATGTACACTGAAGATCTCTGTGCAAGACACATCTGAATATATTCCCTGTACTGTAAGCAGAATCAATAAAATAATTTCTGCTTTTAATAAATTCAATCAGCTGTGCCTGGGTACCTCAATAACAAACTGCACTAATGCTGCAAATGCTACCGCTAGTGTTAGACTTAAACTTAGCATTCATCATCGTCATGTCTGGTCCTGAGATGATCACCCACCCTAACTTAATTTGCATGATGTTTTGTTAATTAACAAAATCATCTTCAGAAGATCCTCTTTAAAAGCCTCACCAGTCATAGACGCTCTAAAAGTTTATATAGGGGAATGCACCAGCACACATTAGAGGTCATGTAATGTTTAGTAACTCCTGTTTTCGCAGGTGAGCCATGTCCTGTATGAGAGAAAGGCGAGTGTAGCTGAGGCATAGGTGGGCCTGTGCTCCTTGCACCTACCCTACTTTAAGTTTCCGCCAGGCAGTTTTCGACTGTTTGAGTGCCACGCAGGCTGTTGGTGACACGCCAGCTCTGGCGGGTAACGGGAGGCGCGGGGCGAGGGCAGCGCGTTACCTGGTTCTTCGGGGCGACGATGTGCCAGGAGCACGTGACTCCTGCTGGGTAATCCCGCTCCGGCCAGTTGGGCGTTTGGAAGGAGCCAGAAGGCTTCTCCAGTCGTCCCCCACAGTACTGATCCCCTGCAAGTACAGTACACCATGCAAAGTACAGTGCAAAAGCAACGTGTGCGACCCAGCTAATGCGCCGTGCTGGGTGCTAGTGTCCAGGTGCTGGCCGGGGGCTGCAGGGCCTCTGTGGGCAGGGGCCGGGGCTGCCCTGTGCCGTACATGGCCGGTTCCAGCCGGCTCCTGCTGGCTCCAACAGCCCCACCGCAGGGCATGGCTGAGCCCAGCAACCGAGCTGGTGGTGCCCTGGGGACAACATATGTAAGAAAGGGCAGAAAATGCCACAGACAGAGAAGAAGAGAAAGGGGGGGACAAAGAGTGAGAAACAGCCCTGCGAGCACCTGGGTCAGAGGAGGAGGAGGCACTGGAGTAGGGCTTCCCCACAGCCCCTGGCGAGCTGTGTGGTGACGGTATTCCCTGAGGGAACTGCGGCCTGTGGAGAGCCCACGATGGAGCAGGTTGTTTTCCTCCGTGTCTACTCCACACAGTCCCAAATTACAAACCTACCTCAGGTATGTAATTTTCATTTATAATACGATTAGGAGTCTTTATTAAAGTGACTCTATTATGTCATGGTTGTCTAATACATTTTTCAAAAAGTTATCAATACACTGATGGAACTGGAAGGACTGATAAGTTACCTGTCGTCTGCACTGCATCAACCCGAAGACCTGTCTAGTCTGGCAGTAAAATAGCAAAAGTCTTGAAAAGAGCCAATTGGTATGGCAAGAACCCAGCGATATGACCTCCCTGTAATCTCCAAGGATTACCAAGCAAAAGGTAATGCCTTTGTGTTCAATAATCCCAATAAGTTTTTCTTTCATACTTTTTTCTAACTATTTTTAAACCGATGTAGAAATTTACAATCCACAATGTCCTATGGCACAGCGCTCCACTGCTTGACAGCTCACTGAGAAGAATCACCATCTCCTTTCCTTTGCAGCAACTTGCTCATCCATTTTTTGTACTAGAAACAGTGACTGTGTTCCCTATTCACTTTCTCCACACTGGTCATGACTTTAGGGCCCTCTCCTACACCCCCATTGATCTTCTCTTTTCTGGCATGAAGAGATCCATGAAGAGATTTGGTCTTTATATTGTTTTCAAAAGACTAAGTTTCTGGATTTTTTTTTTGGTACTTATTGAGCATTGGATTGATGCTCAATTATTGTTTTCATTATTATGCTGAATAACTGTTTTCATAAATTATCTATTTTAAACCTAAGATCTCATTCCTAAGCACTACAGTCAAGTCAGAGCCTGTTGTATACATAAAGTTAGGGTGTTTTCTCCCTTATTTGCAAAATTTATTTACATTGAATTTTATCTGCCATTTTATTGACAGCTATTACCTGCTGCTAGGTGCAGTCCTTCAGCAACTCTTAAAATAGTCAGCCCTCCTCTTTACTATTTTGATTAACTCTAACTATTATGGGTAAGCAATTATACTTGACTATTTGCTAAGCAAGGTAATTAATGAATATGTTGCACAGCACAATCCCTAATATCTCTGGCATCAGATCTTCTTAAGCATTAGTGTAGCTCTCCATAGAGTTGCACAGTTATATTTGTCTTCAGCACATGTACATAACTGTCAGTTACCTCTTTCATGTGGTTCTGCTGCGGAAAACTTTGCAATGAATCCACTTCCAGCCGTATTAGCATCTGAAGTCATCTGCACCAACATTTTATTGCTGTTGGATACAAGGGCACCTGGTTTCACAGTACCACAGAACCTGCCGATGCGTTGTCCGTTGGCATGGCCATTGTATATATCCACAAAATCATATCGGCACAAATTGTCACTTTCCAGGTCTAAATATCTAAAAGAAAGAACCACGACTTTTCCTTCTGGAACCTGCAGAGAGAGAGAGAGGTGGGAGAGGGATGTATCTTGAGGTGTAACTGATGCCACATGCCTATCTGATCCTACTGTTTGCATGAATATTTTCACATCCTTCTACTCTCACCAATTAAGCTCTTTTTGTCAACTATACTCCAGTGTTTTTTAAAATCATATTGGACCAATCATAAAAATAAAGCTCTGGCCATCTCTGTTGCCATTATCTTCCTGATGCACAGTACCCTCTAGCCACGCTGTCATGGTTGGTTATATGCCTTCACCGCCCAGATCAGTTTGGCATGTTTCACTTATTTTCTGCTGAAAGCATGCAATCAACCATGCAGCTCCCTGTCACCAAGTGAGGCTAGGAGGATAAGACTGATGTTTGTATTTTTTTAAATGCAGAACAAGTAATTTATGATTTTGAGCAAATAAAATGCCCTCTGTTACCTTGCTGATGTGTCGTAAGGTTTCATAGTTTGAAGAATTTTTATTTATCTATCTATCAACACAACCTATATTTATAAATACAAATGGAAACTTTATGGCTATTGCTGTACAACCCTAATAGTTAGTTATTGGAGTGGGTTCATTTACCTTGAAGGCTGCAGTGAAAGAGTTATATGTTTGAAAAGAATATGTAAAACTATAAACAGAGTTCAAAAGAACCATTAGTGGGTTTGCTCAATACAGAAATATCTGAGAAAACATAAGACAAAGCAAATCTTCTTACATGTCTGCATCTGAGGACATTGTGAAAGAGGCAAGAGTAGTGAAAAGGATGTAAATTAAGAGAGCATAGTAGTTTACAAGGAGAAGAACATTTCATGGGATAGAGTTGCAAGCTTTTAAGAGCATAAGCAGCACACTGAGATGTGAAAACTATTCTAACAAGCACTCAATACTATTTAACAGAACAGGAAGAAGGGAAACAGTATTTTAAAGTATAGAGGGACCCTAGGCAGGCAGAGTGTAATTATCTTCATTCAATTCATAGCCCGGTAGAGTGGTTACCAATTAAAATAATTGCAGCTGTTCTGTTTTACTGAGACACTGCTATGATTTTCTGCTTTAAATATATAACACACACTTAATATCTGCAGTAAGTCCATATTTAAGGCACTTCATTTAAGAGTTCATGATTTTTTTCTTCCTTAACAGTGACTCATTTTAAAACACCAGTTTGAGATAAACTAGAACTGAACTGTTCCTATAAGAAATCGTCAAATGGTATTGAAATTTTATGAGTTTCAGTTGTTAAAAATGCCTTGTCAAATGGAAGTGGATAGATGGAAGTGACTTCTTAACCCACAGAAGAGACTAATAATAGCAGCAGCAGCTCCAAATGTAATGAAAAATGTGCTGTATGTATGTTAAGGTTACTTGTTCATGCAGCTACTTTTATGTCCAGTTCCAGTACTGATCCTGCAGGGCAGACTTCCGCAAGGGCTGTTCGCATCTGTCCAGGGCCCACGTGCATAGTGGCTGACCAGCCCCACAGCAGTTCACGTTGTTGCATAGAATATAGTTTCAGAATATTTTCCTTTAATCCTTGTTCAAAGTTCTCTCCAAAAATGCATTCAGTTTTCCTGTGCTGACGTACGTTATTACTACTACTACTACATCAAAACCACAAAACTCATCTAATCTTACCCAGAAATTCCACAGCATGATGACTGTGTTTTAGAAAACTTTAAAGCCAGATGTTAGGTTTAACTCTCATGCTACTGAAATGAGCAAGCCCCATAGCTGCTATAGGAAAATAACCCACATGTATATTTATTCAGCATAAGGCCAATATAGACGCGTGGACATTTTGTAAGATATTCCGTGAAAGCAATCTAACTCCCTGAATCACTGCTCTCGTAACTAAATCTCTTACTATTGCATTCACTTGTCTTCTGGTCTGAATCACTGAGAGGCATTAAGAAAAGGAGCTAAGAGGAATTTGGGATTCATGTCAGAAGACCTGAATGTTATTTGTGGTTATACTACGAACTCTGTGTGACCAAACAGATCAGTTTAAAAATGCTGGCTGTAAATTTTGTCAGATAAGGTCAGATTTAGGCAGTTAAATAAAAGCAGCTTTTTTTTTTTTTTCTTACAGAAGTAGTGACCAGCAGTATATAAAATAACATATGCTCTTTTGGGGTTGGAATACTTATTGTTTTTAAGTTTATACAACTGGTACAACAGGAACTAAATGAAGTGACCTTTAAAAGGTTATCATGTTTTAATTTAATACAGGCTGAGCTGTTTGTCCAACATTTCCTACTACAAACCACTGTTTCCAGTGTCTTGCGGTTTTGCTACAACTTACTCATCTTTAAGGATTTTCCCCTTTTCCTTCCACAGTTTCTGAAAGCTGAGCTGCTCTATCACATTAGATCAGTTTTATCAGTGCTTATGAGATCTTCCCTGCTTTCTCAGCTTCAGTTTCTTCTTCGAAGACACCTATCCCTTCCCAGAGTCTGGAGGAGGAAGTTGAAATGTGAGAGGTGGCTCATGCTGGGGGTAAGAAAAATGCTTTTTGCTGTCCTTTTAGAAATGCATTCTGATTTAGCCAAGCCACTATCCCTCACTAATGCCAATGGGAGCTCACTGACAGCTTTGCTGCATGAGCACACCGAGCCAGCGCTGCTCTGCTAGTGCCAGCCTCACACTGCTCAGTTCTGCCCCCAGGCTTTCCCCGCCCTCCCGCTGCGCCAGGTGAGGCATCGAGAACCAGGACATGGGACTGACCTGTGCTCGGGAGGGAAAGGAGGCTGGCAGAGCAGCCAAACTCTGAGTTGCCAGCCAACTGTTCACTCAAGTCTTGGGTTTTCCATTTCATGGTATGAATAATTCTGTGCACTGTTGTGTGTTTCCTTCTCCTCTTTCCACCATTGACGATGTTATACTATAATATATTACATTACATATTTCATTATAGTTTTTGATCTTTCTAGCTTCTATTAATTCAGTCTACTTATCTTGGCTGAGACTGTTCCCCTAGATGTATGCAGCCACATGGTTGTGTACATTTAACAAGGAGCCTATGCGAGGCCTTAGTTGTCAGAATAGTCCTTGCTCACGTTTAGCTGAATTTGGGGAGGTAAGTTATTTACATAAATGTGTGAACTGAGTTGCTTAATCACAGGCACTACATACTGTCATTACTTTATAAATTAATGTTATTGCTTATTAAAATAATATTTGTCATTATTCACAAAAGTAACAAACATGTTCAACCATGTTAAATGAATTGAAAGAGTGCAGATGGTGGTAGTTCAGTATTCTGGCAACAGCCACACCAGTTTGCAGCTATTCCCAAGGAATCTCACCCTGAATACAGGCGTCTTTGCAAAACAATACTTTTCTTTAATTTTTACCAATGCCTTTTTAAAAGGTTGAAAACTGATGTGTTAAAATCTGCCAATGTTTATCCTAGGACATTTAAAATATTGCTCCATGAGAAACCCAAGGGAGAAAGCAAAGGCCAGCATGACTCAGTTTTGTTTGCTTTGAGACACGTCTGAGCCTGATGCAGTAAGAAGATGGGATACCTCAGAGGAGGAATTGGAAGGAATTGTAGCTCTGTTCTTAAGAGAGAAAAAGAGAGGAGTCAAAGGAGGAATATGTGATGCCTCCCCAGCAGGGTGTGCCTTATTTTTCTGTTTTATCCATCCAGCTGGTATCTCGCAATGGCAGAGACACAACTTCTGCCCCTCCTTGTCATACTGAGTGTGACCGACCCATACTTGCCCTTCGCTTTTTTTGAATTTGGTTCTCTGGACTTCTTTAGGATCAGATAATATAACATTGAACTCATGTGAAGGATGCCACTTCTTTTCGTGAACTTGCATTACTCCTATTGAAGATTAAAGGAAAAGAGCAGTCCCTGAATTTTTAGGTAGAGTTGTTCTAGAGCATAATTCCCATAAATCATCCATGGAGATTATTAACTTCTTAGAAAGGGCAGGATTATTTTATATGTACAACTCACCACAAAATAAGGTTCCTAGATCTTTTTTTTGGTTATCATTCATTGCAGGCATTTCATGTAATGTTAATCAAAATTGACTTACATTTAAAATACTTAAGCTGTTTTTCTATTGTTGTTCTGACTGAAAACAAAGCTTTTTCACAAGTGTGCCTCTTTCGGTTTCTGGGAAGATTCCCAAACTGTCGCACTCTTCCAAATTATTCGTTTTAGATTATTTACTTTGGAAATAACTTTTTGTTGGTGAAAAACGCTGAAATGCCAACTTTCTGGGAAAACATTTTGCCTGATTTTTAAACCTATATTGTAAATGTTTAATACCAAAATGCTGTAGCAGTCCTAGGTAGATTTGAAAAACATATCAGCTACTTTCAAGCCAAACATATTAGTTGTCTCTACTGAGAATGAATATGAAAGATATTTGGAATTACATCCTGGGAAGAACCACAGTTCCTGCCCAGTCTCTTGTTCCCCAGCTCCATCCTCTCCAGCCACAAAGGAACAATTTTTAAAAATTCATGTCAGTTTGCTCTCCTTGGCAAAAGCACCAGATTCTGGTAAACTGTTTCTTTTCAGTCCATACAACCACGGGTAAAGACCTGTTCTCTACTGGAAGTGCAGTTGCACAACTATATGGGAAAACGAATGCTTAAAATGTAGAGAAAATAATTTAAATGGGGCAGGTTTCCCAGCTCCCCTGATAAGTAAAGTTTTCAAACCCTGCTTATTGTCAGCAAGCCTGCTGGAACACAGCTCTTGAACCTATAAATATATAACCTTACATAACTCTGACAGTCTTCAGTATTATTTTTGCACATAAAATTGTTAGACTTTTAAGAACTCCAGTCTGCCAGAAAAACACAGGACAGCAATCCAGATTCTTGGACTATGTGACACATTTATGTGAGGTGATGGCCAAGAAGGATTACAGAGTATTAAAAGTAAATGTATATGACATATTTCAGATAAAGATATATACATTACTATAGGAAAGGAAATAGCTGTACAAATGACTTCTTAGCAAAGCCAACTAAAAGCTGCTGGGTAGTCTGCCAAAGTTGTAATATAACCACAAGCATGTGCTGAACACTTCTTAGAGCTCTTAGAATAGAGAAGCTGTTTTCTTTAGCCAGCTGAAAAAGTCCCAGTCTCTTGAAATAACAGAACAATAATTGAGTTAGAGAGACTCTTCTAGCTCTTGCAAACCAGTTGGAAAGATTTCAGCTGACACCTGAATGCTACATTGCTTTATCTGTATTACCCATAACATTTTCTAAACCTACTTTCTCCTAAAGAATGAATTAGCTGTCACTGCGTCGCTGTGGATTTCTTCTCTAGATGATGAGATCCTCTAGTTGAGAAAACAACAGCTTCATGCTTCTTGTGACCCAGACGGAAAGTGAATCAATGTCTCTGCAGTCTTGCAGACTTGTCAGCTCCTGCATTAGGCAGAGCGTTTTCAGGAAGGTGCTTGCAGCCATTGGCTAAAGCTGACAGGCAAAAGCCTTAGTCACCTTCCAAGATCGGATGCTAAATGAGGAAGTCTAACATAGTAACTGCAGCATATTTCTTCATGGCAGTGTAACTTGCTTTCTTATTTGGGTGCTACTGCAAACTATTCTGAGCTTCAGCAGTATCTGTTGAAAGGATTTTGTTGTTTAAATTCAGGCTAACCAGATCATTAAGTATACCACTTTCCCTTGGTTGGGTAAATCACTCTCTTTTTACAGAGGGTACAGACTGAGTCTTGCTAGTTTTGGTAGTCTTTGCCTTCCCTAAATTCTTCCTGCACATCCAAAAGACAGAGTGTTCTGCACAGTTCACAGCAGAAAAAAAATCAGCCTGGCATAGTGAACAAAAGTGTCTAATAGGGGTTGAATGAGATGAGGGCACAAGAAAGCCTGAAGTATTGCAGTTGTACAGCCCTTCTCTGACATTGGGTGGGCTACAGAGGATGGGTGTACATCACTCAGAAGAGCAGGAGTAAATGGCAGCACAGCAGCAAAGTAAGAGTGAGGATGATCATGAAATGCCAGAAACCACTGAGCTCCCTCCCGTGATCAATAAAGCCTGAGTGTGGGCACAGCTCTGCTATGGCTTTGTGGAAAGGCTGCTCACAACTGTGCAAGGCTACCCTGGATGCTGACATCTTGTTGGCAACAGCAGCATGAAGTCTGCAATGAAACAACTCCGCGTGGATTCTTTAAATATAATCGTTCTCTTCTCCCTATACTTCCTAAAGAGGACAAAGGGCAGATCCATAGGATTCATCAGTAAATACTTCTTCAGTGCTGCTTCCATTTGTAGTCTGAATATTTTAATGGTAAAAAAATTATGCTCTTGTCGCCAAAATGATTATTTTCCTCCAGATTCAGTTTTGAACTTCTGAAGATCTAATACCAACTTATATTGATAAACTAATTTGATTATTTTTCCTTCGATTTAAGGCATGGTTGTATGACTCCAAATGGAATTTGTCTGCTCTTTGGATTGTAAACTGGGCCACACTAATTGCTGTAATCCCAGCCTCTTCAGACAGCAGGAAGCAGGTTTATTTACAAGCATACGCTGTATCTCACATTGTACTCTTCTGGATAATGCCCATCACAGATTAAAGGTAACCTTTAGCTTGGCCCTAATAATAAGGCAACATAAAGGTGCAGAAGGCGGCTGTTGCAGCTTCACTGGTGTATCCTTCAGATAAAATGATTAAAATTACATCTCTCGTTTGGTACAAGAGTCGTTTTAATGGAACACTATAAACAGATCAATGTCTCCTGCTTTGCGTCAGCATCTCTATAGTAGCAAGAGACAATTATCCTGTAACATCCTATTCAACAGCCATCACCTAGCTTGTACTGCAGTCACTGAACTAAGGTTGTCTTTGTCTTCAACACAGAGACTAATTTTTTGTCATGCTTTTTCATACTTTAGCTCTAAGTGAACTGGGCCTAAAAAAAAATGGAGGGGAATTTGGTTGTCAATTTTGGAAGGCTCAATTTGTGCAGACATGGGGAAAAGTAAAGTCATTTATGCACAACTCCTTCTCCGAGTATGTGGACAAGGACACATGCAGCACTGTGAAGTGTTTAGTCCTAGTTACTTAATGGTGTTTGCTGTTCATGAATGTGATGTCTACCCTACAGCCTTATTTCAGCATCAAAATGTCAATCCTACCATATGCTTTTGCACAGTCATTTATAAATGTAACACTTTCTTATTGCTTTGTCAGCTTGCTGTATTAAATACTCCAGTTGGCCTGGCTGGTAGAACAGTGTTATTAGCATGCTACAAGTAAACCTGTTCATGATATTTGTGGTTTTGCTTGAAACTTCTCCTGCGTGTTGTTGCCAACAAATTTTGCTTTTCATGATGCTTTACATTATCTACAACTCACAGCTTTGCTTTGATCCTTTTGGCTTAACTATTGATTTCTGTAGTGACAGGAAGGGTAAATGTTTGCTTTTAAGGGAGTTGATTTTAAAACAATTACAAGCGTATCTATGGAAGTCAATGAAATTTTCCTTCTGACAATAGACAAGGTCAGTTCTACACTGCACGCTTCAGCAACTATTATCATGCTAGAGCAACCCTAAAAAGCTCCAGATAGTTGAGCTACTCTGAGTTACTGAGTTCATTACTGCACGCATCTGTTATCCCATATGAAACACCGGCATTAACCACAAGTAGCTCTTCATTGTCTTCAGCACTGATTGTGTGATATTAAAAAGTCTTACTGTGATTTTCCAAGTACATTTGCTGTTTGGAGGGTAGAGTCCAGGAAATCCTTCACTCCCAATAAACCCTGACTCTCCAGATACAACTCCTCCACATGTAAATGTAGGCCTGAGAATAACAGGAAAAATAGTGCTTAATTTTTAAATATATTTCATTTATTGTTTGCATGATAGTAAAGAGGCGTCAACTGTCCGAAACTTTAAAACAAAGCTTAAATACTTAAAAACATCGCTAACTTAAATAAACGTTTCATTACTTACATGATTTCATTAGTGACATAAAACATGCAATTTAACAGACGAACGTAGGTGTAGAGAGAGGTAACTACTCGGACCTTCACTCTGGGTTTACAGACGGTTACCCTTCTGCCTTTTTTAATACCGAAGATGGTGGTGCTGTGATGCACCACAGCAAACTGCTATTTAATTATCACGTAAAGAGTAAGAAGTCATTGGATAACTCCACTAACTCCCGTCCATTCCGCCCTGCACCGCTCAGTTTAACCTGGTAACCAAGGCGGGGGCGCGCCGGGGCCCTGAGGCGGAGCGAGCCCCCGGAGCCGCGCAGGGCGGGAAGGGGCTGCCCGGGGCGGCTGCCGCGCAAAGAGCCGCCGCCTGCGCCCGCCCTGCGTGCGGCG
>VXAA01004397.1:112762-142714 GCA_013399115.1 Anseranas semipalmata | reverse complement strand
CCTCCCTCCCTCCCTCCGCGGAGCCGCGGCCCCGGCCGTGCCTAGAGCAACCCCGGTGTCCCCGGGGGTGCTGCAGCCTCGGCCCCGCGGGCACCCCCCCGCTCCCTGAGCTCCCAGCGACGCAGCCGGAGCGGGGTGGCCCGAAGCCTGCAGCGGCGCCCTCCGGTAGCGCCGCTCTCCCCGTGCTCAGGTGGCACACTGGGGTCGTTTGTCCCGAACGTGAATGAACTCAGTGTCACCGCTTGTGCAGCCGTGCTCGGCTTCACCGAAACTTGAAAAATAGTAATGCTACTTTAAAACATCTTCTTTATTTAAATTCTAAAGTAAACTTTAAATGCTTCGTTCTGTTTACCGGTTGGTAATCCTGACCTATTTCAGGAGCTTTTTCACTCCGGCTGTGAAAGCTACTCTTTAAAGGGCAGAGCTCGCAGTACTGAACTCAACACCGGCTGTTTGTAGGAGTCGGGACAAAGACGTTTGAGAACAAAATGAAAAATTAAGTCAGTATTCTTACTGAACATACTTGACATTTAAAAAAAAAAGGTTCCTGAAACTACATTGTTAGTGCAGATGGATGGTGACATAGATTATCACGTCAATAAATGATAATTTACCTTTTACAGATTGTTTAAAGAAGAGCTTGCCCCTCTTCTTGCATTAAGTGAAGAAGGTACGTTTGTAGTAAAGTGTTCCGGCATGGCCAACTGGGGAGCAAAGACTGGAGGAACTAAACAAATTCTGCTGCGTGGGAGGTTCTGCAGTTGTCGTTAGCAAGGCAGAATATAAACCTATTCTTTCATTTTTAGCTTAATTGTTAAGCACTTAATATTCCTATTCTTGCAAAATACAAAGAAGGGTGGTCCTACTCCCAAGACTGTAAAGAAGTGCTGTGGATTACAGAAGATATACTGAGAATTAAACAGAAAGAGCATGCTGCAACTTAGTGGATGTAATACCTGTACTCTCCTTTCTGTAGTGCTGGATGAAGAAAGCAGTAGGATAATCTGGATCCATGCTTGCTAAATTTTCAAGAGGTTTTGTCTGGGAGAGGTGCAGCTGCTGTTGGGAGGTCCCAGATCTTTGGAGGCAGCCTGCAAGATGGCTGGTAAGAGGTGCCAGCAGCATTCCTGCGTGCATAGAGGCAATGGAAGGCAACAAAAAGCAGAGGTTGAAGCGTACATGTATTTTGCAGAGGCCCAGATTTGTTATGGGCACGCTTGTGTCAGCAGCAGAGTGGGAGTGCCAGGCCTGCAGCCCTGGGCAGGGGGCAGCCCCACATATCCCTGTGGGGCTGGAGGAAGCAGTAGGGCACATCTGGGCAAGGCTGGGTGGAGGACTGTGGTAAGGAAGTACAGTCCACAGAAAGCAGGCTGTGGGGACAGAGAAGATCCTAACATGGTCAGAGCAGAGATAACATTTGCAGCTGTGTTTTGAACTGATTTGAAATGACAGAAATGAGAAATAAGTCAGCCAAAAAGGAGAAAATTACTTAGTCCATGACCAACAGGATCCTGGTTATGTATCCAGAACCACTAGGTACACAGAGTTTAGTTATGAAGGTAATTTAATGTTCGTAAAAATGGCTAGATACGGAAGTCAGTGTATACCACAGCAAGTTGTGTAAACCACACACCACAGACACATGCATTCGCCACTGCTCCTCTCTGATTGTCAACGTTTTTAAGTCAAGAGAAGACCCACTATTTAGAAATGAGAAAATATTTCAGGCCTTACATCCACTGAAGAGCTGGCCTCTATACAAAACCAGCAGCAAAGGTGGCTAGTTCCAATGGATTACACGTTCAAGGACCTTTTACGTGTGATTGCTGTAGACTTAACCTCTTCTAAAGTGAGTTTTAAACTTCTGAACTGTTCATGTTATAGCAGGTTCTTGATTACTACCCAAGAAGACCTACAGATCTGTGCAGGAAAGGGAGAATTCAGGGCTGATGAGGAAATTGACACAGTGAACAGGCTGCTGGGGAAGCCCTACGCATTTGCACAAAGCCAGTGCAGCGGGCTCCTGCACCTTTGCTGTCTCGGGAACAACAGCAGCCTCGCTCCTTGGTATTGCCTGTCCAGGACCAAACCCTAAATTACACACTACAAACAAGGATCTCAATCTGAAATAAACTGTATTTCCCAAATGTAAATGATGTTGCTAGAGAGAATTAATCCATTTATAGTAACCTATAAATAAAGGTGTTAGCATTGACATTAATATTAAACTAAATTAATATCTGTTAGAAACACAGAAATGGGAATGACCTTTCTTCTTCTTCAAGCCCAGTCCCCTGCCCTTGCAGGCAACCAAATCAAATCAACCCTTTCATAAACTGATGATGCTTCATTTCTGAAGGTGCTGAAGGAAGCTGCTGGATTGGCATCTTTTAGAGTCCTGGTCTTTGCAGGATAAAACTGTGAAAGGCACGGATAGGGACTGTATGTAGGAAATTTATATAAATTAAATTATAAAGATTTTAAGCTCAAAACCAAAAGATGGCAGATTTACAGTCTCTCATGCAATCTTAATTATGCTGCCTTGTGTATGTATTCTTTGCATAAATGATGCATAGGTTATGTGACAAAAATAGTATGGAGTTGCATAAAGAAAGAGTCTGTATTAATGTGCACAAAAGATGTCTAACTTCTGACAGTTGACTTTGCAACACAAGTAAATTTCTCTTCTAATGTAGTTTCTTTCTGAAGGTACATTATACAACATTATTTTTTTTGTTACATGTGGCCCTGAGGCCTGAAACCTAGAAGCTTGGAATGATGAGTCTATAGTGATGAACTATTTAACACTTAAGCTACAGAGCTAGTGCCATAGTAATTATAAAAAATGCCTGCTGCCCCAGGGTGGCATTGCCTCCTCTAGTGGTCTAGCAGAAATGTTCAGCAGAGCAACCCTTCTTCTCCCATCAGCTGCTGTTGCTGGCTCTCCTGGACTAAGCTAGTGATGCTGCTGATCCAGGTGTGAGAGCTTCTCTCTATCAGTCGTTGAAGAAAGATATTTTGTACAAAAAGCTAATAAGAGGAAATTTCCTAATAAGTGTCTGGCAAGGGTGGCCTTGTCTGCCTGTAAATGAGACAACTGCTAAAGTGGAAATGGGAAGCCTCTGCCTGAAATGTAACCTTTTGTGGCAGTCTGTCACTGAGATATTCTTTGAAAAGACTGTTATTTGATGGTGCAAATGGGGTGTGAGCTGTTCTTCTCTTCCCTGTGTCCCACCATGCATCCCTGCCATCTTCCTGGTGACAAATTTAATAATAATCTGGCTGGGCAGCAACCAGAATGGCCTGCTGATCTGAATGAAAACAAACTTCCTCCCCAGAGGATTAGTTTTTATGCTAGTCTTTATGCTTTCAGGTTTGTCACCAAATCTGTGTGGATAGTCATCTGTGTAAAATCCCTTGTACCATGACAAAAAGATGCAAGACCTAATTCTGCTCTCTTAGTGTTTCTGCACAAGTCCTGTTCATCTGACTCTGTGAAATTATTTGAATTGAAACTTAGGTAAATGCTATCAGCAACAGCTCTTTATTTTGTTTGATGTGGTCTTAAGTGCCAAAGTCTTGATATTTTCACTTCCAAAAGAATGTTGGTATTTCCTGGAACTGCAAGTTGTCCTGTTGCAGAACAGCCCTGGACAACATCCAGCAGAGAGGACATATCCCTATTTTCTTGATAATCCTAGCACTTAAATTGACTGTTACCGACCCAGTTCCTAGGATGCCCAAATTTGCTTTGGTTTGTAAGCAAGGGATTTGTTCATGTTACACATTTAATTGAATCCGCTACTTTATAGAAATAAAAAACCACACTAGATTTACCACTGGAAAACTTGCTAAGCCTCCACCCTTCCTCAGGAAGGAATTCCCACTCTTCTCTGTTTTTGTATTTCAAGCTTCACTCTCGATTCATTTATCAAATGACAATGTGTTTTCTGGCTTTATATAAAAAAATGTCTGTGATCACTTATAGGCTTCCCCCTTCCTTGCTTTCTTTTAATACTGAGGTACCGAGTGCAAATGCAGTATTGACAGTATTCCCACACCTTAGGAACTTGGGAACTTCTTAGGAACTGAGCTAGCATTCCTTAATTGCCATTTTTTTGGTCTCTTTGATGGCTTTATTTCAATTAATAACATATTTAATACAGTTGCAGTACTTGATAATTCATATTGTCATTTAGCAGAGAGACCAGATGTAAAGTATTAATCGTAAATGTGGTACGTTTTTTAATTATGGCTTTTCTGAATTATTTTCTGATTCTCCTATTTGTCAGTTTGGGCAATTCTGACATTACAGTTTCTACTTGCTTTTTCTCAAACTGGTATCCAATTATTCTTTTTAAAAAATGTTTTACCCCCTATTGTTCTAAGTCAATTGCTTGTTTGCCAACATAAGAACAGATTAAGGAGAATGGGGTTGATTTATCACTGGTTCAGTTGTTTTTGTCATAATACAAAAATGATAAATTGGACAACTACTGCTAAACTACAAATATTCCTGTAGCCAAAGAGATCTAATTATTAACCAGAGTGTCTGCTATCAAGCAGGATGCTTGAAAGATTCATAATGTTGTTCACAGATACTCCGTCATAGCACAAGCTTCCTGAAGGATTGTTTCAGCATTTCCAGTGAAGCATCCCAGAGCCCATTAACCAAGAGCGTGCACTTACAATGACCCTATCACACAGCAGGTGGAGAAATTGCTGACGTACTGATCAGACAAGCAGATTCTTAAAGAATATTTTTAAGTAAGAGCTATCTACCTAATAGTGTATTTTAAAGACGTTGGTCCAAGGAAAATATTCAGTACATAAAAGGAATGGGAGCATAAACCATGGAGTAGAAGGCTGTAAAATTAAAAAGGCAGAACTCCTGAATTGCCTGTAGGTACCTGTGACTTAGGCAGTCCCATGGGTGAATCTAGCAGCAGACAGAGAGGAGCAAAGCATTTCAGTCACTGGAGGACAGTTTCCAAGTCCCAGCATGGGGCAGGGCGTCATCAAGTGTCAGTATATACTATTTTTATCTAGAAAGCGCTAAAAGCAAAGACAGATTGGCAACCCAGTCAGTCATTATCCCAGGCTCAATGTAATCTAAAACAGCAAGTATTCAAGTGGGTAACGTTATGAAAGGAAATTCCAAAGCAGGTTCCCTTTGCTTTGGTGGATGCAGGAAAGAAACACGAGGCCATTAATTGTACTTGTGCTCAGGGAAGGAAATATGAGAGGATTTACAAGATGATGTCACTAAAATGGACAAAATAGACTTTCTGTTCCTGAATATAAAATAGAATTATGTTTATGAGGGATATATAAAAAAATCATCCTTGGATCCATTGTCCTCATACAAAGACAAGACTATCTCATGTCTGTATATGAATAAATTTCTGGGGAGATTGAGAAATGAAAGGAGCTGCTATTTGGAACAGTATACAGCACAATAGCATCCCCTCCCCTCCAAAAGCACCACCACCATCATCGGAAACTTTTCAGCTCAGCTCTGACCTGAATGAAGAAAGTGAGTGAGTCATTGCTGTGTTACATGACACACTGGGTGGTGCTAATGAACTGGTGATCACAACCATCTTCCCTTCAAGTTGGGTGCAAGAGACACTGGAGGTCTGAGGGAAAGGCACTTGTGAATCCTCGCAGGAGTTACGACTGTGCAGCAAGAGACTTTCTCAGGTACTGTATGTGCAGAAGCAAAGGAATAACAGTTGGAAGAGCCATCAAGGGCACTGCTGAGAAATCCCTTTCAGATTTAGACTGTGCTTTTGGGAAGAATGCTGTCAAAAAGAAAACTGGAACCATGAGCAAAGAAACTGCCTATTTTTTGTGTGCTTAATTGTCTTGTGTTCAAAGAAGAGAAAGCTTTACATCCTCCATAAGTAAATAGGTTTGTAGTAAGGCACCCAGCTTCAGTTTCTTATTTTTTTTTTTCATATCCTCTGAATGCTGTTGCTGAAAAATTAAGACATTTGAAAAGAGCATCAAATGTGTTATGCTGTCAGTCACACAATTGCACAAGTTGATACCTGGGACCTGAATCTTGTCGTGCAGTTTCACATATTATAATTAGTTTACTGTTACTGGCAACACAGATTGAAAATCAGAACTAAGCCCTGTGAGAAACTATGCCATGCCAATACTCTTATTGGTTTTCCTGATTTTTCTTCCATTACTCTTACTTATAAGCCTATACATATAAAGGAGAATAGTCTGATCTAATTTATTTACTGCAAACTGTTCTTAGGAAGAAAAGTGTTGTGAACAATTTTAGGTCAGCCAACTAAAATACTGTTTTCCTACTTGTCCTGATAAGAAAAATCACTATCTGCTGCCAAAATACCATAAGCTGTAAAGGAAGGGGACAATGAGGGATGAACCCTTTGCAAAATGTGCAAATGGTATGATAGCTTGTGCAAAAAGAGATGGGAGAATACAAGGAAATAACCATCAGACATAATCATTCCTGCACTTGTTTTCTTGACTGGAATAGGAGGCCCTAATGTAACTGAGCAGCTCAACAGCTACATCTGAAAGATAAAATAGGGAAGTCTGTGTCTGAAAGACTTCCTTCCTCAAAGACGAAAATCAAGAACAGGGAAAATACTCTTTCTTTGACAGGCAGATTAGATCAGATTGGGAGAGCTGAAGAAGTATTTGAGAGGGGACATCTTGATACAGCCATTCTCTGCCAGGTGCAACATCATACGATACAAAAAGGCACACTGGATTCCTCTTGTTGTTTATGCTTTGTCCTCCGTTGTCCATATTTGCAGTTTGGAGTGTAGTCTTTGGCAAGAAGGGTGGTGTTGCACCACTGATGTAAATTAGGACTGTTCCTGTGTAACAGTGAATTATACCAGGGCCGGGCAGTTCTGACTAAGGGAATTACAATTACTCCTTCCCCACAGAGTATGGGGGTCACAGAATGCAAAATCAGGGCCAAATTATTTCACTGGAAATAATGGCTGGAACTCAGCTGTCTGCCACGTGCCTTACAATGGTATGTTTACTTCTTCTAAATACTGAATTACTGCCATGGGAGATACACACGGGCGTTCCGGACCAGAATTTGGAGATTAGCCTAATATTATGTTTTTTAAACACATCTGGGATCTATTATGTTGCTGTGTAATGATTTTCACAGAATCATCATTCTTTATTATATGTATAAATGTCAGTGTCAGTTTCAGCATAATATTATGGAGCAACACATTTGAACACTAAATCAGTGCTTCTTGCTATGGGCAAAATACTATAGGTCCTTAAAAATCCTTAAGTATTAAGGCCAGAAGTTGTAAAAATGGATGGAATCTGCATGGAAATTTTAGGAGCCAAATTCAGAGAGTTCCTGAAAGTAGTAAATTTTGTTTAGGAAATATCTCATAAACGTAACATAGAAGCAATATAGGCTGAAATTAGAAACTCCTATGCTGTTCTATCTCAGTAACAGTCCTCTTGTACTTCTGTAATCGAAAGTGCAGAGCCACTATCAAGTGACAGTTTATACTTTCTGTATTCTATGAGTTACTTGATTTAATCTTTTCAAGAGCCTCAGACTCTGAGGAAATTTCCCATATCCACCAAACAACGTAAAGGCCAGGCTGGATCTGATATTACTCTGTAATATTGTAATTTAATTTCAGTGCTCCTAAACTATAGTAACTGTAGTTTGGAGGTGAATAGTTGGACATGGGCAACTGTTTTGAAAGAGTCTTTATGTTTAAATGCTTCAACTTGCTTATTGAAGGGGTACTTTGAGAGGAGAAAAGTCATTCCGGATTCTAAGTCCAGTCTTTGGGCTCATTCTTGAGATTACAGTTAAGTTTCTTCTTAATCCTTGCAGGAAAGGAATAAAGAATGTCTACCTCTACCACATATGTTTTTTGGCAGATGTACAGCATCTTTGAATAAACAATTAAAGAACTTTACAAGTATTGGTAAGTATTAAATTTCTATTGTTACCTGCTCTACAGCAGGAGAGCTGTACCACTGTAACTGCTTCCATTTCAAGAAAGTTGTTCCTGGCTTTCAGTGTGTATGAAAGACTAATCAGGCTCTTGTGCTCCTGTTTTATGTATGCTGTCATTCTTTAAGAGGTATACTACTTCACCTGAGGTATGCTGAGCCAGCATTCCCTCATATTTCCAGATGTACTGCAGTGGACTGATAATAATTATTCTGCACAATGTCAAGTAGTAAGGAATTCTTTGCTGTAAATTCTAGCCTGTAAAGGCTACGGATGCAAGCATGTGATATTAGGTATATGGACTTTTGAAAGGGATTGAAAGAAATAGTTTTATATAGAGCCTGAGTTATAAGTGCAACCAGTAGATCATGATTATTGTACTATCTGTCCAGCACATCTCTGTATTCAGGTTTCCAGCTATGTTTTTAAAGCTCTTGGTTCTTAGGCTCTTAAACTCTGCTGACCCTTCCTTCTGCCTTGACACCACCCTAAATACACCTAAAGTAATTTCTGGACTGTCTCTCGGTTATCACCCTTCCATGGCTTCAGGTTTTATCCAGAGTGAAGGTGTGTTTCTATGGATTCCTTAATCATTTTCTGGCATTATTAACCCCAGAGTCTCTTCTTAAAAACCATTATTCAATTATCTTCTTTAAATGTAAGTGAAATTCAAATGCATCTAAACTAAGTAGATTCTAAGCTTGGTGTATCTTCCAAGGCACTACTATGTCTCTGACCTGCCCTGGATTATTAATTTATGAATTCATAGCTGTAGTATCACTTCTCCATTTTCTGTAATGCAGAGGAAGAATCCTGCGTACATTCCCAGCCAGGTTCTAATGCAAGACTTATACCCAGAAGGTTATAGCTATAAAAAAATTATCAGAGGCCTGATCCAAACACAAAGTTATTTGAATAGGATTTTTGATCATACTGCATCCTAGTTGTGTTCAGAGTTTATTTTGACAATGTGACTCCATTTCAGAATTCCTCAGATACTTTGTATTAATAAGAGAATCAGGAGTTAAATCTATCATTCAAATTCAGATAGTTTAGCAATCCATTCCACTCCTGATCTCACTTTGTCTGGTTTGGTATAGTATTGTGTTTTAATTATCCTCCAAATATTAACCAGCATGTTAAACTGTGGGCCATATGGAAGTCCCACATATCCCCAGAAGTGATGAAGTTGGTCTAAACACCATCAAAATGTGGATGCAAGCTCAATAGTTATAAGAAGCTCAGCAGTACGAAACACAGCTGAAAATAGAAAACCTGTATTGTTTGTTAAAAAATGAATTGTTAAATTTTGTAAAAAAAAAAAAAACACTTGATTCTGGAATAAAACAGTCTCTTTTCAGGACTTTTCACATCCAGCTTATAAGTCTAGAAAAGAGAAATACAGAACTCTCAAAGTGAACAGACCTCAGCTATGTGTGTGATGGTAAGTTGGCTATCAGTTAGATAACAACTTACCGAATTATTGCAAGAAAGATTTACTGTTAAAAATAACTTCTATAAAAACCTGAGTATCCATGGGAATAGATGAAAATACCTATCATTGAATCACTACATAAACTGACAAGAGGGCATCAGAGTAACCTTGTTTTTGCATATTTCTTCAGTAGATGAATTGAATGTTTTCCAGTCAATGGAAACAAAGATTTTCCAGGCCGTGAATTTGCAAGTTACCCTGTCTTTCAGAGAAGCTCTTCAGTCTATGACAACAAATACAATTCAAAGTTTAAAGCAGAAAACAAAGATTATCTACCTCAACTCTGATTAGAATAAGATAGAAATCATGGAATTTGTGGAGCCCATACATATAAGCAACTTATTATTTGGAATGACTTTCTAAGTTAGTTTAGGCTAATAATTGACTGAATCTTGGACAAGAGAGAAAATCTTAGCACCCAGGAGCTGAATATGATTTTTTTATTTTTCAGAATGAAATGAAGTCCTCAAACTCACTTTCAGTTGGTGCGAGCTATTCCCTTTAATGTTAAACATATATTTTTATGAAAGTGCTTGTCAAAATAATTAAATTGATGTGTAAATTCACAAAGAAAGAGATCATATTGCAACCCTAAGAAGTCAGTGCACACCTCACAAAATCTCAGTTAAATTCCTATTTGTGTTGAGAGGAACTGAATCCACAGATTTTAATATGGAATGTGAAGCTTCAGGCTGCAGGGTACTTGAGTGGGGTGCTCCTGCTAATGATTCACAGAAGCAGAGAGGACCAGGTCTGAGCAGCACTGCTGCTACCAAGTCATGAAACCTGGCAGAGTGTGCGGTGATGCTAATGAGATGAAGAGACTTCTTGGGATGTTAAAGCATCTTATCCAAGCTGGAACAACTGCAAAAGAAGTTGAGTATAGCTTTACCTTGAACATCTTTGAACTGCGTGGCTGGGATACTCACCTGAGGAACCAAAGACCTTGGGACTGGTCACCTCTCCCCTTTCCTCCCTTACCCTTCTTTCACCTTCCCTCCCCTCAGAATTCAGGTTCTGTTTCTGCCTCACAGTAGTGACTTCACCACCAGTCCCTTTGACTGGAACAGTCCCACTTTGTAAAATGTACCTAAATATTCATGGAGCTAACTGGTGAGAGAAAAAAAAACAATGCTGTAGTTTGGTGGTTCAGTAACTCTCCTGGGGAGGGTGGGGATGTTAGTCCTAGTTCCAGTGAATGTGTAATTATTTATACAAAGTAGAACAGTGTCAACAGGAGAAGTAACAAGCCCCCCCTCCCCCAAATTTCCTTGCAGGAATAAAGAAGGCTAAAGAAACAATGATATATTTGCCAGAAGTCTGCCAGGTACAGTTAACAACAGTTTAAACAAACTCTTAAAATAATTTACAGATTATTCCTGAAATAGCTAAGCTTTTGAATGAATAGATGTTCTTCCACATCTCTGAGACAGGCCTTGTTCCTCATATTAAGTGAACAGACCTTTCATCCAAAGCAAAACAGCTCTTAAAATAGAAATCATTCGGAGCATATTTTAAGTTCTTAGCATCTCATAACATCTTAGCTCTATCCTTGCTCCTATTGACATCAATGGAAGGAAAAACAGTATTTATATGTCCCACAAGCAGATCTGTCTCTTGGAGAATGCTGTTCTATAATGGCTTGTGTCTCACAGGAATAAAGAACTCTTGAGACCTGCCTGCCAGTTGAATAGTCAAAGCTGTATGGAGCTCTGGCAGTCATGTTTTTGCAGTGTGACTGCTGAAGACATCAAGCAAGGCAAGATTCTTAGGCACAGATGAGTTTTCACTGGATCAGCTAAAAAGAGAGACATTTCAGGCAGACAAATCTTTATTCAGGGCTAAACAGAGGAGCAAACTTCAAGATACATGCAATCTGAGGAGAACCGCTCTCACTTTATCTCAATTTGTGAATTAGATAGTGACACACTTTTCTAACATTTTCTTACAGTTCATATGAGTTAGCATTGGAGAACTCACAAAAAGTGTGGATAGTTCCAGTGCATCATTGTTTTTCCAATATGCACATTTTGCTGAAGTCTGAACCTTAGGGAGACGTTTTGCATATAGACGTGACTATTACTGACACAAAGATGGGAGGTTACTGATGACTTATTTGTGTATAATGTGACCCTTAGGCCAAAATTCTTCTGATGGCAAATATACAACAGAAGCAGATATATGCTAGGATAAGAGTAGGAAAATAATGAAATCTGGCCCAAAAGATGAATATGCCAACCTTGTTATTACTGATAAGATTTGCACTTAAAGAAGGCAGGTCCCTGTGACACCTCTTCTACCACTGCATGTGTGAAACCTGGTCCTGAATAGCTGCTCATAGGTGTGAAACTCCTATGACTACAGCTTTGAGAAGGCCTAGGTTTTCTAGCAGTGAGTCTCTTCTGAAGTCAGGCATCAGACCCATCATCCTGGCTTTTATTGCAATGGTGCTACAGCTATTAGCAGATGAAGGGGACTCGTACATCACTTCTCAGTTTAGCCACAGGCAACATCCCATGCAGAAGTTTTAGTGAAGCAGTAGCAAGCCGGGGTGGAATGTGTGCTGAGAGCTCCTCCCTGCTTACAGCAAATAGGGTTGTTTTGTTCGGAACTGGGGAACGGTCACCTCTGAGTTCCACTGTGCAAAGCCCACAGACTTTGGTGCTAGGACCTTGTTCATCACCCTGCCTTTAATCTCCCCCCAGATCTCTGCTCACTTCCAGTCAGGCCGTCAGGCTCTGTGTGCTGGTTCTGTACAGTCAGACGCTGGGTGCAGGCAGTGGAGGGATGGCACAGACTCCATCTCTGGTTCCTTTCTGTCCACTCTCTCCCAGTTGCACAAGTGGATCATTGCCAAAAACATCTGGAGGCCTGTGGTGAGTAACATTTGGCTGTGTGGATTTACCCGGAGCAAAGAGATCTGCTGTTACCCCAGTGAGCTCTTCAAGACTGATTGAAGCTACTTAAGCCATCAAAACGATGAACTTGAAATAGGAGCTTTTCTGAGGGCTTCTATTCATGGTATATATCTGACCTACAGACCCCTCTGGCTAGACTGACAAAAAATTGGCACCAGGAATTAGAAATTCATCACATCTGGCTTTAAGAAGGGAGTAAAAAACTAAGAGGTTTAAAGCTTTAGTCACCAAAGCCAGAACTGTCTGAAAATTGTTTTTAAAGTTCAGCTGTAAACAACGTAATAATTCATATTACAGTAACCTTAGAGTCATATCCCTTTTGTTAGTCATTTGTTTTGCCAATATAAAGACTTTCACAAAACAAAAAAGCTTCATGAAGTGTGGAAGGTCTTTCAGGGGACTGTGTAATTAAAGCACAATATTGTCTGACATCTGGAAATAAATCATTGACTGCAGAACAATACATGACCTTTAACCTTTGAAAACTATATTTTCAGATAAAGTGAAAACCTTGGATAAAAGATTTTCAACGAAACTTTTGAAGGAAAGCTCCTGTAAAAGCAGAGAAGTCTATGTCCTGAAACTCAGAGATGGAAGGGGCAGAACAGATTTCTTCGTCTATACATCTTATGTAAAAACTATGAAAGAACAAGTAGATGTCAGCAAGATGTAGAATCCACCAAGTGATTCTGTGATGAACACTCAAAAGTTAAGGAGTTAAATATTACATATGTTCTGGCAGATAGAAGGAGAATGACCAAGCAGCAAGAATTGCATTGAACGTGGTATGTGTAGCTGATATAACAGGTGAGGAAGTAAAAATCGGTGTAGAATCTGTAGAAATCTAAGAAGACTTAGACAAAAGAAAATGTATTGTGGAAATATTTCAACTGGGTAAAACAGCTTGGAGAGTATAGCAATATGCTTATCCAGATTCTGACCTAAAGATGAACAAAACTTGTTTTATACAACAAACAAAACAGTGTTAGTATTTCTAAAGTCATAGCAAGGAAATGCAAAATTACTGAATCTGCTGGCATCTTTCCTGTTTGGGGCAGGTCAGCATCTCAGGCTGTTTTCTCTAGTAAGAAATCACATATTCTGTCAGAAACTGAAGCAATTGCAGTGGTCATAAAACTAGATGCTAACACATCTTTCCAGCACCACATTCCTATTGAAATTCAGTGTGAAGCTGGCACACAACTCCAACTGGTGTCTTTCAAATATGCTCCAATGCCTCTCCATTACTTTACTAAATTCCTTGAGGCAGGGGAACACAATTTACCCTGTGTTACAGAGAAGAAATGGAGGCTCAACTGTATAAATATACTGTGAATATGGTGTAGTTTACTTTTGTGATCTGGAATTTGGAAAAAACTAATCACAGACACTGCAATATGTACAGAAATGCAGTGAACAAGTGTAAGAGATGCATATATTTCTGGAGGAAGCAGCATTTCTCTGTTCCTCTCACTGCTCTGATGTGTGTACCATAGCACCTTCCTCAAAATCCAGCCCAGACCAAGAAGCACACTTCTGACTGAGGAGATGAGGGCACGTGGCCTTGGGAAATGAGCATAGTGAGGCACTGCCTAGCTGAAGTTTATGAGGCATCCTTCAGACTGGTCGTCACCATCCCAGAGCTCACAGGAGACAAACTCCTGTCCCGGCCCGGGTCTCTGATGTGCGGGTGATGCGGATGTAAAACTCTTCACAGATATGCAGGATTTTCTGAGTTTGTGCTTTGGCTTGGTTGTAGCCTCACTTCTTAGCTCTCTGCTCAGTGTACCTGCATGTTCCTGACCATGGCCTGTGCCTGGCATCTACCCCAGCTTTTATTCCCTGGTTCTGGTTTGGTTTGTAGCTGCTTGTCTCTGGGTTTCTGATCTGGGTTTCTGACTGCGGCTTCCAGCTCTGGGTAGCTCTGCTCCTGACTGTGGGCCTTGGCTGCAGGTGCCGGCTTCGCCTATGTCATTGCCTCAGCTTGCTTCTGGTGGTAGAGGATTTAAGGCTGCATCAGTGGGGCTGCGCAGCAGAAAGCATGAGTGCTGTGGATATGCAGCTGCAGGATATGGGGTGTGTGAAGGTTTTGCATATAGCTCAGAGAGCCATGAAGCCTGGCACCTCAGCACCAATGTTTCTTCCTCCTCTAAATCTGTGTTGTCACACAAATTCTGCATAGACTCAAGATAACTATTCAAATGAGCATTACTAAGAACACCGCGCTGTAATGCCAGCTGGACTAGCGAATTAGTCTGAAATATTACCCACAGTAATGAAAGCTGAGCAGCAGCTTCTCATAAAAGTCTTTATTTTATTTTATTTTATTTTATTTTATTTTATTTTATTTTATTTTATTTTATTTTATTTTATTCTGTTAAAAGCTAGCCCCAAATCAAATGATACTTCTGAAACTTGATCTCTGCATGAACATAATTTAAGGGAATGTGGGAATTTCCAGCAAAATTGTTTGAGTTAAGGGACAATGTTGGGAAAGTTATTTCTCTGTTACATTCCTATTTCCTCCATTATGTCCCCATCATAAAAGAAAAATCTTTGAAAACACAATTATAAATGAAGTCTGAAATTCAAGACATAACATCAGTGTACCATGCTGATGGTTGTCCTTCCTGCTTATAAAGGGCCTTATGAAAACTCCAGAGTTCAGTGCATGCTGTGATAATTCACATAAGAGTAATTGTAAATATTTCACTGCAACTCACCCTGCTAAATCCTCTAGAAGAGCCTTGTAGATGAGAAAACTATCCAACATGTGAAACTCTTGTGTTTTTACCATGTCACTAGCATCACTGTTTATGGCATTAAGTCACTGTTTACTGCATTAGCTATAATCTAATGAGATGCTTCCTGTGGCAGATCCAGAGCTGGAATAGCTGGACAGATTGTGGTGGTTCTATTATTAGAATCCTGTTATGTTTGACATTGAGCATAAAAGATGGGTTTTGTAGTCCAGAACATTTCTCAGACTCTTAGTTGAGAGTAAATCCTTACAGCTGTTATCGGAAAATATGGTCAGGCCTGCACATTCTCATTGATCAGACTTGCAAGTCTATCAGTCATCTTGAGATATGCAAAATTTGTTGGCAAAGAAATGATGACTGATATTCTAAGAACAAAATCTGATGAGAAAATACAATAAATCATGCTATTACTAAAGCAAATTCTTCAGAGTCTAGAATTTTTCTCCCAAGGATATTTTGTATGTAGATAGGTTGTATGTAGGCTTATTTTATATATTGCTTCTGAAACATCCAGAAAAGCTTTACGTATAGATAGACTGCATGAGAAAATATGTATACTCAGTTTTCAGTGGTATGTCAGAATAAATTTATTATAGTGTTACTATAGGATTCAACTGAATGTACAGGCATGATTGCATGTCATTGCATTTTGACCATATCTCAGGTGGGATATAGAGTCATTTAGTCTTGTTTGGTGCTGATGCAACAAGTGGTATAAGACAGGAAGAGAACACTATCAAGTAGGCTATCCCAAAACAATAGAACATTTCTATTCTTCTAACAAATTTCTGTGAAGTCTAATTGCACTAGGATAGCAGGGCTACTGCTCTTTATTCTTGTGAAACGTTCCAGGTAGGTCCTGAAAGGTCAGGGGTAGTTAGGATGTCAGTTGTATGGCCTATCTGCATGACAGCAAGCCACGTAGCTACACAGTGTTAACAAGACACAGGCAGGTTACTGATATGGCACTGACCCAGGGAGAAGCACCCTGTGTACGGTACGGACAGTCTCACTACCTGCTCCACTGGGTTTTTCTTGGAGAACTTCCACCCATGTTCAAGGTAGTTGTCAGAGCTCAACTTGTCCTGGAATCAGAATTAAAGAAATGTGGCTTCAGGCTTCAAGCTTGTAAAGAGAAGGTGATGACCTAGTGAAATTGGGTTAGGAAGTGTGAAGAAATAAATGGATGGGGAAAACATTTTTGAAAGGAAGAAAATAGCGTAGTAAAGAAATTCGGAAACACTTTGATGAGATGCTAGATCTGCATCCATGCAGTGAAACTGCTGAATTGCATGGCTTGTGTCAGCACAAGGTGTAGGAGTCATTGGGCAGCTTGCACAGGAGCTCATTCTGTAGAACACTTTCCCATGTGTTGGTGTTAAATGAGAGGACCAGGCTCCCTCATATCCCAGCTTCATCAAGGGCTGTGGAGATAGCCTCAGGGTGGCTCTGGCTTGTGCCTGTGCCCAGAACAGGCTTATTCAAAGGAAGAGGAGTGGACAGGAAAGCACTGCTGTCTCAGAAGTGTCCTGTGGTCTTAGGATGCATGTCAGGAGTGAAGTGTCGCTGACCAAAATGAACCAGAGGTTCAGGTCACAGCAAGCCAAGAGCTAATCTCCATGTCTGTCACTGACCACTAAAGATGGGTGTCAACCCTGTTTTATTAACAGCACAGCCAGTCCAACAGCTCAAGGGTGAAACTATGAGCAGGGGGCAATATGTATATTCTGCAGTTGAAGGAGGAGGCTAAAAGGCTAACTCACTACATATCAGGGATTGAATCATAGCAGTGTTATAATACGTTGATATTTCAAGGTTAGAGCCAAAAAGAGAACTGCAGTATTTCAGAAAGTACTTTATAATGTCTTAGGTGTTGATACTGATCTGTTGAAAACTGTAGCAAGAAATATATATGCATAGCTTGACAGTAAGTGGGGATATGGTCATTGTGCTGCATTAACACGGACCAGTCAGAAAATTGAGTGGCAGAATCAGAGCCGTTCACATCCAGTGGGCAAGAGGTCAGCTGTGGCAGGGTGGACATGCCATCGTGCCAGCCAGCTGTGCCAGCCAACCGGGTGTGTGCCTCATGGCTAACTCAGGCTTTACTAGAGCCAGTCCCACTTGTCCTAAGTTTGTCCTGAGAAATCCTCGCAGACAGCTCAGGGGCAGGAAGGAACCATTTCTGAATTGATGACTTTCAAATGCCTGACCTCACAGCCTTCCATGTCCTGAAGGTTTAAATCCTGCACAAGGGGATACTTCAGATTTTTTTTTGGCCTGTCGCATATTTTGTTTTTTTGCTTGTGTATCACGTGAATGTTCATCTGATATGTAAATCTAATAGATATGGTAGTCTATATCTGCTGTGGTATGTATATGGTAAAGGAAACAAGTAAACTTATTTTAGTTAATGCGTTTAAATAAAAAGTCAACATGGCAAGACACATACTCCTGCTCTGACTGACTCACTGTCAGTTTAAGTTCCAGGAATGCCTAAGAGGGCAGCGTCATCCCCTCCAAAACAGTTTTTCTTTTCATATGGGATTATATCAGCAAGCAGCTGCCTCTAAGGCATTATTTTTGCCAGACTGTCAGGCTATCTGTGCCAGCTTCTCCCTTAAAGTGTTATAGGGACAGGGTATCCCTACCAAACAAGCCCCGGGGCAGCAGAGCTTTGCAGCTGGGGCTGCTGCCCTGGTGCCCAGCGGAGGGGAGCCCCGAGGGGCAGCGCTGTTACCAGCTGTGCGGCGTCCAGGGGAAGCAGGGCGATGGGCGGAGGTGCCTGGTGAGTACTGCTCTGCTCTCCTCTGTGCACTGCAAATGAGAAATACAGTGGCTAGCTACCATGGAAAAAATGTGTCCTTGCTGGACCCCTGCAGCTTCCCGCCGGCCTGGCTGGGGGGGCATCCCTGCCCCCGGGGAGCGGTCTGCGCGCTCCTCCTGGCGGCTCTGCTGCCGAGCCTCCAGCCTCACGGCCGGGCTACGCTGCTACGCCCGCCACCGTGCCGGCCGGCTTCCAAAAATCACCGCAGCCAGTTCGTTTTAAAATAGACACTGCGCTATGCTACACTTCACTTGATCTTCACACACAACACTGTGCTACTGTTCAGGTTTGCGTGTTGATTGGGGCAGGTAACAGAAATTTGAATTAGCTGACATTTTGCAACATATGTGTATATTTTGTCTTTTTTTTTTTTTTTTAATTTCAGGCTTGTGAAAGATGAGGATACAATCAAACTCTGAGATCTCAGAGTGCCAGCGGCTGACTTTGAAAATCCAGGTTTGTTTTCTTAAAGCTGAATAAGACTAAAACCTGGCTAGGAAACTCCTGTTTGTTGACCTCAGTGTGCTCCGCAGGTCTGCTGGGCACAGACTAATGTCGCAAAACTTTGTTCTGAACAGCAGGTCTGAATCTCTCTATTCTGAGGTTCACTTGGCACAGCAGGCAGGCAGGGCTGTAATTGCCTGGTTCTCAGGCTGTTTCGAATCGTGTGTGGGGGCAGCCCCAGTGGGATCACTGGGGGCTATGTGCCATATGTGGACTAGTGCAGGGTAGAGAAGATGTGCTGTGCCACTCTGCATTCCTGTTGCATCCTCTGTGCCAGTACTGGAGTGATGTGATTAGGGAATAAGTGGGCTTTTTACCAGTCAGAATTATTCTCCAGCCTGTTTGTACCTTCCAGACAACATGCAAAGGGAAGAGAATTGAATCTGGTGCTTGTTTGTGAATTTAGCTTATGAATCACTTGTGAAGGGAACCTCACTAATCTATTACAGTACACATGAGAAGTTTTCACCCTAGAGTCTCCATTTGCCAGCCTGTTTGTTGTAGGTTGTTTCATTCATGAGATATTGGGTGAGTGAAATGGTTTTTAAAACAAAGAGTGCTTAATGTTGAGTAATAAGCTGGAAGTCGCTCATGTCTGGGACATAGCTGGCAATTCTGCCCTGACACTGAAGCTAGAAACCATGACACTTCCAGAGCCTGCAAATCATAAATATTTACTAGCTATATGTGCATATTTGGCTAATGAATAACATTCGTTGGGGTTTTTTAAAAGCATCAATAAACTGCATTTGATACTGCTAGGTGCACATTTAGGTGTACTTTCCACAGAGGACTTGTACCCTGGGCCACAAGTGGTGTAGAGGGGAGATGGACAGATTCACTGTGGGTCTTCAGTAGATCTGCTTGGAGAAAGTCACTGTGGCTTTTAGAAGAGAAAGCAGTGATTACTTTACCTGGTAATATTTGCAAGTCCATCAGTTCATTTGCTTTGTGTAAATCCATGTAGCAACTTTGCCAGAAAAGTCAAAGTCGACAATTGTTGTCAACTATATAAGACTATTTTTTCCCTTTTTCTCCTTTAGTAAGGAAGATTTTTAAAATGTATTGTTGGTAACAGCTGGAGACCTCAATCAAGGTATGTAGAGCGCCACAGATTTTTTTATAAACAATTGCTGTCTGAACACGTTTACCGTGTAAATAGTTCAGTCTAATGTTTGAATACAGGAATACTCATCACAGCTTAAGCGTAATGGAGGTATACACTATTTTCCATTCATTATATATATTCACTATATCCATTGGATTACTGATCATGTCAGGAGAAGCAGATCCTAACGTGCTGGCTGTATATTCCCTCTGAGGTGTTACGGCTGCTGAATGATGAAGTTGGCCATGACTTTATGTGATCTTAATAATACAATTTGAATATTGCATTTGAGCAGGTTTTCCATTCTTATATACCCTGAATTCCCTGTGCTTCGCTGAAATCAGTTAAGTCCAATTACTTTTTATTATCCAAAGTACACCTGAACTTCAAAATAAAGGATATAGCATACTTATGGTGGAGTGGAATACTTATAGTTTGAAGAAACAGGCTGTATTGCTGAGGACAAAAGTATCCTACACAGAGTATTTGACTTCTGTGTTTGATCTTTAGTCTGTCTAATACAGAAAAAGAAACATTCTTTTAAAACAGGTTAGCTAGTGAATGTATTTTATAGTGTTCAGTAAATGGCATTACTGTTCCAAACTCCAAGCTATGTTTTTTCTACCAGACTACAAGAGACAATGTTTTGTTATTGTAATTGCTACAACTGGAAAATTTGCAGTTCTATTTCATGACTAAATTGGTGCATTTCTAGCTATTACATATGTATTTTGCTCTTTGTGTCATATTAAAATCTTTCAGACAATGGTCTGAAACAAAAATGTTTTAAAGGACTAAGGCAGGGGAGGGAATGTGAATCTTGGGTGAGGTGCTTGGCCAGCCCACAATGTCAGAGGGTAGGACACTGCCTTGAGCTGAATGACAGAATTTGCTGTGCCAGACTCTTGCTGGCAGCATTTCCCTGGCACTGTCTGCTCATTAGGGCTCTGCTTCTATAGCATGCTTAAACACAGGGAAAACTTCACCCCTATGAATGAACAAAGATAAGCATATGTGCATATTAAAGTTAAGCATGTGCTTATGAGCTTTGCTGAATTTGGGATAGTAAGTGAATGCATGTGTGTGCAAAGGTAACAGAGAAGCTGTTCCAGGGACCTGTTTACCTTTCTCTCAATATTTATTTCTGAGTGCTTCAGATGTTGCTGCTTGTTATCCACCCTGTTGACATTTCAGCGTTGTTTTTCCAAGTGCCACTAGAAAGGAAAGCCAAGATTTTGGGACACTACTGTGTGCCAGTGACTGAATTCCATAGCCCCAGGACTATGGATGCAGAGAGCCCTGCATGTAAAGAGGGAAAAATCAAGGTTTTCCTTCTTGTACAAATGACATTGCCCAATTCCTCAGGACAACAGATGGGAGGGACAGAGAGTAGATCTTTCCTAGCAAAGAGAGGATAACAGACAGATGAGTGCATTTAACACTAAAAATGAAGGATGACTGTTTTTCATTTTTGTCCAGTCAGGAGGGACTCAAAAGGACTAGATCCTGGGGGCAAGAGAGACTCAAATTAGAGAATTAACTCTATAAAAGTGTTTAATCTCCAGAAAGACTGTGCACTATTGTTGTTGCTATTTTCCTGTAAAGCATATATCATATACCCAAAGGCTGTGCTCCCTGGCAAGATAAATATTTCCAGCTACCCACTAACAGAAGAGTACTGCCCCTCTTGATAAGAAATCTACCTTGTAATAGAGAGCTTTGTGATGCAGAAGAGTGCATCTATAGTGTCTGCCCCAGGGGCTCTCATTACTGAAATCAAGATTTAGCCTTAGCATCAGTACTGATTTGCTTTTTAAGGAATCATAGAATCACAGAATGGGTTGGGTTGGAAGGGACCTTAAAGCCTATCCAATTCCAACCCCCTGCCATGGGCAGGGCCACCTCCCACTGGGCCAGGTTGCCCAAAGCCCCATCTTTTAGGGCCATTTGTCAGAAAAGTGATGTTATGGTAACAAAATATAGATTGCCTTCAGATTTCCAGCTTGGTATCAAAACAACAGTGGAGCAATCTCAGCTGAAGGCTGAGGTACTAACCTCAATAAATTACCTGCCCCAGCAGTGACTTTTGTTGCTTTCCATTCGGCTCAGTATTTTCCCATCCTTGCTGGCTCCATAAATTTTGTGAAGTTTTTCTCCAGCATATTCATATCTGGCAGTCAGATCCAGAGCCTCCTGTTAACATTATGAAGGGCTTTAAATGATAATAGTAGGATGTGGTCTTCTGAAGCGTCTGTTTATTTGTGAGCTGGCAATGGATATTTTTGCTGGCCTAATCAAATACTTGAAGTCATTACCATATTTCAAATAGGATGAACAATCTGCAAATTAGAAACCTTTTCATATGGCCAGCTCTCAAGAATTTCACAACTTTTGAAGGAATTACACAGATCTCCACTATAAGATCCTACAGTTTACCACCGATGACCCTGTGTATATGTACTCTGTACAGATAATATTCAGAATCTGTACTTGAATGACCAGTGTCTGTGTCCCAAACTCTCTAAACTTCAGATTGCGAAAGACTTTGCATCAGGTGTTCAGCCTGTTAACAGTATTAGCAGGTGCCTATGATTTTGTTGGGCTACATCACATCCTGTTGAATTTTGAGACAGAAGGCTTACAGCAGATACTTTATGTAATTGCAGTTCATTGAGTGCTTTTTGGTGCCTGACTTGGACTGAAAATGATACTCTGCCACTTGGAACATTCCTAGTCTGCCAAATGGGAGACTTTTATTTGATGCCAAATAGAACTCTTCATTTTGCAATAAATATTTTGTTGTAATTCTTGACATAGTTGTTGCCACCAATTTCATGATGTTTCAGTGAGCACTGCAGGCAGAACACTGATCTCCTTACACATATTAAAGTAATGAATTTTAACATAACGTAACAGGGATTCCTACCATGGATTGGTTAATGTAGATAATGGAAAACTAAAAAGGCCATGATGCTATTTTATTACTTTAAAATATAAAAGGCAATAAAATGGCAGTAATACTCTTGCTGTGGTATAGCGTTTTCAGAAATACCAACACCACCATACAGGAGTTGGAAGTTCCTGTAATTATGCTAGCAACATCTATGTTTGAAGATATCTATATTCACACATTTCTGATCCTACAGGTCTCACAATAGTGTATATTAAGAAATGAAAAAACTTTATAAATGCATTTCTACAAAAATGTACTCAGAATCAACTTTATTTATAGCTCACACCTTTTTTTGCTAAAAATGCATAGTCATTACATATACAGTAGTCAGCATCCAAAAGTGTACAAAGAGTAAATTTTCAACCCCTCCCAACAGAATCAAATAAAATTCACACTTTTTGTTCATTGCATGCACAGACCCTTAAATGTGATACCTCTTACTTAAGCGTGCTTGAATCTCTAGCAGACAGAAAAAATTGACTTGTTATAAACTGTTTCTTCATACTATTAACCCCCAGCCACAAACACAAATCCTTAGGCATTCACACAAAACAGTGAAGCACTACTTCAGAATCCTCCGTGTTCTGAGTATGGTCAGCCAGGAAGCACTTGTCCTGAAAGCAGAAGTCTGCTGGTATTTCCTTATGGGTAACTTTGAGCACAAGCTTGCTTCCGCTGCCTCAGTCATTAATGTATTACTGAATTCAGTGGAATGAAACAGCATTTGTCCAAGGAAGTTGTGAAAATAATTTATTCCACACCCAGCTCCAAAACATTAAACATCTTGAATGGAGGTCTGTATCTTTCAGTGTGTGTTACACTTCCTCAGCATCTTACATCTCACCTGAGGAGAAGAAGGTACAGTCTCAGATGTATCTTGGGTGATGGTTGTGTAGCCCTGACTTACAGGTGTGTAACAAAAGCTAGGAATATATTTGGATAGGGTGAACTAATGGTTAGAGGCTTTGACTTAATGAAACACTCAAATCCATTGGTATCTTTGTTGTGGTTGTTTTGTTTGGTTTTGTTTTGTTTTGTCTCCAGTACTGCTGCTAGTTAGAAAGCTCTTAAAAACACTGCCCTCTACTCAATGGTGCTGTTGGTATCAGTCCCTCCAGGAGAAGGGCAGTGTGGGTTAGCAGGATGATTAGTCAGGGCTCCAAGGTAAAGGAAGAGTACACATATGTGAGAAGAAGATCTACGTTCAGTTTTCTCTCAAGAATAGGATTTGTTCCATGTTGTTGTTTTTGGGAAATGGAAGGGGAAAAGAGAAAATTGTGTCTGATCAACATAAGTTTATGTTCTCGAATGATTATGCATATTTAGTTACAAGCTTGATATACTTAAGATCTTTTTACTCTGGTAAGAAGTAGCTTGAAGTTGATTGAAATTCCCAATGGCAGTTGAGACATATTCCTAGTCGCACAGACAGTGATGGGAAATCTCGCTCCATTGTTTCAGAGTAACTGGCATCCAACCCATGGCTGAGTGAACAACAAGGCCTCCTGTCAGGGTTATGATGCCCTTCAGTATGAACAAGTCACCAGTGAGAATTTCTGAAGAGAAAAGTACTTAACTCGTGTTTACTCTTTACTCCTGACCCTTATGCATTTAGTCAGCCTGTCTACTACTGCTTTAGGTTGCAATTGCTGCCACCTGAAGCCAGTGGAAATTTTGCCATTGACTCCAAAGGACACAGGATATGAACTTCCTAGGAGTATGACAATGACAAGGGTTTGTCCCAAGAGCTCATGATCTAGTAATGTTCATGTTCCTCTCCATGTGAGATAAGAACTATTGAAAATATGACATTCTCTCTGCTGGAGTTCAGCAGTATTTCTTCTTAGCACCTAGGAGGGTCTTTGCATTTTTAAGTGCTTTACAAACATTAGCTAGTCTTCAGAGCAACCCTGCGAGGTAGTTAAGATATGTTGTCCCCATCTTACAGATGTGGAAACTGAGACACTGAGGGTCACATTCAACCCTGGTACAGTTCCAGTGATTTACATGGATTAAATTCATTCACAATGAACACAGTTTAAATAACTTGCCCTACATCACAGAACAGGTAGTGGCAAAACAGGGATGAGAACACAGGAGTGCCTGACTCCTCAGCTTGTTACAGGCCACTTGGTCATTTTTACTCTCATAGACAAAGAAAGAGAGTATAATCTGGGTAATTACTACAGGTATAATTTGCTTCTGTAAGGCATGGGGATGGTAATCAACTGAGTAAGTGCACTAATACTTTATGAATGTGCAGCCTCACAGAGTTTACTTAAACATAAAGTAAAACTTTAAGACTGTCATTTTCTGACGGGGCACTGTTGACAAAAACATAATATAGTACCTGGATTCAGCAAATAAATAATAAACATGACACTCGACAACTAAGCAAAACTATCATTTTAGTAAAAAAACCAATGTGTTTCTACTTTTAACTGCTAAATTTCTACAAGTGCAGCACGCAAACAAAAACTTTCCCTTTGTTTCCAGACTGCAGACTCTGGGCATACAGCTCACAGCTGTGCAGATGTCCTGGCCAGTGACATTCGAATGAATACACTGCAGAAGAAGAAACAGTGTTCCACCACAGGATACGGGATATTTACTACGGACCAGGTATATCAATCTTTCACAAAGGTGTGCTTGAAGCTTACAGGTTACTCTGAAGTGCTCAGAAGCTAGGCTTATTCAATATATGCCAACGTGTAGACTGCAGTTCTGGGCACATCCTAATTGCAAAGGGGAGTGTCCGTGTCACCAGCATCACCAGCACTCTGGGAACTGGCCCCATCAACAGTCTGTTCACATTGCCACAGGTATGTCAGTCTGAAGGTCAGTGTTGGCCAAAGAAGGAGAAACACACATGCATTTTCAGGCCATTCCCTTGTACCTCACCCTGTCCCTCATCTCCACACAGATTCTACCACAAAAGGCCTAAAAAACCTTTTTAGTTTTAACGATGAGCTGTGGAGTCTTCTGCTCCCTAACCACAGTGTAGACCTTATGGCAAGTACCCAGGCAATAAAAATATTATGACAGGTACTTATGCAACAAAGTTTGTTTTCTAGGATGTCCTTATGCATCTAGTCTGCAGGTCAAACCTCCTGTCTGAGCTCTGGACATCCTTATGGACATTCAGCCATGTGTGCTTTCAAAACAAAAAGAGATCCTGCTCCCTGACAAGCCACACAAATGCTGACATTCACTTCTACAAGAGCAAATTCAAGCACTATAATTATAGATGTCTTGTTCCACTTTTAACCTCTTTAACTCAGTTTTGTTCTGTCTATATTCATGGAGATTCGCTATCAAACATGGCAGATGGAGTAATTATCTACATAATGTCCTTTACTGAATAAATACACACTCAAGTAGCATTTCCCTAGATATTCTCCACACTCATTGTAACTTTTTAATTTGTAGCCATATTTTAAACAAACAGACAAACGAACAAACATACGTTAATTAGAACTCTTAAAAATTAATCACATCTCTATCTACCCATTCACTCCTGACATATACAGTCTGCTTACAGTGGCTCAGAGAGCAGTACTTGCAACCAGCATGTACAAATAATTCCACAAAGTGCTCAGGCTCATGCACGTGCCTCAGTATTTTGCCAATAGAAATGCCTTGAATGAAGCAATATTCTTAATATCAGATCCAGGTACCAAACCTGCAGTGTGACTGGGGCTCACAGGCAACTCTTATAACAGCAGTAAGATTCCAGTAAAATTGCAGTTGGTTTCAATCCAACCTTTATACAGTTATCTGCAGTTGAGATATATATAGACGACCCTGTGTGGCCTAACTGCAAATATCAAATGTATTTTTACAAGGTAGCAACAGCCTTTTTGACATTGCCTCATGAGATGTCCTCTACATTGTGACTGACAAGCACAAATATAATTCATTATACAGTATGCTTTAAAGGACTTTTTTTACATTTGTTTTTCACTGTTACTTGTTTCTGAGCTGTCTTCTAGTGCTGAGATTTGCTGTCCCTGGCCTTTTTGATTCCTTTCTTAGTTTTTAATTGCTGGTTGGACATGCTAGTGGCACCTCCTAGGCAAGCCATTTCTAAATAATTAGTTTTGAAACTTGGATGAGTCATTGGGCTTTAACTATTATGCCTCTATTATTTTAACTTGAATAGGGCACATCTGAGAGATTTTGACCTCTTTTTGAAGTCATGGAAATTTATAGCATGACATGGTTGCAGGTCTTGATCCATTTGCTTTCTGGTGTGAGTTTCCAGGTTTTTTTTTTCCTTTTTTTCACCATATAAAAGACATTTCAAAGCATGACAGTGACATGAGCCAACCTCCTCTCCTATGGTGCAGATCATTTTCTGCTTTACTGGCAGCTAAATAAAGCAGTGTCATAATTATTATAAAAGTTACTGGAAATATGTAACGTTTTCAAGTAGTTTTCATTTTCTTTCAGTGCAGGTTGGCAAATGAAAACAAAATGCAGCCACACAGGAGCATGCTGTTTTTTATGGATCATCAGTGATAATTCAAGAGGCCATAGTTTGGGAGCCACTGTTTCTGACAATTCTAACCAAGTCTATTTAAGAGACCATATGTGACCCCACCACAAATTATTTATTAGCAGAATCATGGCTGGCAAAGAATACATATTTTTCTTAGGCCATTCTCATTATTCACTGAGAGTCTAAAAGATCCAATCCACTATTGTTAAAATGGGTTGAGATAAAAGACAAAATGAAGTGAACCTGTATTTTCTTTTAGATTGTACACTTTCATAGTGAAATTTTCACAAGTCAGACATTGGTCAGACATACCAATTATTGGTTTCTGTGATGATTCTGACCTGTATTAAGGACGTGACCTCATAATCCCTCTCTACAGTCTTTCCTATATTCCTGTTATAAAGAAAGGGGGCTTTGTCTTACAGAAGACTATAGGACTGGACTCAAAACATACTTGGAGTTTGGATGCCATGTCCATGAAAATGGGAAAGATATAAGCAGACGTATTTCCACAATAGAGGCAAAGAGGCTGAGTTAAATAACCACTATGCTATTGTGTGGTATGACATCAGCGTTTCCCAAGGAAGTACCTCCCTTCTTTTTGAAAATGGGGTATACAAGCAATTTCTCACCTGAACTTCAAGTTGTAATCCCCCTGTGTAAAATTATTGCATACTTGTTCTGTCAGATAAAATCAAAATGCATCTGTTTAAATTCTGCCTATAGTTTAGAAAATTTTCTCTTTATATGAAAAGTAAGTTAAATCTGCAGTTAGCTGTTTGTTGTGTGAGAAGGATAATACCTGGGTTGCTGCTTTGGAAAATATCTCATAATTCTCTTTGAAACCGTTCAAAGCTAATGAATGAGGACTTCAAAACACCCAGCTGTAGCCACAACTAATCAGAATAGGAAAAAGCAGGGAATGATGTGAAAGTGCCAACATCCAGTACTCGTAGGTCCTGAACTCATATTCAGCAGTACCATATTCTGCAACTAATTTTAGGATGGTAAATCTGACAGAGTGCTCTAATTAAAGAGCAGAAGAAACCAGTTCCATGTAATTCTTTAAAAGATCCAGAATGAGATCTCATGCATCAGTTACTCTCTTTACATCCACAGAACTCCCACTGAGCTTGGCAGGGGCTTATAGAAAGCCTGGCATCTGACTTTGACTCTAAAGAGCTGATTTTGGGGGTGATTTACCAGGGAAGATAAAGGCCCCCCCTAGCAACTCCCATAATATGTGACAGATGTTCCTGACATGCTGGGGGAAGAGCCATGCCATTATGCAGTGCTCTTCTTCTCCCCCCTGCCCCCACTCCAAACTAGTTTGACCCCTTTCTGGTTCAGTTATTTTACATATCCCTGTATTTTATTTTAGAATCCGAGTGGCTACACCAACCACTCAAGCCTCACTGCCTGTCTAATTAAAGTCTCTCCATCAACTGGTAATTCTGTAATAATTCACAGCTGTTTTTGCTCTCTCTATTAAATCTGTTATGTTCCCTGGCTGAAAAGGCTGCAAGACCTTAAAAAGTATTGATAGCTATTAATGTGTTTGCATTTAAAATCCAGTATGTGGCTGCAAAGGCCTGTTACAGTATCACAGAGGAGGATAAATGTCAGTGCATAATCTGCTAGGAAATTTCACACAGGAGTTGATTAAAAGTCTATGAGTAATCATTGCACAAGTGTGTCTTCAGATGTGTGTATATATATATATACACATATATATATGTAGCTAATAAATATATAGCTATATATATAAACATATATATATGTATATACACAGCTAGTTTAAACCTAATTGTTACGAAACTAGTAAGTGGCATTCACAGTTCATGCATTCTTCCTAGTAGCAGAGCTAAATTATTTTAGCTTATACTCTAAGCAGCAACATACCAGTAAGCGTTTGCTTGCTTCCCCTGGTAACCTAGTAGTTTAAAGAGCATGAGTATTTCCACCACGGTCATTTTCTCTGGAAATCTTCTGCGAAATGGACCTGGCTCTTCCACAGGTGTGTTTCCCCCAGGTTTCACAGCATCTTCAAGACACGGTTGGGCCAGTCTGAGGGTCACCAGTCTGAAGGTCACCAGCTCAAGGTTTGCTGGTGTGGTGGTCACTGGCACGATCAGTCCTGCTTGCAGAGGTCTGCGACATTGAGGAACCTCCTAACGACCACGGCCAGGCAAAGTGTCAGCAGCAGCATATACCCCACAGTGCCCAAATAGGTGGGAGCGGCTGGGGGTGCCTTGAGGAACTCGGCCAGCCCGTCCTCCACGTAGTGCACCTGGTCGTAGATGCTGAGGAAGGTGAAGATGTGGAAAAGCTGGTGGCTGTGCCCCACTATGTCAAAGAGCCCTGGCTGGATGCGCTCAGGGATTTTGCTGACGTTGAAGAAGGCGGCCACCAGCAGCCAGCAGTAGCGCCGGTAGAAGTAGACGAAGAGCGTCGGGTTGCGGGTGCGGAGGTCGAAGAGGAGGCTCTCCAGCATGATGGGGCAGGCCATGCTCAGCGGCATGGCGAAGACGAAGGTGCGCACGGCGAAGGGGTAGGCGCAGCAGGCGGCGCGGCTGCGGCAGCAGGCGGCCGTGCAGCCCACGGCCAGCGCCAGGGCCACGGGCAGCACCAGGGCGCGGTAGGCCGCGATGGGCAGGCTGCAGTCCAGCTGCCAGCCCAGCTGCTGCTGCACGTAGCGGCTCATGGCTCCGGCGTCCAGCAGGCTCAGCCCCGGCAGCAGGTAGTAGGAGTAGGCCACGGTGCTGGCGAAACCGTAGTAGCTGATGGAGGCGTAGTCCAGGTAGAAGAAGGCGGCGCGGAGGCGCGGGGAGAGGCAGCTGAAGAGGTGGGCCGTGCAGCTCATGGCGAAGGTGAGCAGCACCCCCGAGGCG
>VXAA01004397.1:100917-111945 GCA_013399115.1 Anseranas semipalmata | reverse complement strand
AGCCTATTGCGCGCGGCCGCGGGGGCACCGCTGTCGAACGCATCGCGCCGGCTGTGCCGGTGCCGGTGACAAAGGCAGGGCAGAAGCCGCCAGAAAGAGGAGGGTGAGCCCGCAGGGTTAGGGGGTCCCCCGGCGGGCAGGACAGACCTGGCAGATACCCCCAGACGGGGGACATCTGGTAAATGGGATGATTGCTACCGTGTATGCCTCAATGAGGCTGGCTGAGACCGGGTTTCTTTGGTGACATTATGTCATGCAATGAATGCAGAAGTTATTTTAGGCTAACCATTCACGGCCCAGGCTGCAAAGGGTGTATGTCACACTGACACATACGGCACCCACCTTATCTCTGCACTCCAAGCGGCGAGGTTCGCGGGGAGACTGTAATGGGCTGACAGTAGCTGCTCTGTGCTGATCCTTAGACAAATCCTACATTTATCAGCTGTGCAGTTATGCAAGCAGCACAGTTACATAATGAGAATATAAAAATACAGGGAAAAGCACTGGGAGCGTGTTACTGTACGCTAACAAGTTTGAAGAAAAGAGAAGATGGCACAGAAAGTTAAGTAACTTGCAGGCTCAGGTAGGAGTCGGAGTATGGGATTGTCCTCTGCTGTTTCGATGTGTTTCCTTTTCATTTCCATTCAGCACATACAGATGGTCTGAAACATCTCATAGCTCTAGGTTTTCATGTCTTTATTATACTGTGATATTCATATATATGTATGTATGATCATATGGTATAAACTGAGGTCCAGTGTAATTAGGACACTGTGTCCTAAGATTTTTAGAAAAATCTTCTATTTGATAGTGAATCATGACAGCATGCAAGATCCTGTGAAGATAAAGGTGACCAGAATGTTTTTAAAAACTGGCACATAAGAAGGAGTAAAAATGTGTTGCTGAAAGTGATTTTCAGTGCATTTTTCATTACAGGATAAACATTGATTTTACTGAACTGTCAAAAGTAGGGCAGACTGATGGCACTGCTTATAATCTTTACAAAAATTACACAGGAGTCCTGCTAGAAAAACAAACACAACTGGACAGTGCTGAGAAGTCAATGGGAGGAGTAAAATATTAAACTGAGGGACCTGTTTTTAGATAACGGGCCTAACGTGTTCCAATGTCCATGTATTTTAGAGGGCAAGAGCGCAGGCAGCATGCAGGAATATACCCGCTCGGCACTCCTTGGGGCAAGCAGGGCACCAGTGGCTGTGGGCTCTGCAGTGTGTGGTTTAGGCAGAGGAAAGGCTTTTGGGGATTAAACAAAAACTGCTCAGCCTCTGGTAGAGGCTAATCCTCTCGGGGGCCGTTCTGTGCTACAGAGGCCACCCAGAAGAAGAGGCAGGCTGGGTGCTGCGCCCTTGGCTGCACCGCCGTAGATGTACCTGCTGGTGAGGCGGTTGGCAGCTAGAAGAGATCTCCTCCCCTGCCCTGCTCCCACTGCACCGCGCACGCAGGCTCTCGGCACTGGGGCTCTGGTGATCGTTTCAGCTGATTCCTAAGTGATGCTTTCATTTATGGCGGTGAGTGCCATCGCAGGCCATAGGCAAGCAGACCGAAGTGACTGTGGTCTTCAGCCTCCCTCTTCAAGGTTAGATAAGGAGAGGTAGTTGGCTGGGAGCAATGTGGTTTTAGACCTGTGCTCCAGAGCCTGTTGGAAAACCACCAGCAGCTGTTGCAACAGATGGTGTCTAAACAGCAACAGCATCCGCCGCTGATTGGAACTGCTGGCCTCGCAGCAGCAGCAGGGCTCATTCGACACTTTCTGACTTTCCTGCAACCTCCAGACTCCCATGGGTGTGGGAGGCATTTAGCCCTCTTGCCTCAGGGAATATTGGGGTATCTCCTGGCTTCCTGCAAGAAACACCTGCTGGGGCTGTGTTTTTTGGGAGCAGCCCAGGCTGGGAGTAGCAGGTGGAATTTGCTTGTGGTTAAAGAGTGCCACAGTCCCAGTGGCCACCTGACTGTCTGGGTATTGGTGAAGATGCTCACTGCTACCACTGCAGTGAAGATAGACGTCTGGAAAATTTTCCCTACTATTGTTGTTTTCTTGTAGTATTTTAAGAAAATATTTGTGGGGATGGAGGCTTTCTGTTTTGCAGTGCTTGGGCCATGTGGGAAGATGCTGAATACAGTGCCTGGGCTCCTTGGAAAGAGGTCAGAGGATGCTGTGAACTCAGTCAGTTCTGCCCTGCCGTGCTAAGCCTGCAGCTGTATCCCCCGGCTGTGTCCCTGTAGAGCCTAGACGGTGGGCTGAAAGAGAAAAAGGTCATTCAGCTGGTGGCTCGCAGGGAGGGGGAGCAGATCACCGCCCTGTGCTCCTTGAGGGAGGCCTGGCTGGAGCTGAGAATCGCTTGAGAGACTTGTACATGCCAGGCTCTTCTGGAGGAAGAACAGGCTCATGGCAGCTATCCAGTTTTGTTTGCTTTGTTCCTGGGGGTTTAACCCACAGTCCTGCGTTATATGTAAATACAGACACCACCATAGATAAACTGGAAGTTTCTTTTCTCTGCCTCTGTGTGGGGATCCAGCTTTGGCTTGTCCCAGGTGCTCAGGTGATGTCACACGTGTATGAATTGGGACTCCTTGTCTGGGCAGATAGTGCCACGGTGATCTCAGAGCATCTAAAGATCACAGTTCACGTCATTTCCAAGTGACTGCAATGTAGCTTTAGCAGCTACATTAATGAAACTCATTACCAGCAATCTGGTTCCTTTTCTTCTTTTTTGCAAGGCTGCCATCTCACAGGAGAGAATGGTCTCTGAGGACAGATTGGGCTTTCATAGGGATGACTGTATACATCTTACATAGAGTTAATTATTCTGCTCCCAAGCCAGCTGGAGTAGTGTACTGGGAACCTTACAATTTAAAGCACTTATGACTTCAAAATAGCCTCTTATTCGTATGTAGTCCATCAGGGTTAGTATTACTTGACTATTATGTGGTAGGGAAGGGAAAGTCAGGGCATTTGGAGGTCACAGAGAGGAGTCCACATACTGTAGTGTGTGAAGAAGCCTCAGTGCATTTCTATAAACCAGAGAGTTTATATTTAGAAGGGCATGATCAGCATACACCAGGGTTTCTTCTAGCATATATAGAGTGTTCTGCAGGCTTTGTCTCAAAATAACCTTTGAGAAGACTCTTAAAACACTGATGAAAGCACTGTCTAATGAGGTAAATAATGGAAGATAGTGTTAATCACTGCTGGCATGAAGACTCAAAGAAAGAGATGTGCCAAAATACCAAATGTGGTTTTGTTTCTATATTATAGTTTCATTTTATTCATATTTGAAGTCCTTTCACAATATACCATTTTGTCTGAAATATTACAAGCCCTGTAAGATATTGTGAATTACTTCAATCATCCCCAATGAAATTATGCCTTTCAGTTAGAAAAAAAGCTAATTTCATCTTTTGCACTCTAGCATACTCAGCATGCTAGGGAGGAGGTCCTACTTAGCCCTCCTATTACCCACTGCCTTTCTGAGTGAGTAAAGAAATTAACTTAAATCTACAACTAGAGAGAAAGTCCTCTTGTTAACAAGCACTGGTGGTGCTGGAAGATTCAAGATGCTTTTGAAGATACACCTTCAGCCTCACCCAATTCAGCCCACTCACAGTGGCAAACATTGTTCTTAAGAGTTCTTGTTTGATTTAATCCTTTACCAGGAAACGCTCTTGCTTTCATTTCTTTTGCCTTCTCCATATTGTCACCTTCAAGCCAGATTTTACTCAACTCTTTCCTAAAAAGAAATTTTATCTGAGTAAAAACATGCTTGCTCTGGATTTTTATCCTTCTTCACTAAAATCTCTTCGGTAAATCTGACTCTGTTCTGACATCCATCATGAAACCCCATTGACCATAAGTGAGGGTAGAATTTGGCTCTTTTTATTTAAAAAGGGTAGGTGTTAAAGAACGAGGGGCTCTAGCCTCATCTGACTGTCTAATGTAGCTCATGCTTGCAGTTTCTCTGGGAGAACATCTTAACAGATACAGAGTCGCACAAACATTTTGTTCCATGTGATTTTTTTTATCCCTTCTCAAGTGTGTATCAGTCTCTTGAAAATAATGTCTCGATGGGTAACTTTCTACTGCAGAGATTATGATCTTTTGTAATAATTGAGTAGGCATCGTGCTTTGATCTAATATTGAAGAGATTAACTTGCCTTTAGCCAGTCTGCCCCACTATCTTTTTTCAGACTGGATAAACAGGAATGCTTGGATCATTTTCTCCTTCTTGAGTAACTAATTAGGGCCAATTATACTTTAAAAACATAATTCCTTAATAGATAAGCAAATAAATGTGAAAGTGATACTTGTATTTTAAAACCTCAGCTATAGTATGAGGTTAGAAAGGCTAGCTATGGTAAAGGAAACTGACACAATCATAGTTGCATAACAATTTTTACTCTAACCACTCTTTCACTAGGGGCTTCTAATTTTCTTCTCTCTTCACCTTCAAGTTGAATATTTTCAGGTTTGTTCTCAACATCAATGAAACCTATCTGAAATAATCTGAAGAAACTCTGGACAAACTGGAAAAAAAAACACATTTTAAGAAAATTTCTCTGATTTTTTTTAAAGTTCTTGTTTTTGAAAGATATGGGGTAGATTTTGTGTTTTTCTGGACAGCAGCTAATCTGAACATCAACTATTGCAGTGAAATTAGTTTCACTGTGATGAAGAATAGCATATCGTGTGTATGTGTATTTCATGTATGTTTTCTGTGATCAAAATCCACCCCTGTCCTACTTACCAGGTGCCCACCGCAAGAGCAAAGTACAGCTTGTCCTTTGTGAGGATTGCAGGTCTGAACCCTCACTTGCAAAGTGCATGGCTAAGGCACACTGTCTTGTTTATATGTGCACGGCCAACTCAAGCGCCGAGTGAAGGCATTTTCCAGAGCACAAATTGATACTCACTGTTGGTAAGCTGAAAGGAGGGACTCCTGGTATGTACAAAGGAAAGGCTGCTGTTGCACTCATCTTGAATTTCCATGGCTTTAAATAGCTGATAAATTTTCACATCTGGATTCCAGCCACATAGGCTAATTCTCTCTGACAAGATGCTGCAGGAGAACTTTTGGAATTATGCCTTCATTTGATACTTGCCCTAATACCTGGAAAATACACTGCAAATTACTGACCTTTCTCAACTAGATAGTAGAATTCTGTTGCTGCCCCTGAGACCAGTTTGAGGAGTCCCAGAAAGAGAAGGAACCCAGGTTCCCTGGGCCAGCGGCTCTCAAAATGATAAGGCATATCTCCCAGGAGAGCAGCGGGGTCCAGGAAGGGAAAGCAGCTGCCGAGCAGCAGGACTAGAGCTGGACTTACAGCTGAGAGAAGGCAGGGCACCAGGGCTGGGAGCTGAAGCAACACAGAGAAGGCTCCAGCCAGGAGACAGAGCAGGAGCAACATGTCCAGGCTGCAGGGAACCTTGGAGCCACGTTGCCCTCTCTCAGCCACCTCTGTTGTTCTTTTTGGTTATTCTGGGGGTCCCTGCTAAAGCATCTCATTTCAGCCTAGTGGTTCCTAGCAGCCCAGGCTGCATCTGCTCTGGCTGTGGGCACCAACTGCATCTGCTCTCTACCTTGCTCTCCTCCCATGCTGCACGCCCATAGCTTCCTAGCAGCGTGTGAGTATGCAGGGGAGGATGCATCTACCTATTTTGGGAATCCTTGCCTAGTGGCTTTCAGTCTCAGGCTGGGAGGAGATAGAGGGTGAAAAAGGGAAAAGAAGCTGAGAGACTGCTGCCTAAGCAATGGGAAAGCAGCACACAGCAACTGTGGCTTTAGGGATATCTGAGCCTCTACTGAGAGTACGAGAAGACTCACAGGGTTACAAACCTGTCCCCCCGGTAGCTACATTTCTGTCCTACTCCTGATCCACTCTCCTTGTGCCCTCAAATATGCCTGCTTTGCTACAGGGTAGGGAACATCCATGGCACCTTAAATCCTTCCTCTCCCCTTCCCTCACACCCACCTTCGCAAAAGGATTGCAGCAGCGGAGCTGTGCTCTGGCCTGAGGTGAGAGGGATGGAGAGACAGCTCCTCTGGAAGCGGGGAAAAAATGGCCAGAAAGGCCAGGGTAATGCACTGCAGCGTGTGGTTTACTTAATGTAGTTTAGTGTTAATTATTTAAGATAATTCATGATTTTCCATAGTATATATCTGTACCTAATGATATCTGTAATTGTAACAACAGTTAATAACTCCCACATTTGCATACAACCAGAGCTACCTCATTATAATGAAAAATATCTAATATTTCCTTTTTAATATTATTATTTGTCTACCCTTTCCAGCATGAATTTTCCACAGATTTCTGCATCTCACTGCTTCCTTTCCTCTCTCCCCTTCCTGTCCCATTAAGCCAAGGGCACAGACATGTATTGTCATTTACTAACTGTACATGATTTCTACTGTACTATTGCAATGTGTTATAAATAGCACAGATTCAGTACAGTTCATTCTGAAAAAAGTATCTTTAGAGATGACCTTTGAAACACTAACTATATCTTTCTTGTTTTTGCCTTTCACAGCATGCTCTGGATCATGATGCTCTTAATTTGGTGCAGTTTATTAATTACAAAAGAGCACAGAAGCTGAGCAGTAAGCAGAGGATTTAAACAATGAGGTGGATAATTAAAAAGGATTAATGAGGTGGATTAAATAAAGGGATTGAGGCCAAATGGAGCACAAATGTTCTAAACATTAGTGGCCCCAAAACCCTAGCATCCAAGGACACTTTCCTCTTTCCAGTTTGATGTTTGCTTTTTACCAGAAGTGTCAGTCTTTCTCTGAAACCAGGTTTATTAACACAGTCCCAGGAGAGCTGAGCAGATCTAGTCTCTCCTCCTGTGGCACTAAGCGTCCCTTCTATCCAGAACAAGTTCCCAGCTGGTTTGCTTCCAACTCATTGTTGCACCTGTTTCCACTACCACATTAAAAAAAAAAAAAAAAAGCCAAAGGAGGTCATGGATGATACTAATCCTGTGCTTCCACAATCTGCTGAGGTGGTTCTCAAGAAAACATTAAGAAAGATGGAGGAAAAGGACTCTACTGGGATTCTGAAACAATAGAAGCCTGCCTAATCCACCTCTAAAGCTCCTTGGCCAACACCATTCCCTCCTGTGGAAAGGCTTCTCTGTGCAAGGCAAGTTTGGAGCACAACAAAACCTAGAAAGACCGATGGAATTGTCTCCAAATTCTGCTGTCAAAGGATGGATGTTATTTCTCTCTCCTCCCCCCAAACTGGCAGTGATTCCGCTTCAAATTTGTGCAAAGCCTTGGGGCAGTTGCAGAAAACAGTGTGGTGCAGGTGGTTGCAGAAACGGAGAGCCATCCCCCAGGGTGGAAGGTGAGAGGCTAGCTGGTAAGGTGCTGTGTAAGCAGTAGGTATAGCAAACACTTATTGCGATATTTAAATTAAGTTGCCTTCTGAAGGGAGCTCAATAAACATCTGATATCTCTTAATCCCCAGCTCCCAATCCATTATCAGATAATTTTTGCATACTTGATTGGAGAGTAAAGCAATTTAAATCTAGAGAAGTGTTTGTATTAGTTCGCTATTTTTGGTGTGACTCAGGAAGTAGAATTCATAAAATATCATCATAATAATATCACTGTCCGTTCTGAACTGGGGAGCTCATCTGTGGAGAGTACAGTTTCCCCGTGGTTTCAGGTTATTTTTCCTTGTGAATTACTAGTATAAACAGGCAGTTTGGAGTTTGGGCCCACCCTGACTGATCCGCTGCCCCTCCCAGCAGCAATATTGCCCAATCTGTAATTGCTCAGCGTAGGCAGGAGATAACGCACAACCGTGGTGGATCCGTCCCTTGAGCAATGCCATCCGAGTCAGCTCAGCGATAATTTAACCCAGCGTGATCTCCAGTGCGCGCAGATTGCTGCGGCTGGGGGACGAACACCTGACCAAGGCTGCCGGTCCGGCAGGGGCAGCGCAGCTCCAATTAAAACGGGCCGGCTGCCCGGCTGCCCGGGGCGGGAAGGGCTTTGCCATCGCCCCCGGCAGCGTGCGGGCTGTGCCCCCTGGCGGAGCCCGGGCAGGCCGAACGGGTGACCTCGGCCGGCCGCTTTTTTCCCCAGTGCGCTGCCTCCTATGTGTCAGCTGCTCGTGTGAGGAACAAGAAGTGGTTGTACACGGTTTTTACTTTTGTCTGCGCTGCTGGTCTTGCATATTGATCAGAATTTTCCATTTCTGAGTGCGATATTTTGCCTTTTCTTGAGCTCCTGATTGTTATTTTTTCATAATGCGATTAGCCACTAATAAAAGTACTCAATCCCTTTTGTTATGATCTATTTGACAGTAAGTTTCAGGACCTGTCCTATGACAATAGCTTCTCTTTAGCTATCATTGTGTCATCTCAGATTTGTGTAACTCCCTATACTACCGAAGCTGCTAGGTCGGAAAGCTGATGTTCCCAGATCCTTTAACTTCAATGGGCTTCCAGCACCTGTGTGTTTCTATGACGTATATGGAACAAGAGCCATAAAAAGACTTGCATCTAAAACTTCAAGACAGCTACTGGCAGAGTAATACACTCTCATCAGATCATCTTCCTGAGAAGCTGGACACACACCTTCTGCAGTCAGTGAGGTGTCCTGAAGATCTTGAGTCAGTTTGAGGAAGATCTGCAGGTACAATCTAATCTAGAAGTAAGGGAAGTAGAAGGGCCTATTTCCATCCCTTACTGAGACTCAGATTAACTTCATACCAAGTTCTAGGTGTATGAATAGTCTCATCAAAAGCAACAGAATTACTTCTGAGCTTAAAGGTAAGCATGTGTTTAGGTATCTTCATGAACTGAGGCCTATGTGCTTTCTTACCCCAGCTGCTCTTTGTCTCCCTTCCTCCTCCAGCGTGTTATTTCCACAGATCTTTTTTTTTTCCCCTTCCATTATCTTTTATGTTCTGTTTTCCCTTGTACTTCTCTTTAAACTCCCAACTCCCTTCACTTTTTATGCTCATGCTGGTTTTTATCCTTCTCACGCTCTCTTTCTGCTTTCTTTTTGCCTCTTCCAGAAGCTCCGATTTCATCTCCACTGTCAAATGTGGTTATTAGTGTAGGCCCTGCTCCTTTCTGTAGCTTACAGGGCAGTAGGTATTGGGAGTTGGTGGATTTAAAGCTTTCATTCATTTCTGTGTACCTACCACCTTTTTCTTAAGTATTATCTAAACCCCGGGATCTTCCACTTTGTGATGAAAACCCATGAAAGCATGAGAATGCAAGATTAATGTGAGATGTAATGTGACTGGTCATAATCTCCACTTAAGCAGTGTTCAATAAGAAAAGTTGCTATGGTCTTGTGCTATCAAGCCTAGGAACAGAGGATCTGCTGTGATATCCTTTTCCCTATTTATTCCTGGGCTTTTCATGATGTGATGTAGTGTTTTGATGTTGTTCAAACCAGTAGTCTTTCTGTTTCTGTTTGTTACATGTTTAGGGGCAAATCTTGCCTCTAAATCGCATGACCATGCACTGCACAGTGTCTGGGAACATGCAGCAGTGGCTGAAGAGAGCTGCGCAGACCAAAGCGCTGGGCTCTGCAGTCATGCAACGCACTGTCTGTTGTGCCCATGCTGATCTTGTGTGAGGCCTTCCCATCTACTGTGTATTTGGGGCCCTTTCCGTGCACCCAGAACACTCCAGATGTCTCCACGCAACATGCCACCCTGCAGGCCTTCTCAGTGCTCTCAGCAAAGTCCTTACACTGCTCTACCCATCCAGTCTGTGCCACATGCCTCTGCCTGCAGCGAACAGGTTAGTTGGGGGGTAGGTGAGCTGCTCCCTACTGACATCTCTCAAGGTCTTGTAGGAAAATGTCTGGTGATTGAAAAAGACCCCATATGATCAGTCTTCCTCTCCCCTCCCAGGGGCTCAGGCAATGCAGGTCAGTATTTTTTATCTGAATAAAGACCCCTCCTGTCAGGGTTTCTCATGTGTGACTGTGTGTCCTTCACAGCAGCTATGAGAATTGCTGGTACCTCTTCAAAACGCGCAGACCCACGCATGCGCGCTGTCGCAGGCGGCGGCTGTGCCCAGGAATAGCTGCTGAGGGACAGAAGGGTGTCGGGTGGGTGCGGGCTGTCAGGGCTCCCCGTGACTGACTGTCTCACTGCAGCTGGTTGCTAAGCAGGTTTGGGTTGCCTAGCGACTTCATTTGGGTTTTTCTCTGCTAATGTGAAAGCAGGAGACCCAGATGGGACACAGACTCCACTAAAGCCAAAGGGCTGCAAGGGGTGTGGGGATGCAGCCCTGTTGGTGCACAGTCTGGGCTGCTCTCGGCTCTCCACTGAGGAGGTGACATGGGGACAGGCTCTGCTCATAGCCACGGGTATGGCCGTCACCCAAGGTGTTCTTCATGGTGATGGGAAGGCCCAGGAAGCAATGGGTCCCCGGCTGTGGGGTCCTGTTGCTGGTTTAGCAGGTGAAGGAGGCAGCTGGGCACCCTTCCCACCAGGGCCCTGCCGCCGCCGGCGCTCCCCTGTGAACGGGTGGCAGGAGGGGCAACACATGGCACTGCTGTGGCCGTGTTGTTCCCTCATCTTCGCAGAGCTCCAAAGAACTTCTGTTGTTTGCAGAACACCTACATTTAGTTCCTTCTTGGTCTCCTGTGCCAGTTGTGAGACCTTGCTCATGTACGTCGCTGTCTCCATCCGTGCAGCTGCCTCACGTTACTACATCAACTCAGACTGCAGGGAAAAATACCTGTCCGTTAATTTTTGCCAGGCCTGACGCTGAAGCTGTGTCACAGCCGGCTGTACCTCCAGGAAGAAGGCATTTGCCACAGGCCAGTCTGAGTTGACGGTGGGCCTTTGATCACATTGGGTTTAATTTTCATGCCACTCTTTAGCACTATTAGATTTTTTTTTCCAGAGTGTAACTCATTTAGATCGAGACAGTGCCTCTCCACAACGTTACGGCAGCCGCAGAGTTACGCTAGGTGTGCGGGTGTGCAGGGACGAAGCACCTCCAGGGGAGGAGGCGCAGGACCCCGCGCC
>VXAA01004397.1:76324-96227 GCA_013399115.1 Anseranas semipalmata | reverse complement strand
TTTTTTTTTTTTTTTTTTTTTGCCCCCTTTTGAGTAAACTTGGCTAGATTGAGTAGTGGAGCTTTGAGCGACCTGACCTCCAAGACTGCGATTAGGCAGGGCTGTGTTATACTGGAATGCCACTTAAACGGGCTGCATTGCTGCTTCAGTTATGCTGGCACAATTCTTTGAGGGACCTGTACAGTGAAGGAGATTGAGAAAGTGAGCCAGCTGGAAAAGAGTCTGTTTTGTTGTTGTGTTTTTTAGAGAAGAATGGTTTCATGCAGAGTGGTAGCGGCAGTGAATTGGGAATAAGGACATCTGTAAATTGTTTATGCTGGCAATGCTACTGAAAAATATACTCATCACATTTTTTCTGTCAGTGTTTTGCCCATGAAGGAGCTATCCTCGTATCTCAGAAATCATCAGCTGCCAAAAAAGGTTTTGGGTATGTTTCTTTCAACAGTTCATTGGAGCTGCTTAACGTGATTAGAAGAGGAGAAAAGAATCTGCTTGTAGGTTTCAACACAGGTGGGCAACATCTAAAATGCTCGTCTCTGTGAATGTTAGCAAGTCTTTGTTACTCTGTTGAGTCAACTCAAATGATGTGAATCTTGAGGGAAAAAAAAATCGCCCCTTTCATCAAGGCAGTGCAGCTGGATGCAAAGTACAGTGCTGTGAGAATTAAATTAGTTTTTTTAGTAGCTGTTATTTAGAAACAAGCAGATGTATGATTTTGTGAGGAATTATTTCATTTTTGTGCTTCAGTGTGGGTACAGTTGCTTGGATGGTCAAAAATGGTACCAAAGGCATGAACTAAATTTACAGATGGGATCAGAAGACCTTGAAAATAACAAGTGTTTAAGGAGGAGAGTAGTGTGGCTCTGCAGAGCTGCTAGTTGCCACAGGAAGAAAGTTGGTCTGTATGTTTACTGGAGTAAGCTAAAGCTGCTTTTAGGTGTTCTCAGACTGCACCCCAGTAGAAACTCAGCTGCTCGGTGGACGGCGAGAGGTGACCCCTCCTCGGGCTGCGTTGTCCTCCCAGCTCGGGGCCTTCAGGCGCTTCTGGTCATCGGGCTGCGCTGCTGCTGGCAGCCTGCAGGATTCCGCGCGTGCTGCCAGGCGCTGAAAGCCTTTCAAAGCAGCATCAGTTGGTTTCTGGAGAAACAGATTCAGTGTCTGGTAAATTTTTGTGTGTCCTTCCTCAGGGTATCATCTATTGTGTCTTAAACATCATAGTATGGAGCTTCGATACTGTCTGTTGCTCCGTGTGTTGCCTTGTTTGTTCTCCGTGTAAGTAGCATCAGCACCTATCCTTGTGGAAGGTGTCGCTTTCCAGAGCTTCTCCAAATGAAATAGATACAGAGAATTGAGAGACATTAATTTCATTCTGCTGTTGCCAAAAAAAAATCTCAAACAACCTCCTTCCCCCAAGCATTGTTATGTCTTGACTTCTGTTAGTACACTAAGAAGGCAGCGCTGTATCAGCCCACCTTTGAGAGAAATAACCACCAGTCTAAAATGTTTTTTTAAAGGGTGGAATTTTAACTGATGTGTTGGTTGCCTCAGGGTGGCAGCTGAGAGCCAGAAGAGTGCAGTTTTCAAGCTCTGAAATTCTTTTGCACAGTGTCTGTTTTCACCTGTGATGTTGTGATGTATATACTATACATTCAGAAACTCGCAGGGGAAGGACAATTTCCTTAAGCTACATGTTTGCAGTACATAGGATTGTGGATAACAGATTATTGATTTGAGTGCTGTAGGCAGTTGTGAATCGCACACAAAAAAAGAAAATACACCAAATGCAGAGGAAGGAAAGTTTGCAGAAAGTGGTATTAGTAAAAGATGCATGTGGTGTTTGCTTCTATATGTATTTTAATGAACTGTCACTGGCACATGTGAGCTAAACTTTTTATTCTGTGCAAAGATGTGTCTTGTGAGTAACGTAGAGTGTTGCAGGTAAGTGGATTTGGGAGGTCTTTGAGAGCAAAACAGATTTTTCCCCCCTTTCTTAAAAAAAAAAAAAAAAGAAAGGAATTCTTAGGAGGCTGTTACTTCTCCTTTTTAAAGGTTGTACCTTTCTCTCTCTCTCCCTTTGTGGACTTAGTGCTAGTTCTTGAAGTGCTCTCTACTATACCAATTTTTGTAGGAACATACTTGTACAAAGGTAAAAGTCTGTATCTTAGTTGATGAAAAAACTTGATGGGAAATGGCAACAGTTTTTAGTAAATCATTTTCTGAAGTAGCATCTGGTGCTTTTGGAAGACTGGAGATGAGCAGAGTATAATACTATTTCTGATAGAAACTATAAATACCTGGTAATAAGGAGAACTGCTAATGTTTTGTAACTAATGAATATATTTTGGCTAAGGAAAATCTTTTATTTTGACTTTAAATTTCAATTTAGATAGGAGTTGTACATCAAGCAGTTATGTCTTAACAGTAGAAGTCATGTCAGGTTTTCTGAAATTTGGGCATTAGATAATTTGAAAATGTATTGTTCAGTCCTGTTTGCTGGAATTTGCATCGCTAAAGCTCATTTAAAAATCCGATTTAAAAAAAATCTATGCAAATTTTATGCATGTGACAGTGAACATAGCCTAGAATTGATTTTCAAATAAGAGGAGCGAGTTTAAATGCATTTTTTTTGTTGTTCTGTAAGCATCTTGTACAGGATATGTAGTAGTACAAAACATTTAGTACGCATACTACTGAATATACGTGTAGTTGAAAACTTTTTAAGAATCATCTAGTTTGAGTAGTGTCTCTCTGGGCCTCAGCAACTCTTTTATCGTTTGTTTTTAGATCGCTAAAATTTCATTGTTAATGCTGTGACAGCATTCAGATGTATTGTTAAAATACTTGTGCATATCTTTGCTCTTGTATATTTGGACCTTGAAGTTCAAATGAAAATCACGTTCAAAGAACTGAATCAGAAAAAAACTGCATTGTTTGCCTGCTTTTCTTTTTCTGTGCCTCACCTCCTCTTCATTCTCTCTGCAGGTCAGAATGCCAGATGCAGTACATACCACTGGATCTGCTGATACACACGTAAGTCCAAAAGATTTTTAAAAAACAGAACAAACAAAAAACCCGAACCCACAAACTCAAAATAGGCCCATTCTCTAAAGAAAACAACGTGTTGTAGACAAACTCTGGTGCATTGGATATATAATCTGTAGGTGTTTGTAAATGAAACATTGATTTTTCATGTTTAAAAATACTCCTTGAAACTTTTTAACAACGACTAGTGTAGGAAGCTCTGCTGAATAATGTTGTATTCATAACAGATATTTAAACAGGAAGAAGCTGTGAAAACTCTCTATATGTTTTTCTTACACCGAAGAATAGTTCAAAATACAAGCTGATTAATTATACGTCAGTGTATATTAAAGTTGACTTTTTCATTGTATACAGTTGGCTTCTCTCAAAAATGAGCTAAAGTGGCCCCAGTTTAATCCTACATTTTTATTTCTAATAGAATATGTTTAAAATAAATATTCTAATAGAATATATTTAAATAAAAGCATTAATGCCAGACAAATCATTCTGTGATTTAGATTTTCTTCTAGATTTGTTTTTTTTGTTTGTTTGTTTGTTTTCTTTTTTTGGCATATGAAACAGTCAATTATAAGCTGATAACTTTCTTGTAAGATAACATTATTCAAGTTGTGATAGTAGAAATGTTTCATGAAGAAGCAGGTTATTTTTCTTGTCTTGCTTTACTTGATATAATTTGGAAAATTATTCCAAAAACCCTTCTGAATACTTTTTTTTTATTGACTGTGAAACTGGGTTTTCAGTACTTTGTGCCATCTTATAGTTAATGAAGTGTTATGCTTAATTGGAATTTGCTTTCATGCAGTGATTTGGTTACTTAGCGAGAAGTTTTCTCTTGCTTCCATCATTTGCTTTACTTCTTTCATCGTATTATTTTCCATTTGGTAAAGGAAGAAGGCCTTTAAGTCTTGTATAGGTCTGTTGTTAGTAATTTTGTGAAGCTGTGTATGGTTAATGTTATAACTGCCTTCTGGAATGTAAATTGCAGGAATAAATTAGTTCAATCCTGTTCATTTTATATTGCTCCAGCCACTTGGACGTTTTTTTTTTTTTTTTTTCCTCTCCTGAGACCATTTCTAAAGAGAGGAGATTTTAGTGCCAGACCTCATAGCTGCTTCGATTGTGTGACTAGGACTCTTGTGGCCGATTCGCAGGTATCCTGTATCATTTCTGTGAGAGATTATTTGCGGATGACAGGATAAGCCTTGAGTAGGAGTGTGGTGTTTGTATTTGTCTGCCTTGCTGTACCATAGCAATATGCCCACAATTTGCCAAGGTTCTATGTTGCTTGTCATAATGAAATATAAGCTGTCTTTCAGACAACAGGAAAACAGGATTTTATTAACTTTGAAAACACATAGATGCATGAAAACGTTCTGGTAAACCTGTCACAGCAGCTCATGTTGACAAACGTAGTGTCATAAACCAGATGACTTCACAGACAACACTGCATTAATTGGTAACTGATAGATTTCCTTTTAATTAGGAAATGTTTTTCAAAGAAGTACAAACCATTTTGGTCATATGCTTGGCACAGATATGAGGTGTTTGAGATACTAACCAAGGATTATAAACTAAAGGTATTTCAAACAATGTTTTTTTGCAGTGTTTTTTTCGTATTAGGTAAAAAGATTCCGAATAGGAGACCGATACTAGAAATGAAAACCTTTACATAGAAAATTATTTCTAGAGGAAACTTTTTGTCATTGGCATCTGAATTTTTTTGATAATACAACAGATAAGTTATTCACCTTATTTCTCTTGATGTTTTATTATGTTGAGCTGATTTTTATTTTTTAACAATTACTGCAAAAATGGTAGTTTTGAGCATCACTGTCAGCTGTGTCAGAGCATAAAAAGTATTTGAACATGGAGGCAAATAGATTATGTTCTGCTGTTTTGGGACTTTTTTCTGGTTCTTATGATAGTTCTTTATGATCTACTGTGTTAAACTAGGAATTTCCAGAGAAGTTTATTTTCTTTTCCTCTCCTTTCCTTCCCATTGCCCATGTCTTCTGAACATGGTCTTCATCCTGTTGTCTTTGCTTTCTCAGTGCTTTACCATCTGTTAACTACCCAAAAAGACTCTTAAGAATGCTAATTCCATACTCATTCCATACTCAGAACTGACTGTTACCTGGAGCCTTCTTTTCATCAGGGTTTCAAGAAGGGAGGAATGCAGATTAAGTTATCCAAAATAGAAAGAATCTAGGAGTTAAATGTGGAGTCTTTTGCTTTGTTTAATTAGTAGCGGAAAATGTCAAGAATGTTTTCATACTCCAGCAAAAATACTACTTTTAACCTTAAAGTACAACATAAATTTAGCATCTATTTAAACCTTCAGTTATGCCTGTTTAACCTTGCACAAACGTTGTTCCAACCTGAGTAGTCAGAAGAACGTTTAGAGCTTTTTGTTTTGTTTTTTTTCTGGAAGTTTCAATGCTCAAAATGGAACTGTAGTGCAAAGCATATTTTCCAAAAGTTTTAGAAACTGTGCCTTGCATCCTAGTAAGGTCTCAGGATCTTGCAGCAAGTACTCCTCAGATTTGTCTGAGGGGTCTTTGAATGATGCATTAAATTTTCTCGTTAAAACAATAATTTGTTTTTATAAAACACAGATTTAACTTTTTATTGTATTAGATAATGGCAAGTTCAGATAGAAGTACAGGTAGACTTTTGTTTTGTTTTCCAGACATGTACAACAGTTGCTATGTTAATTCGCTTAGAAAGTTTCTGGTCTTGACCAAATCGAAGAGTAACATTATATTTTGTTTCGCAAACACTTTATTTTTTTTTCTTACTCCTTCTACAGCCTCTAATGGAAAGTAAACTTAAAGCATTCAGCATTGGTAAAATGAGTGCTGCCAAACGGACTCTGAGCAAGAAAGAACAAGAAGAATTGAAAAAGAAGGTAATGGTATACAGTGCAAATTTTATTATGTAAGCAGAGCTGCAACTAGTTTGCTGTTACATTATAACCAGCTTCATCAAGAACTTTCTTTTGATAAATGTAGCTTTCTAAGAATGAAAGTGAATTGTATTTTGCATGTTTAATTTGTTCTTGGTGTCCATGGTGTTGAGGGAGACTTTTTTATCTCCCCATCTGTGTGAGAAATCAAATTCTCTGGTAATCTGAAATGCTGAATTACAACAATCCATTGATTATTGTACTGCTCAAAATGAAGTCAGGCGTCACCTTAGGTTATTTTCTGTTCTCTGTTTGCTCTCTATCCTTAGATTTCAGTAGTTAGAAAGAGTGCCTGTTGTCTCTGAAATTGTTTCAATACATGTCCTTGCTATTCTGCAAAATGTATTTTTGTCTGATGACTTTTTTTTATGAATAGTCAAAACGATTAAAATTTGATACTGAATTTTGAGATGCTCAGGAGCATCTGAATGTTAGGAAATACGTAGTGTATAGTTACCAACGTGGAAGTTTTGAAAATCATGGTCTCTGAACGTTAAAAACTCAGCTTGTACAGTACTTCAGTGGGATTTCTCTTGCTATGTTCTTGAAAATACTAGCGTAAAGAAACATGATGGTGCTTAGTTTGTTTCACTGAACTTTATTAAGTCATTCAATTAACTTTTCTGGGAAACGCATAAAGGTGATCCTGTTAATCTTCTTCAGTCAGATGGGTTGATGATAATGGGTAAGAATATATACTGTTCTCTGATGCTTGGGTTAACAAAGCACCAAGCTCATAATGTTGTTTTTTCCCATATAATCTTTTGGATGTTACACTGCCGAGTAAACTCTTGTAAATGAACAGTCATACATGAGCACACAGACCATATTTGCTTTAAGTATTACATGCTGTGTTCTTCCCACATTCCTCAGGAATTTGAATTCTTTTGTCTAAAATTGAAACTCATTTGATACAGTTTGTAGCACGAACTCTAGAAAATAAAAAGGAATGTAATATAGCTAATTTAAGAATAGCTGTCTAGTGGAGGTTGTCCTGTGATGATAGTAAATTGATTAACATTTCCTATGTAGGAGGATGAGAAGGCTGCTGCAGAAATTTATGAAGAATTCCTTGCTGCCTTTGAGGGAAGTGATGGTAATAAAGTGAAAACATTTGTAAGAGGAGGAATCGTTAATGCATCTAAAGGTATTACTAATCTTTTTTTGGGTGGTAGTGGTAGATCATTTGGCTTTGAGTAAAGATGAAGATCGGCTTTGAATTGCATTTTAAAATGAATATATTACATTATAAGCAGTCATGGAAACTTGATGCTAAAATTTGCTTTTTGCTTTAACTCACTAGGTAGTTAGCTGCATGATTTGCCTTTTAAACTTCAGGGGGAAAATTGCTTTGTAAAATAACTGATCTTTGTACTTTTTCTTTGTTTTAGAAGATGATGTTAAATTACAGAAAGAACAATGTTCTTTCTAGTGAACTGTGTTGTGTAGCATTAGTTAATATAATTTGTTTTAATTTGCCTTTAATTTCAGAGGAGCATGAAACAGATGAAAAACGGGGTAAAATCTATAAACCTTCATCGCGATTTTCGGATCAAAAAAATCAACCAAGTCAGCCATCTAATGAGAAGCCTCCATCCCTCTTAATGATAGAAACCAAAAAGCCTGTAAGTTTCTTATTTGAATATTAATTCCCTACTCTAGGTAGTATTTTGAAGTGCTTAGAAAAAGTCTGTGTGATCTTGCAGAGTAGTATTATTGGCATTTATCACACCACAAAAGAAGGTGGAAACCTTAATTTGCTTAATCCCATAGAAAATAACACGAAGATAAAATGTAGAGGTCTGATAGACCTGTATCCAGCATGATACACCTGATACTGCACTTTGTTTTGGGTGCTGTATGTTTTTACTGTGTTCCTGCTAACTGACTTATGAACACAGATTTGGTGACTGTTGTAAAGTAACAGCCTCCAGTCCAGAGAATTCATCATTTTAGAAGCAATTCTTCTTGCTACCGTCTGTTTTTAGATTTTTATAGCTTACAAAAAAAAAAAAAAGAAAGAAAGAAAAAAAACTTTGCATTGGTCCAAATTCTTCTTGGTGAGTCTTTTTTTTGGAATGATTTTTTTGGGTGGTAATATATGAGCAGTTCCCTTCAGCTCTTTGGGTTCTACCAAATAAGCCTAAGAACTTGCAAGTTTTTCAAAACTGAACACCTTGTTTTTATTTTATTTATTTTGACTTCTCTGTGGTTTGATACACTTTTTTGTTCTTAAACTGAGATTTCATCATACAAAGTACTGGAAGCGTTACGAACAAACTTAGTTTTCAAGTTAGCTGATACTTACAGTAGTAACAGTAATTATGTGTATATGTGTAATGTGTAATTAATGTCTTAGAAGTCTTTGAAAAAACTTACTGCAGTTCTTAAACTTACATGAAACGTGATACTGCCTGCTAGGGTGGGAAATGAGATATAATGTGGTAATTGTGGGTAATCCCATCCTAACTTTCCTCCAGCTTTAAACAAAATCTAAATTTACAATAGTGGGGTGATACTGGATGGCAGTTTTTATTTTCATCATATGTAAAACTCTACAGTTACAGAAATGAATTGTAGTTTTTATCATTCTGAGCTCTGTTCTGTCATATGCAAGTATTTGTATTGTAAGAATATTACTGCTTTTCAAATTTGTCATAAATACTTATCAGATAATGCAATCAGTTTACCTACTTGCCCTGTCCAGCGGTGCTTGAAGATAATGAGGTAAAAATGATTTTATTTATTTGGCAGACCCTCCCCAAAAACAAACAAAAACAAACAACTTTGCCTGGGGTGAGTAGGAAGTCCAGTTTTTCCAAAGCTGTAGTGTGTAACACAATAAATATTTTGTATGTCTGCCTATTGGAAACGTTTTCATTTAAATTTGGTTATATAAAAGCAATGTTGTAGAAGATAAGTGTTCACATGAGTTAGTTAAGGTGCATATATTACAGTGAAAAAAAATGAATATCCATATTCTTTGTCATTTGGGAGTGCTTTTCTGAGGATTTTTGACTGTTTAGAGTAACTGTTTTCAGACCTGCATTTATATCTGAAAGAAAGCAAGAGAAGGAAATTCTTTTCTTGTAGAATGTTTGCCTGTTGATAAAATATTTGAATATATGTATGTACACACACACACACATATATATATACACTAAAATAATTTATGTATATGTGTGTGTATATAAATACACATATCAATTTAATTAGAGCATGAAGGTTTGCTAGGGGAGTAATCAGTTTCTGTTATAAGTTTTTAAGTGGGCCAAATTGACAAAAAAAAAACCACCACAGATGTTTGAAATCTTTGTGTTGTAGAGAGTTTGATCACATACGCTGCACTGTAGTAATCAGAAGTAACAAAGTTTAGTTTAAGCTATCCTTAATTTTGTATTTTCTAGCTGTGTTTGATAGTACTCAGTCTTAATGTTTTCACGTCTGTTTCCTTTTATTTTCTCCTGTAGTTTACTTGGTTTGAAAGCTGTGGGTAAAATATGCATGGAAATTATCTAAAGTTCTGTTATATAAATATCGTTTTTATATTTTTGTTTCATTTTACGTGCTCAAATGTTGGCTGATATATCTTTAATTTTAGCCTTTGAAGAAAGGAGAGAAGGAAAAGAAAAAGAGTAATTTGGAACTTTTTAAAGAAGAATTAAAGCAGTAAGTTTCACTAGTTGTTATTGCAAATAAAGAAGACACAGGGTCTGGCTACTTTGTTTTTACAGCAATATTTAGGATCATTCTTGCTAAGCTGTTTCCCAGCGTCCCCCATCCCCAAAAGGCTTGTGGCATGGTACAACTTCATTAGCAAAGGCAATGATACTTTTAGAGGGAACATGAAGCTATGCTGGTAGATACTTGTTACAGGTCTATGTGTTTTGTGTCGATAATCAATTGCCATCTGATTAGTTTTCTGGTGTTCCTTGATGCTTTTCCCATTTCTTATGCTGATTGTTGCTGAGAAGTTTACTGCTATTGCTGAAAAAGACTTCTGTTTTGAAATCAAGCATCGATCAGAGCCTTTAAACATGATCAATAACCAAACACCAAAGCCTAGTATGCTAGTTGAAATGAATCGATTTCTTTATGTGTCAGAGGCGTTTGTCTGATTGTGACCTTTGAAGCTATTCAGTACTGCCTTCCTAATCAGAAGAATATCCAGAGCAGTTAAAATAAAATAAAAAAAAAAATTACAATGTTTCAAAGATCAGAATAAGTGAATGAGTGGCTGTATTTCCACAGCTATCTAAGATGATTTTTGGATCAGTTAATGTGAATAAAAACTTTGTTGATTGAATCAACCGGCCAGCTACCCGGATAAAAAATGGAAAGCTAGGTTTGTTTCTTTGCCAGCTGCTGCCACTAGATTACTTGCAAGTGGAATTTGGAATGCAATTCTGTTATAAATTAGCCAGTGTGAGCCTATAAATGATAACACTTATTAACGTGGCCTCATGCATTATTAAAGTTAGTGAAGATACTGCAAGACAGAAGTAGGTATTGTAATGGATGAGAGCATTTAGGTTTTTGGTGTTGACTTACCTTTTGATGTGGATGTAGCAAAGAGTTCAGTAGCAAATTTAAATGTGTATCAGAACTGGGAAGAAAAAGAAGTTTTGTCAGTGTCTCTAAAACTATATCCAGAGGAACTGTGATATGTGATTGAGCTTTTTATATTATAGCTTTTAAAAAGACTTTTTTTTTTTAAAAAGACTTTTAAATTAAGGTTTAGAGATGTACTTCAGCTTGCATAATTTTAAAAAACAAGCTGAATTATGCTTCAAAAGCAGATTCTTTCCGTTTTGAGTGTATAATACAACAGAAAAAGATACACTCACATGTATTGAGTGTAACTGAGCACCATGTATTTGCCCTGATGTTAGATGTGGAAAATAATCTGTTTGTGTTAGAAAACAAGAGGGACTGCATTTTAAATCCATAAATTATTTATTACTTGGTGTAAATGAATTGAACTGACAGCCTTGTATTTCTGGTACACAATATCTTTGTACCAGGGTTTAAGACCAGATTACAAAGAGCCAAATAGTTACTGGTGTGAGTGCTATCATCAGAGGTATAAACAGAGATGGGGTCTTGTATGTACTGGTCAAATGGGGCTGGCTGTCATCGTACATGGTGGCGGCCTATGTGAATAAGGCTTAGAAAAAGTAGGAGAAGAAATAGACGCTAAGGAGTTGTGTGCATCTTGAAAAGTCATCGGAAAAGTCAGTGGATCTCTGTCAGTTAGATGTGGAATTCAAGTCGCTCTTTCAGAGCACAGCTCTTATTTCTGGTCTTGTAAAATGCTTCTCAAACTCTGTCAGTTCTGTTTGAGATTAAAAGACCATGACAGTATGAATGAGGAAGCATGCAGGTGGAATAATTCTGGTGGTTAGCTTCCAGCTGATTAAACAAAAATTAAAACATACTGGCAATTTGAAATTTTTAACAAGCCCGTTGTTTAATAAATATTAAACATGCTCATATTTCTAAAGATGATTGTTTTTTTAGTAAAAACTTTGAAATGTTAAAAAGTTGCTACTTATGTTCAACCTGTTTTGTAGAATACAAGAGGAGCGTGATGAACGACATAAAACAAAAGGTAGATTGAGTCGTTTTGAGCCACCTCAGTCAGATTCAGATGGCCAGCGTCGTTCAAGTAAGTAGATGTTGTTTTTATGCTGTTTGTTTGGTCTACAAAATTCGTTGACTAAATAATATATATATTTTTTATTTATTCAGTGGATGCTCCTTCAAGAAGAAACAGATCATCTGGTGGTAATATAGATTCTTTTCTCATTCAGTATAATATTGTCACTGAAATGCATAGTAAGGATTATGACATCTTTTTTTTTCTTTTTTTTTTTCCTCCTCCATCATTGCAGTACTGGATGATTACGCACCAGGGTCACATGATGTTGGAGATCCAAGCACAACAAATTTGTATCTTGGAAACATTAATCCTCAAGTAAGTTTGGAGACAAGCTGTGAAGTGCAGCTTTGGCATATTTGGGTCCAGCTGAAATGTTTTCAGTAGCCTTTTTTCCTCCCTTTTTATTTTAAGCCATATGTGTATGTTTAAACACATATATGAGGTACAGTTGGCAATTGTAGAGAAAGTATTTGTTTGAATAAATGCTCTTTACATGATGCTGCAAAGATTAAGGTTAAAAATAACAGATAATAGATAGATAATAGCAAAAATAGATAGAAAAAATAGATAATAGCAAAAATGCTGAGTGGAAATTGTTTTTTTTTCCATGGATATCTCCTTGTGGGAAGGATCATATCTCAGAAATTTGATTGTGCTTAGTTTAGAATGCAGTCTTTTTGTTATTACTGTTTTACAGCAGATTTAAGTGGTGAGTTATCGATGAAGAGTTGTTTTTCATGAAACTGAGAGAATTAAAATCTCCACATTTGGACACTAATAAGAATGTGAGCTTAGAAATATAGCAGTGAGATGCTAATTTTTACTTTTTTTTTTTTTCCTCTAGATGAATGAAGAAATGTTATGTCAAGAATTTGGACGCTTTGGACCATTAGCAAGTGTTAAAATTATGTGGCCAAGAACTGATGAAGAAAGAGCAAGAGAAAGAAATTGTGGCTTTGTTGCATTTATGAACAGGAGAGATGCTGAAAGAGCGTTAAAGAATTTAAATGGTAAACAGATTTTTCAGTTTGTGGTTATAACTATCTTGTTAGGAACATTGAGGAGTAACTAAGCATATCTTCAAGTTTTTTTATCAGACTAGTGATAGATACTATACAACTGTTTTCCTGAGGTATCCAGGAAAAGAATTGGAAACATTGGCAGTTTAAGCAATTTTAGTTTACACTGACTGTTTTACTGGCAGAACTGAATGTCATGAAACTATAGCATATGTGAGGGCTGGAAGTTACTAGAGCTTTTTGTCCTGGGTAAAGATGTAAAATTTCTAACTGTTTTGAAGATGTAATGTTTTCTCTCTCCTCTGAAAACAGATTATTTGAAAAAGGAATCTGTATTACTTGCAGTTGATTACCAACAATGAACTTGTGCATAAATTTGACTAGTGCACAGGAAATAATTCTCAGTAATTGGAGATAAATAGGTCCTTTACTTTTGAATAATGTTTACATTTCTAGTACTAAAGAGGTAACCGTAGTACACCAAATGTTTTTGCCTACAGACTATGTTGTATATCTTCTCTTTGGGAGGGAGAAAAAGTATCTCAAGTGTTAAGCAAAGGAAGAGACTGAAAATCAAAAATCCACATCCTTGACAAAAATCATAGAAAAGAAAAGAGTGCTTTTGTCTAGCTTACTCAAAATAGTACTTTTCTAGGACCATTAGTAAGTAGGTTATAATATGCAGGAGTTGTTTGCTTATTAAATTTGGTTTTGAATAACACCATTTTAAATGTGTTATGGGAAAAAAAAACATTTTGAAGTATTACAGTGCAAAAAAAAAACATTTAAAAATTGCTCTGATCATTCTGCTGTGCTGAATATCAAAAGTTTTTTCAATTTTTTTCCCCAACAATTCAAGTAATCATGTACTGTAGTCTCCTGAACATGTACATTGGAGAAGATTAATAAAACATTTCATGTAATTGTCTTTCACTTTTATATGATGTAGTCTAATAGATGTAATACAATAATCAACAATGTAAGCAGAAAATAAACCTGGCAGGCAAACCTAAATATTGCACTTGCACAGAGAAATCTTGAGTGATGCAGAACCAGTTTATAACAACTGCATTTTTACTTTTTTCAGGCAAGATGATTATGTCCTTTGAAATGAAGCTAGGCTGGGGCAAAGCTGTACCTATACCACCACATCCAATATACATTCCACCTTCTATGATGGAGCATACCCTCCCACCTCCTCCATCAGGACTGCCTTTTAATGCCCAGCCTAGGGAGAGATTGAAGAATCCTAATGCTCCAATGTTACCGCCACCAAAAAACAAGGAAGATTTTGAGAAGGTAACTTACAGTACCCTGGGCCATATCTCATTGTTAAATACTACATCTATGGGAGTATTTCAAAGACTTCATAGATTTGCATTGTTCAGGCTGACTTTGGCAGCCCTTAGCATACAAACTCACTGGCTCCCTGCTGTAGCCCAAGGGAACCTAATTAATTCCTGAAGCGCTGTCTCATGTCTGTGTTAGGATACAATGTATTGGGTCTTGACTTATTTTTAGTGCTGCTTTAAATCTAGCTATCATTTTCCCCCTCCAGGCTCCCTGGATATTTTTCTCCTACGTCCCCCCCCTTTTGTTGGCTGCCAAATTGCAGTATCTAAATTATTTTCTTTAGAGAAAATACTACGTTTTAATTTGGGTAACGTTATTTTTACACTAGAGGAGTTGATGTATTTTGTGTAGAAGGTAATTAATCTGGACATTGAGTAAGTATTTTATGCTACTTATGGAGTCAGTTTTCAAACTTTTTCTCTTCTGGAATATTAGCTGATAAAAATGAAGGGTAAGTATCTTGTAATCACAAACCAACTTGATTTACATTTGTAAAAATTTGTTGATTCTTTGAATGACACTTAAATGTTAGGGTTGTTTTTTCTAAGACTTGGGAATAAAGTAATACCAACCTGATCCAAGTCAAATAGTTTAGAATCGTTTCATAAACTTAAGAACTCCTTTCTTAATTATATTCAGTGTAGTACCTATTCAGTGCATCAATGTACATTCTGACAGGAATGTTCTGATACTTTGCAACTAGTGAACCTTTATGGTTCACTGACACAACCATTTGCATTTTGTGTAATTGCTTAGCTATAACTTCACAGCAGTGATTGCCTGCGAAACTTGTGATAGATGTGTAGTATTTTCATTGCATATGTATATTTTTTGCTTGTTACTTGTTAACAATACTCACATATTCTATGTTTATTATCTGATGTGACTTCATATACAGACTCTGTCGCAAGCCATAGTCAAAGTGGTTATCCCAACAGAAAGGTACATGTTTTTCTTTATTATTACTGATCTAAATATAGAAAATTTCCCCTTCGGAATTTTAAAGAAAAATTGTGATGTTGAGGAAAAGGTAATGGCTTGACTGAGCAATGGTTCTTTCATAACAATTGAGAGAGATGTGTTTTACAGTCTTACTATCCTTATCTCAATAACTTTTTTTTTTTCCTTATTGAGGATAGATTAAAGTAATTTTTTATTTATTGAATTTGAGCACTAGAAACAGTTGCAGGGTAATTTTGTGAGTGAACTCTAGGGAGAAACAGATTATCTTAGTGATGCTTTGTAAGTCGGGGCATAAACCTCTAAATACTTTATAGCTAGGATGTAACTGTCTCCAATGTGGTGCTGTGCTTTTTTTTTCCCTTTCTCTCTCTCTTTTTTTTTTTTTTTGAATTGTAGAATTTGTAACTAATTCAGTTAAAAATTGGTTTTAATTTACACTGTTCTAAAAATGTGCAGCAGTCAATAATTATGGTTGCTGAAAAAGTTAGTTCTGTAGTGCAAGGGCTTTTCGCATTTTGGTCTCCATTAGTGCCTCTACCTTCACTCTAGTCTAGGTATACTCTTGCTCAGTTAAGCTGAAACCTTCTCCCAAACATAGGAACACAACACTGTTTTAAAAGTAAATAAGCACAAAAGATTACCAAATTCTCTTTGACATTGGCCTTGGTGAGCAACACCAGCTGAACTGTCTGCGGCAGCGGGGGACCAGGAAAACATCATGGGATGGATTGGGAAAGTATACAGTTTTTGACCAGACATTGGTACGATCGGCTCCAATAAATGTGGTTTTATTATAACTGAAAAACTTTTTTTTTTGTTGGCCAACTTAAGCTAAATGACATTTTAAATGCACTTAAAACTATCATCTTTTTGTACAACACTGTTTTAATTGTCACAAAGTCCCCCCCCTTTTTTTTTGCGTGTGTGTGGGGGGAGAAAGATTTGTAAAGCTAGTTACGGTAGTATATTAACATATTTGTCATTAAATGCTCAAATGCATTTTGACTAGTAATTTTGATGAAATTTTAGGACGGTACAATTTTTGTTGAGTAGAGACATGAATAGTTAGAGTGACTAGGAACGATCTTAATTTGAAAAACCTACTGAGTAGTAGAATAAGTACTTGTAAAACTGTACAGTGCTTCTAGAGTAATTAGCTTGTAGAGAAAAATATGCTTCCATTTTATTTACTGCAGCATTTTGAAAGCTATTGGTAAGAAAAGCTCATGTTAATTGAATTGTATTTGAAAACACATTGCATTCATTTTTTCTTGGCTTTCTGATGACTTTCCAAGATGCTAATGCTAACTGTTAGGAGTATTACACACTGTATTCCATCATGTAAAAATTCTGACAGACTTCAGTGGGATTCTGCATTTAATTATTCTCCTTTAAAAACTGGTATTGAAAATTTTGAACATCTCATGTCTTGACAGTTACTAGAAGGAAAATGTCGCATGTACACGGTCAAGTTTTTTCTGAGAAATTCCCTTTCAGGTAGTAATGTCTTATATGCCAGAATGCATGCAACACCCACTTTCAGCTATGGGATGTACTGGATCTTTTTTTTTCCATACATTTGAGGTCTTTCCAAAGCAGATGTTCTTGTCCAACCATAAGCTGCTCTAAAGCAACTTTATTGTACTTGTTGAGAGAACAATTAGATGAAATCCAGTGGCATGGTTTTACAGGAAGCCAGAATTGATCATATTGAACTTGCCTTAAAATAAACAAATGTTGTAGTAGCTCAGAGACTTGAAAGCTAATTGTAATTTTTTTTTCCTATTCATGTTTTCCAATACAGTTCATATAACAAGAACAGTCTTGCTTTCAGAATACTGCTTTAAATAAAATGGCTTTGGAACTATTGAGACTGTCCTCTTTACTGTGTTTAGGGGATCATAAAAAGCAAAAAGATAGGAAAATTGAGCTGTAGGCAACTGTTTTTTTGTGTGTGTGATATGAGTAGATTTAATGCTAGCTGGCATAAAACAGAATATTTGCAGGTTTGCAGGTGGATGGGCAGGTTTTTTATTACAATATTTTTAAGTTGATTTTTGAAAATCTAATTCATTTTATCTGTGGCAGAGCTTTGAATACTCATGGTAGAAAATAATCACCTAATTACTAAGAAGTGATAGAAAATTCTTCAGCTTTTCAATGCAGCAATTTTTGAATTCTAATTAAAAAATTGCTAAAAGGAAGTATAATGTGATCCATTTAAAGAACCTATATCAGTTTATGTTTAAGAAATTTAATTTAAAAATGTAAAAATCTGTATTTTTTTTGTTTGCATCACATTCAAAGGACACGTACTGTGAAGTTTTTGATATATGTAGGTAATCTGTATTTGAAAAATTAGTATCTGGTTTCTGAGGAAAAAATACAAAAGATTGGAAACTGAAATCAGTATTATTTATAAAGCTTATATGCCACTATATATGTAAGCTATTAGCACGCTTATAAATGGATCCACATTTTCAAATGCAGCTTCAAAAACACGCACTTCAAATATGTTTCTTGCCTGTCTCAGGATGTAGTGCTGAATGAAATGAATGCAGATTTTTATTTTTTTTTTAATTGTGATTTGGTTCACTTGGGTGTATGAGGAAGGAAACATTGAGTGGTATGATATGAAATGATGGACAGTTTTGTTCTATGTCACATACTTGAGTCTTGACCAAAACCAGGCTACCTAAATTTTAATAAATCACTGCCTTGTTTGGCATCAAGAAGGTTATTTGCTTTTCCTTTTATACTTGAATAGTTTGAAAGCTGAATGCAGTTTCTACTGAATATTCAAAACTATTTGTGTTTAATTTTGAGCACAGTATTCAGACATTTGTACATCTGTAGGACTTCAGTTAACACTTTTGTCTTAGTTCTTGATAATTTAGATGAGAGGGCTAAGTTTTTAATAGTTAATTGCACTGTGGTGCTCAGTTGCCCATTTTTATGCATAAGGACTATTAAGCTTCTATTAAGCAAGAGATGGTTGTAGGCTAAGCCGTGGAAATTCAGGAGTGAGGTCTCCTCTTAAGTTATTATTCTACCACTCTTAAGCATGTTTTTATTTTAGAGTGCCTGTTTCTATGATGCAAGGCTATCATACGTTCCATGTTACCTTATCTTTTATACAGTTTTCATAACAATACAGCAAAATAATCTCCTGCACAGTTATAGTATCTTAGATGGAGTGTAGTTTTATATAGTGTTAGGTCTGAATCAATTTTTCTTTAACTGTGTTGTTGTTGTAGGAATTTGCTCGCATTGATACATCGAATGATAGAGTTTGTGGTACGGGAAGGGCCTATGTTTGAAGCCATGATCATGAACAGAGAAATCAACAATCCAATGTTCAGGTGCTTATTACATTGCTTTGGTTTGAAATAGTGTTAACTATTTTTGCTGTTGCTCATGTTTTGCAGTTCTGAACTGCTAACAGAAGTTGTCTTTACTATGTCTATCTTTGTGTGCAGTTTTAAATTTAAGAAATTGTACGTTTTTTTAAGCAAATGCTTATGCTGTCTTTTTATGCGCAATATACTTCTATTTACATTGTTAATGTATAAATCTATATATGGAATATAAAATATTTATTATATATAATATTTCTTATGTATCTGAGGGCTTCAAAGTTATTGGTGGAAGCAGTAGCATACATTAAAAAAAAACTCAAAACAGAATAACTTAATGTAAAGTCATCTTTCTGGAGCCTAATTTCTAACTTTTAGCAAGCCTAATTTCTAACTTTTAGCAAGAGCTTTGATGTCAATGCAAATAGGATTAAACTTTGGTGTAGTGAAGTTGTCAGAATTCCCAGCTCTTGTCATTAGTGGAATTAAAAAAAAAAAATCAATTTCCAAATTTCTTGTGAAATACAGTCTGAAAAACTCTTTCAGGGAAATACTAAATGACCTTTTAAAAATGTTTTATTTGTAGTAAGGTTGAAGTCCTTCATTTTGATTTTATGTACAAATCAAGGAAAATATGCAAAGTAAAACACCTGGCCATTAAAAAATGGTTGTTTTTTCTGATCTTGTCAGAGTGTTTTGACAGTTCACTGGTGGAAAATTTCAAGTCACTTAGTATTCAGTCTGAGTAACCTCATTGTATACCTATGAGTTCCTGCACAGCTTGAGCTAAGGTTGCAGTAGTTCCAACAGTGACTCTTTGCACTGGTGATTCTCCTGCTTTGCCGTGGGGGCTGCACAGTTGTTCTTCCTGACCCTGCTTGTTCTGCTTTTAATTTGTTATGAGAAATGCTGTGCCTGTGTGGAATTCTGCACTTTGCTTTGAAAATTGCATGTATATGTGTGCATGGGGCAATTATTCTGGTTCTGCACAGCTGTGCTTTAGGTGTACATTGTTTCAGCTATCTTGAATTCATTCTATAGCCAAGGTGGGATTGTGGACAGGGGTTGGATATATTTTTGATTACTTCCTTCAAATTTTCTTCAGTTAAATAACTTCTAATATGTCTTGTGTCTCTTTGTTCTCTGGTTTAGGTTTTTATTTGAAAACCAGACTCCAGCACATGTATATTACAGATGGAAGCTATATTCAATTCTTCAGGCAAGTAGAATTTTTAGTGTCAATTTGTAACTTCAAGCATAATGAAATAAAAGAAAAACAAACCAAAACAAAAAAAACCTTTTGCTCTTTATAGGGAGATGCTCCAACCAAGTGGAGGACAGAAGATTTCCGTATGTTCAAAAATGGATCATTTTGGAGGCCACCACCATTAAATCCGTATTTACATGGGATGTCAGAAGAGCAAGAAACAGAGGCATTTGTGGAGGAACCGAACAAGAAGGGCGCACTTAAGGAAGAGTATGAACTTCGATCAATTTCTAGCTCTGTTTTAAATGCTAATCTGCTTATTTTTTTCCTGTTGTG
>VXAA01004397.1:45385-75730 GCA_013399115.1 Anseranas semipalmata | reverse complement strand
TCTCATGAGAGCAGAGCAGAGGGGCAGAATCCCCTCCCTCGGCCTGCTGGCCACGCTGCTTTTGGTGCAGCCCAGGACACGGTTGGCTTTCTGGGCTGCAAGTGCACATTGCTGGCTCATGTTGAGCTTCTCATCAACCAACACCCCCAACACCTTCTCCTCAGGGCTTTCGATCCATTCTCCACCCAGCCTGTATTTGTGCTTGGGATTGCCCCGACCCAGGTTCAGGACCTTGCACTTGGCCTTGTTGAACTTCATGAGGTTTGCACGGGCCCACCTCCTGAGCCTGCCAAGGTCCCTCTGGATGGCATTCCTTCCCTCCAGCATGTCAGCTGCACTGCACAGCTTGGTGTTGTCTGCAGATGACACCAAGAAACACTTTCAACCTCATTGTTGTTTGTTTAATGCTTTTTTGATGGTACTTGCTTTTAAATACACTCTGGATTTTGCTAGATTTGTCATTATTGAACAACGGGTCCTTTCAATGGAATTGCCATTAACCCTTTGTTAGAACGGGATGGGGAGGATGAGAGCTTTTCCCATTTTCTCTTCCCATCTGTTAGTGAGTTTATGTAGCACCTATCTCAGCATTGTTATAACTGAATGAACTGAACAGTCATTATAATCTTAAATTTGTTGATGTTGCTTATCAGAAATTAAAATGGGGAACAGTTACTAATTAGCAGGAAGAGACAGATTGTCAGAGTTCTTTGCCGTGAATTGTAAATGTGGTGGGAATGCCTGTGGTAGTGGAAATATATGCAAGATTTTTTAAAATTTTGCTATCATTGTTCTAATTGTGTTTATAACCTCTGGATTTTTTTTCTGTTTTTGTTCCTTTCATTGTAATTATGGTACAAGTTATAGTTCTGGAAGTCTTAATATGTAATTTATCTCCTTTTTGAAAGGGTTTAAAAAGGTGTTTTAAGAGTGATCTTTATATACAGAGCTCAGGGAAAACCTGAAAGAATTGCTTCTTACTAGCTCTCTGAATCTAATTACTCTAATTCCACAGCCGAAATTGCTTACCTTACATTTATCCATTTTCATTTAGGCTTAAACTAAATCAAAAAAGATAATTATTTTATCAGGGACATTATTCTTCTGTATTAGCTATTTCTCAGGTAGTTTTCCTTGATTTCTGTATGCAGTCAAGACATAAGTGGAAATTTTTTGTTTTGTTCATTTATGTGATGTGCATGTGCTTAGGAGTCATTGAAAAAACTCAGGAGCAGAATATAAAAATATTTTCAGTTGCTTTAGTCCTGAAGATGGCAAAATCAAAAACATTATTTAATGGAAATTCTCCCAAGTACTGTTCATTTCATATTAAAAGTATTAAAATCCTGATATTTCAGACAGAGAGACAAATTGGAGGAAATTCTGCGTGGATTAACACCTCGGAAGAATGATATTGGTGATGCGATGGTTTTCTGTCTAAATAATGCAGAAGCTGCTGAAGAAATTGTAGACTGCATTACAGAATCATTGTCCATTCTGAAGACTCCACTTCCTAAGAAGGTGTGGAGATTTTCTATAATCATACGTTTGTTTTGAGGGAAGAGTTCAATAACAGTTTGCGTGTGTAGTGTACAAGCATTATTTCGTAAGTTTCAGGTAATGTTGAGGTCTTCTAGTAAAACCAGGGCTTCAATTTAAGTGGTTTTTTTTTGTTTGTTTGTTTGTTTGTTTTTTCTATGGGATTTTGTGATATATTTTTATTCTTGCTGGACCTGCTTGTAAATAATGTTCTGCATTGCTCTGAAGTTGAAAACAGCAGAATACTCTGTTCAACCATAAAAAATAAAAACCAGAATGCTACAGTCTGTACTTTGTAATATTATGTAAGGAATACATTCCATGTTAGTGTGGTTAGCAGCCTGTGGCATAACAGGGCTAATTGCCCCTTAGTATGTTTATTAACAATACGTCTGTGTTAGATCTGGTTAGTTCTAATTTCATAGTTCTAGATGGTTTAAACTATCTTCACAGAATCACAGAATCATTTAGGTTGGAAAAGACCTCCAAGATCATCTAGTCCAACCTATAACCTAACACTACCAAGTCCACCATTAAACCTTTGTATTATATCCAGAATATGCATATATTTTCAGGATAATTTAAACTCTAAAGTTATCTTAATTTAAACGTTCTTTTTTGTAGATTGCAAGATTATATCTGGTGTCAGATGTGTTGTACAACTCTTCAGCTAAAGTTGCCAATGCTTCCTACTACAGAAAATTGTAAGTGTAATATTTTAGGTGATTGGTTTAAAAAAAGAGTATCATTCAGTTTTGTGCATCTCTGGATAAATGTAGTAGTAGAGAAATTCACACTTGTCTCTGAAGATACTGTTACAACATTGATTATATTTATATCTCTTTGTGTGAAAATGTATAAGATGTAGCACATTAGTGCATAGGATGCTTTGTAATAAAAAAAACCCAAAACTTGTATATGCCCTATGCAAGTGACCACTTTCATGGAACCTCACAGAGATGAGGATAACTTATGTGCATCTCTTTGTAGAAAGAGGCTGTAGATAATATTCTAGGTATGGTATAGCAAACTAGTAAATTTTTGAGATAGAGTTTTTGGTTTAAGAGGTGGTGGTTTTTTTTTTTTTTTTTTTTTTTTAATTCTTCATCAAGTTTGGAGATCTTATGAGGGGATTATGTACTTTGTTTCTAAGGTGCTGAGCAGAATTTACGAAAAATGAACAAGGGAGAGAACCTTTGCTCTATATAAAAAATTTGGTTGTGTCTGTTGCTTGGAGTCTCAGTAATGTTATGGGTAGCATGATGTTCTAGCGTGTTGCAAAACTATAGTGACTGCAAATTGTGTTTGTTGCTGCAGTGTCCCTTTGCTTTGCCAGTTTATTTTTTATTTTTTTTTTTGAGGGAAGCTCAAGAAGCAAGGCAGCTGTTACTCAATGTGCTTTCACTGAGGGCCTTTCATTGAGAGAACAAACATAACTAAGAATTTTAAAAAATACAAACTGAATTTTGAGAATTCTTTTGTTGTACGTCAGGTTGTAAAACTCCTTTCATCCTCATTCAGTCTTTTCAGGCTGTATAAAGAGAGTGCAGTAGATGTGAAGATCTCCCTTCACAGTTCTGTTGTTGTCAAAGGTGATCTAATATGTAGTAATTATATTTGCCTTATAGTTCAATTCATAGTTACTATAGGGAATGGAATCTTGTGCTTTTGAGTCCTGTATCCCAGGTAATTTTCAAGAATTGTGTATGTCCAGAAAAGATATACTACAAAGTTTAACTAAAGAAATGTATATGTTTAATTCTAGTTTTGAAACAAAATTATGTCAGATATTCTCTGATCTCAATGCTACTTACCGTACAATACAAGGCCATTTACAGTCTGAAAATTTCAAGGTATGTATTTCATTGTTATTTACGTGACCTAGAAGTCAAATAAACAGGTGCTCCTGCACAAGCCATCGAATACTAGGATAGGTAGTTTAAAACCCAAGCTTCCTAATCAAGCTTTACAAAATTTTTGTTTGTTTCCTCTCTTGCAAAGATAGCCTTGAAATTAACTGTGGTCTTTTAAAGTTATTGAAGACAAAGCAGCTTTTGTATTTCACACTTCTTGTTTTCTCTTGTGGAGGAAAGTATAAATGAAATGTTAGGAAGAAAATGAACATGTAACAGATGAAATGTACTACTAGACATAAGCTTGTGGAGTAGAGAGTTTATCTAGTACTTGTATTGCACCAACAAGGCTTTCTAGCTGCTTAATTATTTTAGGATCACCTATATTTCAGTTTCAAAAACATATTTTTGCTGCTTAGTATGGAAAGAAACTTCTGGACTTAACAGCATAAAATAGCTTTTTAACATTTTTGGTGATAAATAAGCTTTGTTTTCTGAGGTGGGTTGAGCAGTCTGACCACTTGTAGTTAAGAATAATTTTCCAGATAGCATTCTGCTTCTCAGCATTGTCATATGCTTGGTCCTGCTCCTCCTTCTACTGTTCTAAAGATGCCTCTACAGCTTTTTTTTCTGTACTAAAGTTTTTATACTGGTTTTTCTGCCTTCACCCCAATTGCTCTAGACTGAGAATCAATTTTAGTTATCTGCTATTTTAAAACTGTTTATTAAATTATGTGGTAAAGATGGGCATTAAATATTTTGTCTCCTCAAGTACATTTAATGTGTAAGGCTTGAGCTGAAGCCCATAATTTCAAATATACTTGACTTTTTAAAATAAATAAATAAATAAAGCTAGAAGTGCCAGTAACAACATAATTTCAGTTCAATAATATGAGTAAGCTGGTATTTTGGATTTTATTTTACAAAGGGAAAGATATTTTCTGTTGCATTTTGGAGAGATTCTTGCTTTGAACTTCTGAGCAGAATGAAATTTACAATCAGGATAGGAACTGTGAGCAGCAGAAATGGATAGTGTAACCTGAATTTAAAGGGAAAATGAAACCCAAGCAAGATTAAAAGGAAAAAAAAAAGTTCCTATATATGTATATATTTTTATGTTACTGGTCTTGCCCAGCATGGTATCCTTGTAGTATACTCCAGTATGGAACTTGTTAGGAGTAGCTCTCTATGGTGTCTTTCCAATCACTTAAAATTTCTTAAAACAAATTAATTAGCATTTTTTTTCCTATTGCTTCTAGCAACGGGTGATGACATGCTTCCGAGCATGGGAAGACTGGGCGATCTACCCAGAACCATTTTTGATCAAACTACAGAATATTTTCTTGGGGCTTGTAAATATCATGGAAGATAAAGAAACAGAGGTAGGTGAGCTTAGCACTGATGCTTAGCAGGTGGTGAGAAAAAGTGTGTAAGTATAAAATAAAACTGGCAAGGAATATTTTGATATCTTTGTTAGGGTGAATAAAGCTGCTCTTTGTAACAGTTAGCAGTTTATGGATTTTGATTTAATCTGAGTGGTATTAACATGCTTAGGTAGCACCACAACCTTTTTTTTATTCCAAATCTTTGCTTTTAAAGACAGGTGTAACACATTTTAGACAGGTGTACCATTTTCAGATGCAAATACTGTCTGATGTGTTTATGCATTTGTTACTTGCAGATTAGGTGCTATGGTGGAGTTAGATTGTGGAACCATTTCAGAGCAACAACTAGTGCAGAACAGAGAGTCATTTCCTATGTACTGGGACTACTTTGTAGTATCTGTGAATTTTGAGTTAGAAGTTCAGGCATTAGTTTTAGTTTCTGAGAGTTCTAAATAATTTGGCATCTGGTTAAATGAACCATCCATTTTCTTTTTGTGTGTCACAGTTGGTTTAATAGAGCCATCTGAGCTTTTGTAGTTTGAGAGAAGTTGTGGTAGATCATTATTTGCACTGGTGGTATTCTACTTTGATCTTTGTGTTGTATTAAAGCAGTAAGTTGCTAACTTTCTAGTTATGCTACACAATTGATCTTTTTTCTTTTTTTATAGGGGTTATTTTAAACAGGGTATGTAGGGAGTTTTAGTTACTGTATAGAGTGACGTGTGAACTATTATTCAATATTTGAAGCTTGCTGCTCAAAATTTCTGGAATACCATTAGCACTGAGTGAATGGGTACTGGTTTGTTTACAGTTATGTATAAATATTATTTAAAGAGAATCAAGACAGTGGAAACCAATAAATAGATGCATGCTTAGGATAAACTCATTTTGTAACTGTTTGGAAACATGGCTTTCAGAATAGCAGGAGAACTGCTGTAATTGGAAGGTCAGGTTATTTCCCTCAGTGATAGAGCCAAGAGAACGTGCACATCTGAAGGACAGTGCCTGTACCTAACATGTTAGAAACAATATGTAGATAAGTCTTCCATTTACACGTGTTCCTGAAATTTGTATTCTTGCTAAATAGTTGATATTTTTGTCAGTTTTTCAAATTACTGGTTCTCAGGGAATCTTTCATATGTAGTAAGTATAATGTATCTGACTTTAATTGGCTCATTTCGAGCTAAACCTGATTTTAATATCTCTTCGTTGGAATACAAGATTCTTTGGAATAGATATTGCAAAGCTTCCAGTGCATTATGGACAAATTCTAGGTTCTTGCTCATAGTTTTGTATGGGAAGATACTGCCATATTTTTCCTCTGCAATAAGGAATTGTACTTGGTAGCAAAAACTATGTTAAAGTCAAGGGGTTTTTTGGGTGTTCCAGGTCATTTTAAAGCTACTCCTTTAAAAAGAAATGAATCAATAAATTCATTTCAATAAAGAAAAACAATTTAGATTTATTCTTGAAAGAATTCAATATTATTTGCTTTCAGGAAGTACCAGATGATCTTGATGGTGCTCCCATTGAGGAAGAGCTTGATGGTGCTCCATTAGAAGATGTGGATGGAATTCCTATTGATGCTGCTCCTATTGATGATCTGGATGGAGTCCCAATTAAATCGCTGGATGATGATCTTGATGGAGTACCTTGTATGAAGTGTTTCAGCTTTACTTCCACTTTGAATATTCGATTTTTGATGATAGTTTTCTTTACAAATAGTTTTTACAAATACAGCCAAGAATTGATATGGCATGTAACTTAGTAACTGGTTAATTTCAATTTATCCTAGGAAGAATTAGTTTAAAAGTTTCTTTTAGATTGTAGTTGATTCGAGAGACATAGTAGATATTTTTTGATGTTATAGATACACACCAGGTTCCAAATCCTAGTTTCTTTTTTTTCTTCATTTAATAAAATACTATAATATACTTAAATATTTACATCAGATTGTTACATTAGGATTTTTCAGTTTGAACTTCTGAAGAGCTTCAGAAATGATTTTTCTGGGTCTTTCTCCAACAGTGGATACAGCTGAAGACTCGAAAAAGAATGAACCTATATTTAAAGTTGCTCCTTCAAAGTGGGAAGCAGTGGATGAATCAGAATTGGAAGCCCAAGGTTAGTTTTCAAAGCATCTGCTAAAATAAAACCCTTTCCTAAGTAAACTGAAAGTTTAATGTCATTTACCTATTTAATGATTATTTTCAATGGGTACGTTTAAAAGTGCTCATATGATTTCTGAAGTAATACAGTAGGGTTTTCTATTGTGATTTTCTTTTTGGTTGTGTCTTCAGTGAAGGAAATAGTGTATTGTGTTTTTATTGTTCTACTTCAGTAACCTACCAACCTTTAAAGCTAACTTCCAATTCATTAAGAATAAATATTGGAAAAATCTGGATACTTTGTCAGTCTTTTCCCAAATATTTCTGTGAAAGATAAGGTTTTATAAACTAACAAATACTTGGCTGCTTCTGAAAGGTTTACTGAAACGTGATAGGCAGTGTGAGTGAATATCTCTGTGAATAGTAAATATTCTGATAAGGTACAATTTTGAATATTTATGGAATAGGAAGTCTGTATTAAGTGCTAGATGCTGTAAAATTTTATCATATTGTAATTTTTATCATATCTAGAGATACTAATTTTCAGATAAAGCAGTAGCTTTTTCTTGTTGTTGAAATTATCTTATTGTGTCTTCTAGCTGTTACTACTTCTAAGTGGGAGCTTTTTGACCAACATGAAGAATCTGAGGAGGAGGAAATTCAAAAGTAAATATTTGGATTTTTTTTCTTCTAGTCTTTATGTGTGGCATCTTGCTTTAATGAAATACTTTTAACTGGAACTAGTGGTGCAACTTAACTTATAAAAACATTTGAAACATATTTGCATTGGCATTGTATCTTGCTAGCACATAATTATCAAGTTGGTTTTGCTTAGTATCTTAAAATTGAGAGCACTTAAATCATTTTTCATTCTAATGAAAAAATACTCATTTTCTACCTCTGAGGTTGAGTGTCTTGAAACTCCTTATAACATATTATAAGAGCAGAACAAAAATGGAAATTTCAAAGTAGGAAAATAAGAAAATGGAGAGAATCAGGGTTTTAGCAGGATGCTTTTAGCCCCCATAAACATGTTAAAATGGTAGAGCTGTTAACCATAATCTTTAAAATGATGCTGATTTGATAACTTAATTCACCTTAAATAGTAAGAACTAGGGGAGTATTTTACAGTTTGGAAGTCTTGAATGTCAAATTTATATGTAAGTATCTAAAACTCTGTCTTTCTCTGCTAACACAAAAGAACGAATAATGATCTGATGGGTTTGGATATATTAGGATGCTAGTTGATGCCATGCTGCTTGTTGTTTTTGAACAGTCTTGCTTTGTTCTTTAGGCAATTTGAGAGCATCTATTAGTAATGCTCTAAACAGCTTCCTGCATTATGTGTTGTGCTGCAGCACTCTAGTGGCCAATCTGCTAATATCATTTTGAATGTTTGCCATGTTTCAGGTTTGCCTCTGAAAAGAAAATGTAGTTAATTTTGTTCTTTTATAGAATTAATTATATTTGAAAAACACGATTAAAGCAATTAAAGAGATTTTGTTGAGGTAATGAACTTGTTTTATGAGTTCCATCTGGATTTGCTGACTAAATTTCAAGAATTCTTCTGCCTTCTGTTTATGCAAAAAATATAAATTACCTGACTAATAAAAACTAATGATTTAATTAAATCTCACAGATCAAGACATTTTTGGAACTTCACACTTTTACATAACAATCGTATTTAGCAGATTTCAAAACTAGTAACTAATCATAGAAACGAAGTAGCAGAGATAGTAAATTTTGTACCGGATTATTGTCTTCAATACATACACACCACTTAATTATCTGTTTTCTGTAAAGTCAAGAAGAAGAAAGTGAGGACGAGGAAGACACTCAGAGTTCTAAGTCAGAAGAGCAACACATGTATTCAAATCCTATTAAAGAAGAGATGCCTGAATCCAAGTCATCAGTCAAATATTCAGAAATGAGTGAAGAGAAGCGTGCCAAACTCCGAGAGATTGAGGTCAGCATCTGGTATATTTTGTGCCAATTTTCTGTACCATTACAATTTTCTCTGCCCCCAAGTTCATTACATACTACTGGGGATTATTTTGAAATATTATTTAAATATATTGAAATATTATAGTTCTATATAGGGTATTTTAGTCTGGTGTATTTTTATAAAAGTATGTTTGTTCACAGCCTTGCCTTGCTTATGTTCGCTTAATAAATAATGCAGGAAAAAAATGAAAATTTGAGTTAGGGGATACTGTATGTTGAGAATTAGTTTTTTGTTTTGTTTTCTTCTCTCCCCAGTATCCTTTTCAGTACCACTGGTAGCCTTAGCTTGCTTGGGTTCCTCTGCGCTTTCTTCCTCTTGGCAAATGGGAATGATTTTTGGATGTGGGCTTAGTCCTATGCCTTTCTTGTTCTCTCTGTCTCTTGCATTGAAGTCCTGGTGTATGTATTTCATTGCATTTAAAAGTAGCTCTTTCACTACGTCAGCAAGCAAACAAAGAAACAGATGCAACTAAAGCAGGTGGTCTTGGAAGAGGGGCATTTTAACTGAAGACTTAAATGTAGTTTGTAGGGCTCGCTTTTTTTTTTAATCCTTTCTCCAAGCGTAGGTGTTAGCATAACTGTTAAGGATGATGCACAGATTCTCATGCCTTCATATTGGCTTCCAAGCTTGTTGTTGAGCAGGTTCCTAGAACTTGAATTTAGCATGAGCTTTGTTTAGCAGTGAAGCTAGATTTTTTTTTTCTCTCGTACAGTGCCATGCAAATCAGGTTTAAAACTGGATGCTAATTTCCATTTTTTATTCCGTATTAAAGCCCATAATACATTGATACTGAATTTTTCTGTACCTTCTGTTCAGTGCATTAAAATCATATTAACAAACTGTTAAGCTACTGTTGCAGTTGGAGCATCTCCAAGTGACAGTTCATAATTTTGAAGGTGGAATTGTAACTGCCTACTTATTTGTGCATATACTAGTGTAATATACTAGTGTAATATACTAGTTAGCTAAAATGAGACATTAGCAAACTCCTGTAATATTCTTTAAAGATATACAAGCAATAATATTTTAAAACATCACACCCTTTGTTTCTCCCAAATATGCTACTATTTAATAATTCAGATTATCAAAATTAATGGACTGTAACTAAGCACTTACATGTCTCTTGCTTTGCATAGCAATTTGAATGTTCATGGTACATAGCCATTCTTTGAGAAAAGCTAAATGGAACTTACATCTCACTTAACTCATCGTGGCAGTAGTTTTGTAGAAAAAATATATGATGTTAGACTAATGAAAGTACAAGTGAAACCAGTTTTCATTTTGCTGTAGTAATGATTGTAGCAGTTATGGAAAGGGCTCATTTCAGATTGTGTATCTCTTGTAGAAGTTATCCTAGCAGTCATTGAGGTAGATTATGAAGTCACTTACTTCAACCATTGTCAATTTGACACTGCAGGACTTCATAAATGTATTCCCTGGCTGTAACAGATTTAGATAGTAAACATTTGAGTTTTTCAAATATGTGTTGCCATCTATATCGTTTGTGGTAAGTAAATTACCATCTCAGTTTCAGACTTTTGTAATCACCAGCAAAGGAATGTAATTTTTTTCATTTTCAGAACATTCCAGACGCTATGTAGAAATACTTAGATTTTCAAATTTCTGCTCGAATTTGTCATTGATGGATGAGTACTCCCTGTACTAATTTAAATTGTTCATGCTCAAAGTTTCTTCTTGGTGCAGTCCTTGCCAAAGAACACATCTATTATTCAATCTGAGGAGAGAAACTAAAACAACAACAACAACAAAAACAAAACAAAGCAAAAAAAACAAAAAAACCCACAATTGCTAGCTTTAACAGTGTATATTGGATGGCATAACTGTTAAAAATGTCATCTAAAATCTATGACAAAGTCTAATTCTCTAGCAGTTTACGCAGTGGCAACTGGGGAAGCTGAAGCTTGTTTTCTATGCATTTTTAGGAAATTTATGCCATAGAAACAACCACTCTTTCTCTTAGCACAATCAGAAAATTACGTTCCTCAGTTGGAGTGGAAAGCACAGTAACAAACTTAATAAACTTTGGCCCTGTCTACATATAGCAGAGACTGGTGCTGTCAGAAGAGGCAGGTTATTAACCCTTTCTCTGCCTCTTTCCCTACTCCCAACCATTAACCTTGCTGAAATGTGAATTCTTTCCAGAACTTACCAAGAGTAGAGGCTTTTTTTTAATAATGCTGAAGAACAGCGATTTCTTAACTGTGGTTGTATTTTTTGTTTGTTTTGAAGTTTGTATAGATCAGCACTCTGCTTTTCATTACAGCTCAAATTTGAGAGTGGTCTTTACAGTGCTGAGCATCTAACTCTCTCCCCCTCTCTGGGACATTAAAAAAAAAAAAGAAGTATATTCTTCTCTGTGAAGAGAACTCAGTGATGCAAAGAAAAACGTTTTTTTTTTAGATTGCCTAAATTGTTCATAAGGCTTGTTTCCTAAGAGTATACAAAAACTCTCAGAAAAAATGAATCACCATTGTCTTTCTTGCACCTTTCTCTAAGGTACTTTACCTCTGTCTCCAACTTACAGAAAGACTTTGAGCTCCAAAGTCCATGACTGTCTCCTGTGAAGTGTCAGGGGCACTATCTTTCTAAAAATTTGCTTCAAGAATTGTTTTGAGTTAAGCCTGCATTCTCTCATGCTTTAGATGTATATCAAACACTTTTGGCATGCTTAACTGAAGCAAATCTCCTTAGCTTCAGAAGCTGGAATCACCTGGATATACCAATGGATATACTTCAGGCCTTCAGAACACTAACTGCTTTTGTATTGTTTTTTTTTTTTTTTCCTTTACCAGGTGTAATTCCAATTTTATATTGCAGATGGTAACTTTCTGTAGTAACTTGTGATCTTAAAGTCTCTCTTATTACAGAGGTGCTCATTTTGGAAGGTGCAGGAACATACTTGTGAACAAAATGACAAGGTGGTTAATTCCTTTAAAGTTTACTGATTAGTTTTGTGCTGCACAAGATCTTATGATCGTACCCTGAAAAAGCACAGCGCAGGCTTCATCTGCAGCAGAAAGGCTCTTTATAAATCCAGACATATCAGTGATTCCAAACGGGTCAGAACCAGCGTAGGTTGTCCTGTTTAGTAGCTATCATTACTCACCTTTGTGTTAGGCAGCTGAGACCTCAAAGTAATGTTTGATTTCTTAACTAGAGGTAGAATCTTTACTCTCTTGATATGAATTACTATACCACACCAGATTAAAGTTCCTTGAGTGTAGTATTCAATCTCCAACAGAGAATGGCGAGGGCATGAGATAAGAATGGATTAAACATAATCCACAAGAGAAGGTTGTATCTGAGGCCTATTCTGGATTTAAAGGCCCTCTCTACCTTTGTTGAGAAACTGAAGTTCTGTATGGTGTCCCTTCTTTCTTTCTCTGCATTATACTCATTTTTGTATATTTGTTGATCAAGTCATAGGAGCTGTCTAAGGCTTGTAATTATCTCTGTAGCAATATAACCTTTTGGTCTCTACAGTCTGCAGAGGTTTCTGTATCTAGCTCATTTGAGGAAGCTGCAAAGTGTCAAAAAGATACCATATTAAACATCTTACTCATTGCAGCTTAGTGATAACAGATGAGACAAATTGCCTCTTGCTTGACCAAAAGTTTTGCTATTTATAGCAGTTCTTCCTTGGAAGATAATGACTATCTTAATTCAGCAGAGATTCTGGTCTATTTTAAGTCTTTGAATCTACTTCTTCTTTTTTACACAAAGACAATAGTGAGGAATTGCTTAGCTCCAAGCCACATGGCATCCTGTGCGTGTGATTGAGCACACCAGAGTTCTGTTATGGCTGAAGAGGTATTTAAAATCCGCATATCAGTATAACTGTCATCTGTTGTTAATAACATTGTAGCTGCAGAAATCACACTGCCCATAGACTCATTGGAAAACTGAAGCTTCCAAAGAAATATTTTGCTCTACTTCTGGCGAAGTGTTGGATTTGTTGCAGCCATTGTTAGGGTGAGTCTGTTTTAAGGAAGAGCAAAGCACTTTGGGCTGCTCAGAAGTCTATCCTGTGTGTAATCCCTCTAGATTTGAGTGCAATTATGCATCAAACAGAAATTCCTATCTTTCATCAATTATTTGGTGATTAACTTCCCTGTTAATCCTAGTATATCATACATAGTTACTCTGCTTCAATTAAGTTGTGTTTGAACCTGGCCATTTAAGTTCTGAGGCTGTATACATGTGCAATAATGTCTTGTTAAAAAGTCTTTTTCCCCAAAGATCATTGTGTATGAACTCAGTATCAGCAGAAGATTAGAAAACCAAGAACAATTTTGGAAAATTGATTTATTTTAGACAAGGGACCCACAGCACATCTGTTTGTGTCAAAAAAAAAAATTGTAGCTTGTGAAAAAGCTACAAGCAGGGCTTAGTTTGCATCAATCTGTGGTTTGTCTGAATGGTGGTAGCAAGATGTTATCCTTTGCTGTAACTTGATAGCTTTCTGGTTATTCAGTAGTCAAAACCTCAACTTCTAGGGAAGGCTGAATCTATTAAATGACTCTTCCATGCATTTGAGGAGGGAGGGAAAAATTTCAAAATGAGAACTGACAGAAAAGATACATGATGTGGAGCTGTTTCTCTTGAATTTACGTGAGATACCTCCTTGTGTTTAGTGAGAGATATGATCCCTGCATTGGAGCATCCAGTTGAAATTGCTTATAAGAACTTCAGTGATATTTGACACCTTACAATCTGCTTTGCAGTCCCTGTTAAGAGTTGTACTGCTAATGAAGACCTCTAAACTCTGTTGTGGGAGACTTCTGTCTAAAACACAAGCAAGAAATTAGCATTCCAAAGTTTTAGCACAGGAAAAATTTTCCTCTTCCATATAAGCATGCATATTACTGACTTCAGAGATGGTCTAGATAAAGTCAGTATCACTACTCCTAAGAATGAATGAGCTTAAAAGTTTTTCTCTGTTGTACAAGAGTAGTTAAAGAGAAGAATAATCATTTCATTGAGAATATATTAGTTCTTTCTGAAAGCAAGTTAACTAAGTGGAATGTTTCCAACATTCTTCAGTTAGATGCTTAAGCAGATTTAAGCCTCAGTTTTAAGGATCTCTTTATGCTGGAGGGGTATCTGCAACTCTGAGAGGAATATAAGTATCATATACCCTATGTGAAGTGATCAATCAGAAGAACATTTGGTACAGCCAGTATGCCTGGAGTAGTGAAATGGTGAAGGGAGATGACCAAAACAAAGCAAGAAGCAGAAGCTTCTATACATCAAAGCGTAGGATGAGCTGAATCAACCGCTCACCTCTGCTGAAAGGGAACGTCCCGATCCTACCTGCGAGCTTTGGCACTTGCTGATCCTTTCCCTGAGCCAATACAACTCACTAATGCAGGAAAAATCATGGGTTTGTGGGGTGGGTTTCTGCTGGATTAGTGAATTCATCTGGCTCATGGAAGGCTTGGCCAAGCACTGCTGCTGCTATAAGGGAAGGATGGAGGAGGAACCCTTTGTCTGGAGCAGAGGAATGGAGAAGATAGGTGGAAAAGAATAATTTTTCTGTAGTGAGCTGTTGTTAGCTCAGCATTTTGTAACACATGGCCTCCTTTGCCAGGGGTTGTAGTAGGCCTGATTGACTGTGTAGCACATGAAATAGTATTATGTTAGTAAAATCATTTCTCTCAAATCAGCCTCTCTGTACAAACAACCCTGGAGAGGAAATTCACTTGTTTTATGTCATATGTCAGTCATTTGATTTTAATATTTAGTGTTAAATGGAGAAAAGGCAGTTTCTGAAGGACAACTTCTAGCAGATAAGAGAAGTTGAAACAGCATATTAAGACACCTGCAATAAATGGTCTCATTTTGAAAGAAAAAGGCAGATAATGATCTAAGAAATATAAGGACATAGTGTTCTAATGATGGGAACAGAGTTTAGCAGAATGACAGAAAAAAATCCCTTTATTTTTAGTTCTTGATAGGTCTGTAAACAAATGCAGGTGCCTACAGACAAGTATGCGGTTTTGTTGCTTTGATCCAGTTAAATAAAGTTAGTATCTTTGTATTCAGAAACTTGTATGGAAAGAATGAAGAACACAGATTTTAAATTACGGAAATTTCATTTTCAGCCACCTGCCTAACTGGATAATAATAAGCCCGATAACCTAATGGTCAGTATTATTTTCACAGCTTAAGGTGATGAAGTTTCAGGATGAGTTAGAGTCTGGGAAAAGACCCAAGAAACCAGGCCAGAGTTTTCAGGAACAGGTTGAACACTATAGAGACAAGCTGCTCCAGAGGGTAAGAAATGTTCTTTGTTTGGCTCTGATTCTGTGATAGGCTTTTATTGAGTTTATCAAATGTAAGGTGGCATTAAGTGTAACAACAAATGGTTCTTGTTAAAATTCTACTGTAATGTCAAACTGCATGTCTAAATCCAAGTGCTTTCTGCACGGTAGATGTAATCTCTCTTTTTAATCAAAATAAATGTAATATTTCACACTGTATAGATGAGTATCATTGGACTATGTTGAAACCTTAAAGAGGTCACTTCTGGATCAACTACTTAAAGCAAATCATTAGGTATAGGAAAGAGAGAGCATTCAATTGAAGATGTTCATCAGACTTCAGTTTTTCTTTTTGTAATTGACCAATTGTGCTAAAGGCTTCCAAAGGAAGAGAGAGAGTAGTACTAAGCAGCACATGCACTTCTGATTCTCCAGTGTCTATGATTTTCTGGGTAATGCCAGCTCAGACTGTCACCCAAAAGTGAATAATTCTGTACCATTACTATTTTTAGTAGTCCTGTCTGGACTACGAAGTCAGAGCAGCTTTAAAAGTTAGTATTGTATGCGTGATGTCTTGTGATCTTGAATCTTTGAAACAACTGAAAGAAAATGTAACCTGTTTGGACCATGTGTTTAGTGAGAAAGAGTGAGGGGCAGTTGCTTCTCTAATCTGGTTTCCCAGTCTGACAGATCAGCGATGAAGTTACAGATACCCATGCAGTTTCTTGGAAGCTACATACAAATAAGGCAGTTTTCACCTGGTGTTTGTCACTAATTCTTCGGGTTATTTAGTGCTCAAGATCCGACTAATTCACTGAAGTAATTTTGCACAGTACCTGGAAAGAAAGAGACTTGTGAAAAGTAAGAAAGGTGATCCTGAAACAGATTTACACATTTGGAGATTGGTGGTAGCAGTTAAGACTTTAATTGTTATATATAACTTTTCATTTACATGTAGTTACATCCTAAAACTTCCTACTTCCTCAGTGTTTTCTGTAATTGGAGAAAGAGGTGATATGTACAGTAAGCACCAAATGTTTAGTGTGACAGTCACCCAAAAAACCACGAACTGAATCGTAATCTTTGTTAGATGTCTTGTGTTGAATTAGTTCAACCAGTTTACGATATTGTAGGTTTTTAATAATTATCTCACTTTTTTGTTTTCCCTTTCAGTGATGAAGTTAATATTTAGTTAAGAAATATTTCATGATAATTGTAACAGATATTCTTTAAAACATTAATAACCCCACTGTTAAGGGAATAACTTTTTTTCTTTTGCTTGAGCTCCATAAAATGTTAGTTTTTATAATAATGTAATACTGGCTTTCATTGTATTTCCCACAAACTTGGTAGTTGGTCATCATTTTCTGTCTAATTTACTATAGAATAAGCTTTCTATGAGTAAATTTTCTAGTACTATTGTATATTCTTAACAGAATGGGAACCTATTGCTGTTTAAAATGCTCTTTATCCCTATTTATTGAGATAAAATAATTAGTTACGCTACCAAATAAACTAGGCATGTCTTAAGAGCTCATTGATTTTAGTGGAATCTAACAATAGCATGTAATGGATATGTATAATTGTAAGGGACATTTTTAAATGTTAATGGTAAATTCTCTGTGTAAAAACATGAGACTAGATGCAGTATAGTTATTTGGTATTTTCTGCAGTTGTGTTATTCCCCTGCTTCCCTGCCCCTTTCTTTCATTTAGTTAAATGACCACTTTTTTTGTCTTTCCTTCCATATGGAGTACGTGGTGAAATATCTATTTATGTTTTGCCATGTAAGGATTTTTTTTTTTGTTAGTATTGGAAGAAGCATATCTCTGTTTTCAGACTTGCTGTTCTGTGTTTATTTTTGTATAATTAATTTTCTAATGATCTAATAGACAAATGAGGTATGCCTGGAGTGTGTATTTTCTTTCAAAATGGTCCTGGCGATGTACAGACACGGATTTTTTTTTCTTTTTTTTTTGAGTGTAGAATTTATTAAAGAACCTGATTTGTGGTAGTTAGAAAATTGTCTCAATTTTCAGTCTGGAGTCACGAAGCTGAATGCATCTGTTTGAGTAGAAGGAGGTTCCTGGTATTCCTTTCATGTTTATTTTAGCTTAGAAAATCTATTACAGCTGTAATTTTTCCCTGAAATTTGTAAAATTGGAGACTGTTAATTTCCAATTAGATAGTCAGATATACTCTCTCACATAGGGTGCCATCTTTCATATTTTTTGTCAGTTCTTGTGTTGCAATAAATATTTCTCCTGTGTAAGAAGCAGCAGTAAAGGTTTGGAGAGTGGGTGTGGTGTGACCAATAGTTTCTTCCCAGATTAAGTGGTGTGTTCGTTCAATACTTAGTGCTTTTATGCTGTTTGTGATTAGCTTCTTGATTATCTTTACTTTAATAGTCGCATCTTATCTGAAATAATTAATTCTTCTAATAATTCAGGAAAAAGAAAAAGAATTGGAAAGAGAACGAGAAAGGGACAAAAAGGACAAGGAAAAATCTGATTCTAGGTCCAAAGATAAGAAGGAAAAGGAGGAATGTACACCAACAAGAAAGGAGAGGTACGACTTTACTTAAAGTGGGTGGGAGGAAAATCCTCACAGTTAATATCTTTGTTTACAGTGGCAGCCTTGAAGTTATGTTGTATCACAACACACCTTTAAATTAAAAAAAAAAAAGGCAAAAAAAAGCTTGCAATATTAAAACATGCTTCAAAATTTCAAAGGAATTGCTGTTTTCATCCTGCTCAGAGTAACTTAGCCTTTTGAATAGAATCCTCTTTCTGTTTATTTAAGCCCTGAGGAAACTTGATAAGATAATGAGCAACTGAAAGCAGTGTATATTTAACTGTCTTTTAGCAGTAAATTGACTGCTGTTTATTACTCCGAAAACTGTAATGGAGTCATACCACAAAATAATTTGTGGTGGCTTAAATGTTATTCATCTAATTGTGAAAACTCTTCAAAACATCAAGTTTAGGGTAATTGATTGTATAATCTTCTAATACTTCTATAGAAAGATCTTCCGTGCTATTAAGTGGTAAAATGCATTGCTTTTCAGGAACCTGTGACAGAATGTTTTTACATTGCTATAAACAAAGATGAGTCATAGGCCTTATTTTTTGTTTCCAACCAGAGAAATTCTGGTGCACATGTTGGACTTGATTTTTCAGTAACAAAAAAGCCCACTACTTTTTAGTTACTTAAAAAGATCTACTGTTACACTGGCAAAATAAAACTGGCTACAGAAGGAATCAGTTTTCTTAATACACATTTTTACTTCTATGTCTGTGTTTATGTACGTAACTGTATTTGCTTTCTTTACAAAGGAAAAGACGACATAGTGCTTCACCTAGCCCATCTCGCAGCAGTGGCAGTAGACGAGCAAAATCTCCATCACCAAAATCGGAACGCTCAGAGCGCTCTGAACGGTCCCACAAAGAGAGTTCACGTTCTCGTTCATCACATAAAGACTCTCCAAGAGATGTCAGTAAAAAAGCCAAAAGGTAAGCTGGAATCTGTTCTGTTTCAGGTTGTATGAAACCTAGTTAGGTAGTTTTGGGGATTTTTAGCAGAGCACATTGAATACACAAGCATTTTCTCTCATAATGGATTATGTTGCTTGTTCCTCATTAACATCTTTGGACAGTTGGTGTCTAAAATGTGTATGTCCTTCTACATTGATAGCTCAAGACTGTTCACTTCTATGTTTTTGTTTACCTGGTCCTTTGTGAGCTTTTTATTTTCAAAGGACGTATCTGTAGCCCATAGAACTCCTAGAATTGTAGTGAGCATGCCATCTTTCACTGGTCTTCTACGTGAAGCTCCTCTCTGACATTTTTTTCCATGAATAAAATCTAGATTACTTACTGGTTATGGGGTTTTGTTTACAAGAATAGATACTACCTAATTTCCAGACTGACACAAATATTAACCTCTAGCTAATGTTAAGGCTGAGGTGAGATTTTATTATTGTATTGGTGCTTTTGTTGCTTTAAATATTTTGATTGCTGTTTCTGTCTTAGTTCAGTTTCCACTTCTTTAAGAGGTCTAGAATATCTTATTGCACAGACATGCTGAGGAAATTCCTGTGATGCTGTTGAGAAAAATCATAGTACATACTTACAGTAATCAGATTCTTGTGCTACAGTTTAGGAATTCAACTAGAATTAGAAAGGTATTTTATTATATATACACACATATATTTTGTTAGAGTTAAGATGATGGCAATTCAATTTAGATCATGTGAGTTTCATTACCTAGGTGTGGGTAAGATGACAGCGTCCATTTTCTTCTCTGGGGTTACATCACAAGCTGAACAAGAATCAGAAGGATTTCAGCATAACACAATTCAAGATAATCTTTCATTTCTGTTATCTTCTATATGGATATAGGCTGCTATAAACATGAGCCAAGGTGGCTGAGGCATATGTGGAAGGTGGTAAATTCCTTATCTTGGTTTCAGAAGGACATGAGTTCGTGTCATTTTTCCTGTGGCTTTCTAAGCAGTGCAGTTGAACGAAAATACATTTAAAACCTTATAATGCAGAAATTGCCTTTTTGTAAAAAACAAGGTAATTCTGTTGCTTCCCTTTAATAGAGAAAAGAATTTTCTACCTAGATTATCTCAAAAAATAAATGCCAAGTAACTGGAGAAAAAGTTGGTATTATCAATTAGCATTTGACATAAAAATTGATTTTTTTTGCAGGTCACCATCTGGTTCCAGGACACCCAAAAGATCAAGAAGATCACGATCTAGATCCCCTAAAAAGTCAGGGAAAAAATCCAGGTCTCAGTCCCGTTCTCCTCACAGATCTCACAAGAAGTCAAAGAAAAGCAAACACTGACAATGTTGATATTTTTTATGATGCTGTCACTTACTGGAAATGCGGTTTTGTTTTTGTGCCTGAACAGTCTGTTTAAAAAAAAAAAAAACAAACAAAAAACCACACACAAAAAAACAAAAAACAAAAAAGCATTCCTGATTTTTTTTGTGAATGCACGTGTATACTCATGAGTATCTGCATCTGTAGACCTGTCATTGTTTTATATTGTACAAAATATCTTCATTGTGACTATTTCCCAAATGAAACATTTTTGTGTTTAGAAGTTTCATCAGATATGTGTGTAACTGATCTGCTGGCAGTAGTGATATTTTGTTTTAGAATGTTGTGACATAGCAGAAATAACTCAAATGTTCCCCCTTTTTGTAGCTTTGACAATTTGAATTAGATTTCAAATAAAATCTGAACAGAAAATTAAGATGTTGTTTTCTTGCCCCACTGGTGATACAGTTTTATAAAGGAATTCATAGTTTGTTTAGAAGTACTGTGTATTTCAGACATACTATGGTGCTTAGATCTTCAGTATATTAATAGCTCTGTTCGTGTTTTCTCTAGTTTGACTATCCAGATAAATGCACCCTTTGAATCCAGTGGATGAGTTTTCTTTCCCACCATGATATTTTACTGTAAGAACAGTTGAGCAGTCTGGTACCTAACATGATAAGCTTCACAAGTAAATCTTTGCTTGGTATTTTGCCATTTTAATTGCAGGGAATATTTGTGAAACCAGAGTCATGTGGGTATTTTTGGCTTTGTTTTTCATTTTAAAAAGGGCCTCTGCAGAGGTGCATCGTGTGTATATATATCATATGATATATATGCTGTATCAACAACAAGCCATATTTATGGCATTCACAGGGAACAATAGAAAGACAGCAAGCATGAGGCTCTGTGACTTCTTCCTCAAGTATAAGTACAGTAATTCCAACTGACAGTACATTACTGTTTTCAAAAATGATTTTTACTCTGAAGGGACTTTTACATTGTTTTATTGAATTTATTCCTCTGTTGTGGAAATCCTTCAAAATAGAGAAAAAAAACTGATTTCTTAAATACATATTTTATTTATTAATATTTTGAAAGTGAGAGGCTGTTAAACTTTTTTTTTTTAATGTTGAGCTTTCTCTTCTCCAGACATGTTTTGTGTTAGGCATTGATGTGGCTTTAAATCACTTCACCTTGGCCTCTATCATGCAACCTTTCTGTGGGTGGGGTGGGAGGAGGGATGAGAAATGGGGAGGGTTCAATGTTTATACTTGGAGGAATGGGCAGACTGTAATAAAAACATAAAATTAAAAGGGATCTGGCCTACTGTGAGCTGTTTCTAAAAGCAAAAAGTTGTATTTACTACAGGCACGGAGTGCTGGATGATGGCCTGCTATGATACTTGTGTATTTAGAGGTTCTACATTTGTTAGAATTTTGTAAATGTGCTAGGGAAAATCTTTTCTTGTATATGTATATAGCCTTAGAGGCAACACTTTCAGAAGCAGGATCTAAAAATGTCTTTTGAAAAACATGCGTATTTAATTATAAAAGAATATATATTTTCTCAATTTTTTTCCTGATGGGGGACTTTGTTATAAGGTTATATAAATTGTTGTAAATGTAAGAACTAAGTGAAGAATTAATGAAAACTTTGCTAATAAGAACTGAGAGATGAGCTACTGAAAATATGGAGAATACATGTGGACTGTAAAGACTTTCTTAGAATGAGTATTGAATAGATGCCTAAGTAATGAGAAAAGAACATACCTTATATCTGTTTATATCACATTATAAAGAATCTGTTTTAGAAATATGCAGAGTTTATTTTTTTATATTTTTCTTTCTCCCTGTAACAAGGTGTTTTGGATGTACACATTTTGGTAGCTAAACTATTAGAAACTGTCTAAGTTAGTTTTTTCTTAAATGCATTCTACTCAGATGTGGCACAGGCCAGATGAAGTTTTCTAGAGCAAAAAGTAGGTACTGAAATCATTTGGGGATAGGGAGACATTTCAGATCTGATTAACTTCTTCAAAACTATTATTTTTATCTTGGAGCTGCTTGTAAATAGAGGAATGATAAATGGCAACATTATGAGTGAAGTGAGGATAGCTTGTCCCAGGAATATTGTATCTTCAGAACCAGTTGTATATCTCATTTAAGAGTTTAAAAATACTCAGGGTAGAAAATCACTTAGCATGTGGGTTAGCCATGCTTTTCAATAATTAATTTTGATTTCAGCTTTTGCAAAATTTGAATCAGTGATTATAAAAGGTTCAAACCAAGTAGGTAGAGAGCTAAAGGAGCACGCCCATTATACTATTTTGTAGTAGTTTTATAATACTTTCTATCTGTATCTTTATTGTGTAAATACCATCTGTATGACCATTGTCCTACCCTCTTACTCTTTGCTTCATATCCCTGGCTTTAGAAAAGCAGTTTTGTTACTGATAGAATTTTAAGAGCAATTAAGAATCTGTATGCTTAACGGATGCATGGTTGTAGTTTTCGTTTTTTGTTTTTCCCCCTCCTCTTGTAAAGAACATCTTTTGTTTCTATCTACTCTTCATTTTCTTCCCTGCTTTTATAAATAGTTTTGTTTGTAAGTTGGCTTTTCTGCAAAGAAAAGGGTGGGGGAAACAGCATTTTGGTAACTTTTTTTTTTTTTTGTAAAGAAGGTGTGAATTAGTACTGAAGACTGAAAATTAGGCTGCCTATTAATTTTTTTTTTGATAGATCATGATGTGACAAGTTGTAGTCACTATGTGCCATGACTGTGTGACTTGGGTTTGACTGACTAATCTCTGCAGCATTTTGGGGTGAAGTGGTGAAAGATCATCTACTTTACATAGGGTAGGCATAATTTAAATTTTCATCCTGGGATTCAGAAAGTAGGACTGAGCTGAATCCTTGTGAAAAAAGCTGTAACCTGTGTGTGTGTGTGTGTGTGTGTGTGTGTGTGTGACCCAATGTTTTCAAATGTTTTTTGTGATTTTTGATAATGAACACATTATCCTTTAATACTCCATAGTCACTGAGCATCAAGCCCTTTGCTTTGGAAGGGGGAGGAGACATGAATGGTTAAAGGGCTTCTTTGTCTTCTGCTCCTGCCCTGCCTTATGGATGATACCAGAGGTAAATACTCATGCTTTGGTGATTAGGTTTGTCCAAAGCGGAGACACTAATGCAGCTTGCTACAGCTGAGTTCTAGTGTGGCTGAGTAATGCCCCTGCAGCCTGAAATACCAGCTGGTAAGGCTCTTCTCTGTGGGGGCTTGGGGCTTGGGAAAGGGGGTTCTCATTAGAAATTAAGCATACATTAGATATTCCCAGTTATCTACTCGAGACTGTCATGCTGACAGATTTTGGTGAGGACTACCCGGTGCTCGATATGACATTGAGTATTACAGCACATTCTGGTATTTCTGCGAAGGCCTTCTAGGTACGGAGCTACAGGTTCGTCTTTTGTTTTTTTTTCTGAACCAGTCCTGACTTCTGTGAGTCTCTGTAAGAATTACACTCGCACTTTGGAAGTGGGCCCCATCTCAATGGAGAAAAGCTATTTGGTTGCATAGAATCGTCTTCTGACAATTCAAATGTTTGCCTTATCAGTATTACGGAAGTGTTTATAATTTAACTGTCTTTTTAAACCCCATGACTTCCTTTGACTCCTCTGCACACCAGCTGCATATACCTTTTGTAATACTATTTGAGGAGGTGTTGGTTTCTGAAAGTCAATGTCAGGCTCGTACTTAGGCACTGGGCACTGTGCAAATGTTCTGCTCCCCCCCTTGGGTGTTTTGAAGTGTGAGGATAAACCATCTATGAACATGGATAACAAATTGTGTTTTCCAGAGCATATATTTAGAATTGCAACTATCTAAAGACTTCACTAGTGCATCAGTCCTAGTGATACCGAAGGTAATGCTGCTTTCTGCATTTATAAATCACTTTCTGTACTAATTTAGCAGCTCTACCTAAGCACAAATGAGCCCTTTAAAGGTGCTGGATTATTGTATTCATTGTGTTTCTTTGCATGCAGAGTTACTCCTGTGCTTTTTTGATTATGAACTTTTTATTTATTATCTTGAGACCGTGTCTTGAACAGACCTAGTTTCATTTTGTGCAGACAATTATCGAGGTTATGCTGCTATTGTCCTGGATCATACTTATTAAAACAACAACAGCTAATAATTTGAAGAAGCTAAGCCCAAACTTGACCCCGATAGTTTTCTTTGAAACAAACCAAACCCTCAAAATGTTTCCCCCTCGAGTCTTAGTTTTTGTGGATACGGATTGGTGTGCATATCCTGTAATGTTTTTTGTTTTTGTTTTTTACCATATTTGTTTTTTAAAAATACTAAATTTCCTAGAAGAAAAAGACTTTTATTGCCATAAAAACACGTACTGGCAATTGACTCAAGGCCCCAACACTGGGAGAGCTTTCAAATTTGTACTGGTTTTATTTAATGCATTTCTGAGACAGATTTTAAAGCTAAAACTGTAACAATTGTATTGGTACTCCAATCTGCCATGAATAATGCTTGAGACATCTAAGTTACAGAGTGCTAAAATGGAAAATCCAGTTTTTAGGGAATCTTAGGGGTCAACCATTGTTTGAGGCATGTTCTTGGCACATGAAAAAGAACAAATATTGATGTCTCTGAACTGTGTCTATAAAAGGAATCTTGTGATGTGAAAAGCAAGATCAGTCAAAAATGGCAAATCCATTTTGAGCATCTTTGATCAATTTAGGCAGCTTGCTTGTGTTTTTATTTTTATTTTTTTTATTTTAATCCACACACATTTACAGTCCTTTGGAATTAATGCTTCTAACAAATAACATTTTGAAACATTGTTGTATTTCAGCAGATGGAGTGAGGCCTGAATTCTGTGTCTAGGTTTAGATTGCTGGCTTGCTGTACTTTCATGTAGCCACTTGAGGAATTTGGGGTGAGACGTTTCTCAACTATTTTGAGTCTATGCTGAATACTTACATAAGAACTCATATACGGGTGCATTAAGGTAAAAGTAGTTTTTGAAGGATATTTGAATCACTGCCTTCCTAGTAAAGCTTGGTCTACTTTCCATGTATTTCTTTATTGAAAACAATTTAGATTTTTAGGATAGTTTTGAAGGTCCAACAAGAGAAGTGAATTCTATACAGCTGAAGGCAACAGCAGTGGAGTAATATATATATGCAAATTTTATAGTTCAGTTCTTTTAAAATCAGCTATTTAGTAATGTGAGATTTATCAAGCTACAAATCTGATATTAGCAGTCAAACCCTGGAAATAGAGTTTACAGCCCTGAATTAAAGCTGTTAAGTTCCTAGACTTATATTTTATTAAAGTATCTCATAGTAATACTGGGAAACTTCTTTTTGTTCTCATTACTGCATGAGATATTGCAAGACTTTCAGTATACCATAAGTTCATGCTGCTGCTCTAACTGCTGTTGCTCAATATTTAAGTCACTCTTGTAAGAATCATAACTAAAATGTTAATTTAATTCTGTCCACATGAATTTTTCCTGTGTAGGATGCAGAAATCTTAAACAATCGCATACAATGTTTTCTTCCACCTGCTTTTGTGAGCACAGTCAGTTTTCATGGGTAAGCTTGTTCCATTTGTCACTTTTCTGATGTCTAATCTTGTGCAGGGCTGTTTTAGTGTGTAACTCTGTCATAAGCTGGAAAGTTTTCTGTTTGTGGTTATTTAAAGAGGAAATGATAGTTTCACATGAACTTATTTGTCTTTTTTTTTGGTTTTGTATTCTATGCAGAAAATTTTCCAAATGACATGGTGACAATAAAATTGTCAGTTTGCCAATATCCAGAAATGTTTTTATTTTTAACCTGGTAAAGTGTGAAGTTCATGCATGTTCTGCTAGGAAGAGTTTCTTGGCTTTGCCAGCTCTTCTGGTGGTTGACTCCGATCCTGCCTGTGTTGTCAAACTGTAATTGCCGCTGTTCTTCTCCTGCTGTTAACAGTGACCTTGTTGGTTCTTACAAACGTGTTAACAAGGCATGGGCTATTCACTGTGGAGTTGCTTGTGTAACCCTCTCTTGAACAAAGAAAACCTCCCACTTGGAACAGCTGCTTAGGTATTGAGATGATGAGCAGCTTTTCAACACCTGAAACTGTTTGCAAGAACTCAAAGTGAAGGAAATGGAGCCCATACAGTGCTGTAGTGTGAGGTTGTGTGTTATGGCTGAGCCAGTGGCACAGCTTTCTGCTCCTGTGTGGTGCAGGTCCTGTTCCTGCCTCTGTGCCACCTGTTCTGTCACTTACTTGTCCTTTCTGGTGCCTTTTATGCCCTGTTAGTAGCCAGTTCAGTTCATTAAGAGAAAAAGATTTTTGTGCGTTTTTGCTTGGTGGACTTTCTGCTGGCTTAGTGAGTTGAATTGCCTCAGTGCGGGAAGCAGGGGCAGACAACGAGCAGGATGGTGCTCATTTTTGGAAGGGGTTCATTTGCTAACGTGCAACTTCATCTACAGTGTCGTCTTTTGGAGCATTTGTTCTGATAAGATGGGCAGAATCGATGCTGTGCTCTGTATCCAGCTCGCTTGCACCCCTCCTGGTCACCTACTCCTCTTGCTTTCCTGCCACCAGCTCTAGCACTTGTTTGACCACTTTGACACCTGTGTCAGCTTGCTAAACCTGGAAAAGGGTAGCCTGACAAAACAAGCAGAATGTACAGTTTTATTGCTTCAGTAGGCTGAATCGCCTTGTGGAAAGGTAAGGTGAGCACAGGAGTGGGCAGGTTTATGTGATGGGGTGCATGGGAGGAAGGAACGCAGAACAAGGGCCATCTCTTAGCAGCAGTGAGCTGTTGGATTGCCTGCGCCTCTCTCCATCTCCTCTCTTCGCCTGTGAAGTCTGAGCCCATCAGTCAAGTCTGAGAGGAAAAAATGCCTCCAAGGCAATTTAGTTCCTGCAAGATCTGTGAAAGACCAAAAAGGGGAAAGAGACCTCATATGCCCCCACGTGATGAGAAAGGCTGGAATGCGAACTCCTGATGTTGTTAGAGCCCAGAGCAATCGTTTCGGAGAGATTGTATGAATGTCCCAATTATTAACAATCCTCACTTAGAGCTCACAGTCAAGTAACATGGTATGTTGTGATATCCCTGGAACTACTTGCTCTATTTTTGCTCGTGTGGACTGGAAACTGCTGTAGCTGCCTGTCTACATACAGACCATCAGTTGTGCTCTTCAAGACCTTGCCTTTAAGGGGTTGCCTGCAAGCAAGTGTGGAAGCTCTGCATGGCCTGGGGACAGTCGGGGGTTGCTGACCAGAGGGAGAGGTGCACTGACCAGCTTAAGAGATTTAGGGGTTCCTGGACAATGCAAACCCTGGGGGTGGAGGGTGCTAAGATGTTAATTAACCATTAACACTGGTTCATGGTTCTGGTTGTAGGGGGGTTAAAGAAACCCTAAAATGGGTGTGGGAGAGAGCAGTGCATTGGTGCAGCGTGGCTAAAGTGGCTTAGGTGGGACCTGCCAAAGGTTTTGGAAGTTTTTGACAGTGCCTGTTGTTTTAAGGTGGGCAGTTATATAAGTAGAATCTCTTAATTTCCTTTAGAACATAAAACAGTTACACAACAGCTGAGAAGGAGTTTTTAATTTTAATAAAAGTCAAATGGAGACTTAACTGCACCATAATGTCCTCAGGACACTCATAAAATTCTGGAATTCCTTCAGCTGCACAAACAGGACTCTATAAATATGTATTGAAATTAACTTTATTGAAAATGTCACCTGGGTAGCTGGAAGTAAATATGAAGGAGAAATATGGGGGTGGGGGAACAGCGTGCTACAGATAGGCTGTCCTGTTTGGTACGTGTTTCTGTTCTATGACTAGCTACCGACACTTGTTTTAATTTTGGTCCACGTCAGCTGCTTCTGCAGCACTGCTTCTGCATGCACCGTTCAGAGGGAACATCTGAAGAGAAAACGAGTACTTGAGAAGGCAGATTGCTGCACCCGTCAGTCAATCGAATTTCTGCTGAAGATTTCAGCATTATTGGAAATAAGTGTGTTTCAAGGGGAATCAGCTGCTACTACTGCATGAGACTTTCAGTAAGCTGTTAGAAGCTGGACCCAGTACTAAAAGGAAGGGTGCAAAATATAAACATCTGTAATTTTAAAGGTTACTGTGCAGTCTTTTCTCACCCATCTCTATTGGTGATGCTAAAATACAATCTTAAACAATTACATAGATCTTCCAGTTTGGGCAGCTACTCAATTTTACATGATTTTTGTTCACATTTTGCAATCTATAACTTGCACATTGGTTTTAAGAATCTCACTTTTGAGTGGTGTTTGAGGAATTCAGCATCTATATTTATTCTGAATAGATTTGCTTAGATATGGGAGTTTTAAATTAATATCAAGAACTTTTCACAGTGTAGATGTATAACAGCATAAGCCTCCATCTTTCATCCAAAATTAATTTGTTTTAAAAGATCAAGTCTTGCTGAAACTTGATTTCAGGAAGAACAACTTCTTCACCTTGTTCCCGCTCCATCCCTCTGAACACGGGGGCAAGTCTTGAAGCATAAAAAGTCATGTCAGGAAGCGTTCTGGTAAGCATCAAACCTTTCACAGCACTGTGCTTTGCCAGCCCCATCCTTTAAATGATGGCATGTTAGTGGGCGAATCCCGGAGAATTCAGGCTGGGGCCATATCACTTAGGGGTGGGAAATCGCTCAGCTAGTCGGGATTTGGGCTAAATATTACATGTAAAAAGCCTAAACATAATTACTAAATATAAAATATTAAAGTGTAGCATAAAATATTTAAGCATTAAATGCAAAAAAAAAAAAGTTTTTTTTTCCTTGTAGTTTGAATCGGGGAGTTTTGATCACAGTTACTTAACCCTCGCTATATACATTGCTCACTGCAGAGTTTGAGGTAAGTGCAGCTAACTTATTTATATCTGAGGGATGATCGAATTTTCTAGCGTGGATCTGCACAGGCTATGCTGTAATTATACTGTGTATCTGCACACTAGTGTAGTGTGGACCTGCCCAGGAGAAGATGTGTTTTTTGGCTCCATCAAAAAAACCAAGATGTTCCATCAAAGAAAACAAGATATAATGTTTAAAAAATGAAGCTGGCCTAGAAATAAGGTTGTTTTATGTATTTATTTTAATATATGGTGAATTTTTCTTATTGAGGAAAAGATGGTTTTGTTACTTAACATGTGCGATGTAGTATACCAAATACTAATGAGCCTAAACTAGACTGGAATGAGTTAAAATAGAGGGTGGAAAATGTACAATGAAGTATCTGGACAAATTTGTGAAGGGATGTTTCTGCTCTGCTGTGGGATGTTCCTCTTTCGCACAGTTATTGTGGCTCTTAATGCATAAGTATTTATTCAATGGGTTTTGCACATAGGCAAGACCATCCATGAGGCTGTGCAGAGCCTGAGCCAGCTGAGATGTGCGCTGCCCGCTCGCAGAGCTAGGTCCGAGAGACTGAGCAACACCTAACCCTAGAAATTATTTGAAAAGGTTTAGAGTAACTCTTTCACTTTGGTGCTGATTTTAATTTAGTTTTTGATTTGGCTACAGTGGTATTTAAGCCATCATTAAAAGTGAGCAAATACTTAAATATTTCACTGAATCAGGGCTCTATTTCATAGTTTTTTAAAGCCTTAGGGCATCTGTGGAAATCATGGAGCCAACTCTGCAAGTGGGATAAGTTATCAGAGTACTCTTTGGTGAGGAACTTGTCCCTGGACTTGTTATACAACCTGCGGCATCGCATTCTTTTTTTTTTGTTGTTGTTGTTTTGAATCTATGATAGTCTATATATCTTTTCTTTACTTCAAGTGCAAAAAAGAATAGAAATTCCTAACTGCCAGCTGTCTGATGATGATTTTTGTTAGCAGTTGGAAATAGATGATTGATTCATTGGTACAATCTTCGTACACTTCTACAAGTCTGTCTTTTATACTTGGAGTGTGTGTGAGTGAGTGAACTTTTCAGCTACTTGCAGGAATTAAAGTTATCGTTGCAGCTTGGTGCTCTGGTTGTGCACGCTGCCAGTGCCTGACCAAACAGCTGATGTCTGCCCTCCTGCAGCACAGCCCTGACCTCACTGTTGCACCTCTTAATGATGCTGTTGCCTGCCTGCATTCTTACTCTCCAAGACCAGCAAATACTTTAAATCCCAGACTGCAGGAGAAAAAACAGACAAACAAAACCAAACCAGAATCTACTTAAGGAGAGTTCTCTGTATACAAAGACGTGGCCCAAAACACTGTGTCTCATCCTCATCAGCAGATCTGCAAAGTGAGTGATCTGTGGTTGTTTTTTTTTTT